>VZRX01023427.1:0-46694 GCA_013398075.1 Notiomystis cincta | reverse complement strand
CTGATGGGCACAGGGAGCAGAGGATGGGGGGTTTGGGGGGTGGGAGGGAAGCACAGAGAGCCCAGGGATGGGGGTGACTGAGGAATCCAGGACGTGTCAGGGGTGTGGGGGCTCCTGGTGGTGCAGGAACTGCCCTGGGAACTGCAGGGCTGCTAAAAATCCTGGAATATAACCCAGCCTCCCTCAGCCAGCCTCCCTACAAATGTGCTTTAAATTACATCCAACTGTATGTTTGCTTTTCTTTGTCTAAACTTTATTTTGCATTGACTTTAATGATGGGAGCTCAAAAATGGGGATGTGGAATAAACTCACATTCAGGTCAATCTGACAATTAAAAAAAATTCCATCTTACACATAAAAAATCATCAGAATAATTATTTTTTATATTTGTTTAGCTTGTTGATAGAATAATGATTATCAGTTGGTCTGTAAGCTTTAGGATGAAATTGTGGTGATGAATGAAAATATGTAGAGAGGCTGAAAGAGGGGTTTGAATTTTAAAACACACATTTGTCTTTTTAAAATCCTGATGGAAATTAAATGCTATGGAGAGATCAGTGTATTAGAAAGGAAATCTTCCATGAAGGAATTCAAGTTATGTTGTAATTCACAGGTTTTTTTCTCAACCAACCGAACATTTAATACTAAAGTTCAAAATAAAAAAAAAACCAAACAAATAAGAAGCAAATTCTTCTAATCCTGAGATCAAAGTTGTGNAAGCCATTTGTTTCTGTGTGTTTGAAAAGTTAATTATGTTAAGCAATTATCAATAAGCTGCTCTTTGTCCCACTCTTCTCCTGCCTGGTCTGAATCATTTTTTTTGGTTTTCATCACCAGCTCCTCCCACAGTGGGGTCTGCAGCACTGATGGGCACAGGGAGCAGAGGATGGGGGGTTTGGGGGGTGGGAGGGAAGCACAGAGAGCCCAGGGATGGGGGTGACTGAGGAATCCAGGACGTGTCAGGGGTGTGGGGGCTCCTGGTGGTGCAGGAACTGCCCTGGGAACTGCAGGGCTGCTAAAAATCCTGGAATATAACCCAGCCTCCCTCAGCCAGCCTCCCTACAAATGTGCTTTAAATTACATCCAACTGTATGTTTGCTTTTCTTTGTCTAAACTTTATTTTGCATTGACTTTAATGATGGGAGCTCAAAAATGGGGATGTGGAATAAACTCACATTCAGGTCAATCTGACAATTAAAAAAAATTCCATCTTACACATAAAAAATCATCAGAATAATTATTTTTTATATTTGTTTAGCTTGTTGATAGAATAATGATTATCAGTTGGTCTGTAAGCTTTAGGATGAAATTGTGGTGATGAATGAAAATATGTAGAGAGGCTGAAAGAGGGGTTTGAATTTTAAAACACACATTTGTCTTTTTAAATCCTGATGGAAATTAAATGCTATGGAGAGATCAGTGTATTAGAAAGGAAATCTTCCATGAAGGAATTCAAATTATGTTGTAATTCACAGGTTTTTTTCTCAACCAACCGAACATTTAATACTAAAGTTCAAAATAAAAAAAAAACCAAACAAATAAGAAGCAAATTCTTCTAATCCTGAGATCAAAGTTGTGCCCTAGTATGGAACCAGAGTAAACCACATGTCTCTGTCCTGAGGTAGTATAAAATACTGATATACCATATCCAGCTGAATCTGAACTATGATTTTAATCTGCTTTTCCAACCTGCATTGCATGACCTCAACCGAGCCAGGTTTTCATTTCACATCAATAAAAAAGTGACTTCAAGTCTAATTCCCTGAATGAGGAATGGGGAATGAGCCCAAGGCAGGGGTGAATCAACAGTGCCCCAATACTGGTCATGGTCTGTACTTAACCATTTCTGGAAATGATAATGTCATTATTTCTATACTTCAACACAGCAAAGGTGACCAAGGGATCACTCAGCTTTAAGACACCTTTTTTGTACCAAAATTCAAAGGAGCCCTTTCTAGGTGTGCAGGGATAGGGGATGAATGAAATCAAACAGTGGAAATTGAGAGTAAATAATGAGAGAGAACCACATTCATATTTCAAATATTGTGTTAACCCCAAGTATCTGCAGAGCTGAAGACCAGGGGCTGTTTCTGAGCTCTGGAGTTGGGGCTGTAGCACCACAGGCACTTTCTCCCTGAGAATCTCCACACCTCGAGGTCTTGTTTGACCACAGAGGGCAGAAAACTGCTGCTCCAATTCAAACTGGACATGGAACTTGGAGAAACCCCCAGGAAAACATCTGCACTGACATTCTTTATAGAAAATAAAAGCATTCAACATCTCCCCCCCTTAACAACGCTTTCGAAGAAAACTGGTCTTGGACTCAAAGCTGGATTGTTGTAAAGCCAGAATTCTCAAGGATGGAATTTAAAATCAAGCAAGATTTGTTTCTTCACTCACTCACTTTCACAACAACACAAAATGAATTCTCCTATCCCATTAAAAGCAGAAGAAATACTTGGTTTTTCTTACGTCTAAGAAGTTGAAAATGATTTAGAAGAACCCCAACACTCAGTTCTGAATTATTCCTCCTCAACCCACACAAATCCTGGCTGAAGGATTCCCCGAGCCCCTTTCCCCTGTGGGATGTCTCTGGAGCCAAGCAGATTTCTGAGAAGAAAACCCATTTTTCCCCACAGGTTTTGCCACATTCATGTTGGAGAAAAGCTGGAACACATTTCCCCTAATTCCTGCTCACAGCTCCCTCCAGAAAGGAAGGGGCAGCTCTAAAATGTGCATTTTCAAACCTCCTTGTCCCCATTTTCTGAGGACTCTGCTCTCCCAGAGCCAGGCTGGATCTGCCCTTGCACTCTAAAATAATGTGAAAGCACTAAAAATGGCATTTTTACCCTGCCCTCATGTAACAGGATCTTAAAGAGAATTCTTATCTCTAAATGCTTGATGTTACAATAAAATGTGTTCCTATCAAGAGATTTTTTCATCAACTTTAAAGAAACTGCTGTGTGGTGTTAAATGAATTGTTAAGGAGATTTGTAACTAAGCTGAATCATGCAGCTCTGCTAAAATCACACTGAAATAAAGAATATTTAACTGAGTTCATGTCTCAGTAACCTTGCACAGATGAATTTATTTGATGATTTACAGCCTTTTCAGCCAACAAACAAAAAGGAATTAGAAATTTGCACCCAGAATGTACCGAGATGAACATCTTCAAAAGGACAAAACATCATCTGCTGAAATCAGGAAAAAAACCCATAATAATTCCAGTCCCCAGATTTTCTCTATTTACAGGTAGGAAATGGTAAAAAGCTCATACTGAGCTTGACTTATCCAAGCATTACATTGATGGTGGCATTAATATGGAGCTTAATATGTAAAACTGAGTGACAGAGCAAGTTCTGAGTTTATAAACTCATTCATTAATTGATTTGTTTTTGCAAAAGAAAAGCAGCAACCTTCAAAATATAATTATTGCATTGGATTGATCAATGTTTTAAGTAAACAGATTCAGCTGCTTCACAAAGTTTTGATCTATTTTTGTATTTTCAAAAATAAGTAGTAGCCATCAGCAAATGGTGATGCACTGGCTCTGTGTTTGTGGAGGCACAAATGCCCAAAGAATGAAATAACTAAGAATGCAAAAAAAGATAAAATACTATTAATTACAGAACACCCAGACACTGCAGAGTGACCAAACCACAGAAATTTCACCAGTTCATGAACCACTGACCACTCCCTGATGCTAAGAGGCAGAGAATTCCACAACAGCTGAAGGATGAATTAGCCTTTAGCAGTCCACAGAGACTATAAATCAAATATAAACCCACAGCCTGATCTTAAACATAGACTGACTTGGGAAAAAAGAATAAAATAATGGAACCACTTCTTCTTTCCCCTAAAGTTTATTCTTACCTAAGTGCAACTCTTCCCTTATCTCTACTAATGCTCCCCACAGGAAGTTAAACAGGGAACTAAATCCCAAGAAGTCCTGGCAAAGGAAAACATGGATAAAGTTGACTCTCACCTCCAGTGCCACCTCACAAATGTGTTCTCACAAACTGAGGTATCACCAGCACCCACTCAGATGCTAATTTGAATTTTCCATGGTTTCATGCAGCAAAACTGCTATTCATTCAAAATGTGTGAGAAGTGTCTTTCTTTGTTCTGACTTTAAAGAGTTTGGTCTTTTAATGAGTATCTTTCTCTCATTAGTGTCAATTACACAGAGTGGAAACTCCTCACCCAGCTCATGACAGGATCTGTTGTATCAATTATTCACCTCCCTTCCAAGAGCCCTGCACTAAACCCTGCAATATCCTCAAACACACCCAGCTTGTTTTCACAGCACAGAACTCCTGGGGACGGCCACCACTCACTTTTGGCAGCATGGGGGTGTCCCTCTTCTTCTTCTTCTCCGAGTTGGGGTCATCCAGCAGGTCTGGCTCGAAGGTGTAGAGCTCGGTGAGCTCGTTCATGGTGAAGTGACGCTCCACCTGCTGCTGGTCCACCACCCTGAAGGACAGCGACTGCTTCGTCACCTGCCGGTCGTAGATCTTGTCCTCCATGGTTCCCTGAACAGACACAGCCACTGCTCAGCCCCAGAGAACACTTGCAGGCACAAAACAGCAACCCAGCAGTTCTCTCTGACTCGTTTCCAAGACTAAGTTTCTCCCCCTTTTTCAAGCTTTTTGTTTGCTGAGCAATAAAAGAAAAAACCTGCTGGAAGCAGCACAGCAGGAGTTGTGCATGGGACAGATGTCATCTAGCTGTTGACTAGAGGAAGAAAATTGGTCTTTTAGTGGTGTTTTGAAGAGATCCAGTTTTGCTTCAATTCCCTGAAGTAGGATTATGACCAAAAAATGGCAATTTTCACAGCATGTACCTTATTTTGCTGCTTTGAGCAGCCTGTAAAAAGGAAAACAGATACCATATCACTGTGGTGGAGGGGAGAGGGGAAGGCAGAGGCAGTCAAGTCTAATTCACCACAGCTGTGTACAAAAAAATTAGATCTTTGATGAAAAAATAAGGAAAATTACTTATTTTTTGGAAAAAAAAAAAAGATGACTGAGAAGGACGAGAACAGCACAGCCTGTTCCTAACAGTGTAATTTAAAAAGGATATCAACAGTTCAAAAGTGCACAGAGAAAACTACAAAAATAAACTGAAGGCTGAAGAAAAACCCCATTTCTGACAAAAACGTGTCCCAGACAAGGATCTGCTTCAGCTGGGATGGAAAGAGTGACTGGCTCAAGGGTTAAAGGCTACTGGGAAAGGGGCTCCAGGCTCCTCTGTCCCACCTGAGGAACCAGAAGGTGAAGCAAGACACTTTCTAACAGAAATAATGGCCTTTCTAAATTATTTTATAATAAACAATAATGGCCTTTCTAAATTACTTTATAATAATCAATAATGGCCCTTTATAAATTAATTTATAAATAATAAAGCACAGATCAGTGTCCACCTGAGTTATTACCCATCTTTAACACCTGCAGGGTGTGCTGCAAGTTTTCAAGTCAGGACTGGATGCTTATTTATAAGAATTAATTTGTCTGCCCATGGTTTCACTGCAGTTGGACCACCAGGGTCTGCAGAAGGAGCTGCCCTGGGCAGGGCTATGCCCTAAAAACAAGATCATCCTCTGCAGGGACTGCTCCATTCAGAACTGGTAGTGGTGTGCAAATTAAAAAAGCTGAGACTCCTGATGTGAGTCTGGACATGTGAAGCACTGCTGGAATTGCAGAATTTGGATTACACAAAGTGCCAGACAAAGGGGATTTAACAGGAAATAATTTTCCAGTTATTTTACCATTCTTTCCTTCACAAGCTGCTTCAGTGGCCAAACACTGCTTCAGATCAGGCCTGGAATATGCCTGGATCAACCTGGATCACTACACTCCACCACCAGCCCAAACTGGTACAGTCCCAACAGTCCCAGCTCCCAGATTTGACTGCAGGATCAAAGAGCCCAGAAAGAGCAGCCAGAAACATACCTGAGCCAAAAACCTGTACACAAACACAGGCTTGTTCTGCCCGAAGCGATAAACCCTGAAGATGCTCTGGATGTCATAGGAGGGGTTCCAAGAGGCATCAAAGATGATGACTCTGTTAGCAGCCACCAGGTTTATTCCCAGGGAACCTGCTTTAGTGGATATGATAAACAAGCGGCCTCTGGAACAGAGAGGAGTTGCAAAATTTTGAGTATTTTGGAAAATAACTGCTGGTCCTGTGTTGCTGGGTTACTGTGGAGCTGTTCATACACTGAAATAACTCTAAAACTTCATTAAAATAATGTATTAAGCATAAAACAGATGCAGATTTTACAAGAACAACACTTTTAGCAAAACATACACTCCCAAAAATACACATCAAGGCCTTTTGCAAACCAGCTGTTAATAAAAACAGGCGGGGAAGAAAAAACTTTGGGGTTTGCATTTTCAAGCTCTAACGAAATTAGTTATATCTAATTAAAGCATAATTTTAAACAGGCAGATTCCATGCAATTGAAACTCTTTCCTGGCCTGCAAACTTTCAGGGTAACTCTCCAATGACACCGTCTCTTTGATATATGTGTTTTTTTGAGGTCCAAAAAATCTCAGTCAGGCTCACCTTGGAACCAGTTCTGTCAGGAACCTGACAGAATAAACTATTTAAAAGTATTAACACTGGATTAGTTCACTTCTTAATTTCTCTTCTTTCCCCCTGCACAATACAAATGACTGCACCATAATTACATACTTTGTTTTTTAACTCCTTAACTTCATTCCAATACAAGTTTGTATCTCTCTATCCAAATCACACTTGAAAATCCCATTTTGGATGAGCAGTGGAGGGCTGGAAGCCAATTCTGGAGGCAGCTAAAAGTTAATTTGCTCCTGAGTGGCCCAGGGACTGCAGCCTCCTGGACACACCCTTCCTAGGTCCTTACATCCTTGAAGTATTGGCAATAAAAACACTGTCTGATTTAAATTGTTACAGTCCAAAGGACAATGGAAACAGCAAGGAAACACTGCTGAGTACAGTGGGGTTAATCTGAAATCAGTAACACACTGCTGCACGTTTTCTGTGTGAGTCCTGACAACACTGGCATCATTATCTGCCTGGTCTTGAGGTGTTAAGCTAAAAAAAGTCATAAAAAATAGGAAACAAAAGAAAGAAAAAGGGGAAAATAAAGCATCTGTATCTCAGGAGAGGTCTCACCTCACATTTGTTTCATCATTAAACTCTTCAGCCCATTTCTTTCTGGACTGAGCTGTGGTTGAGCCATCCAAGCGATAATAATCAATATTTCTGAACCATTTTCCTTCACCTGGAAATGCAACAGCCAAGTTATGAAAATGCTGATGGTGTAAATAACTGATCACCCTACCCATTCCTTCTGAAAACTGTATTATTTTACAAAAGGATCAACTCCTCATAGCAGTTTTATACCAACTAGAATTTAAAGATACAAATTTGTCATTAGAAAAGTGTTTTAAGGTTAAATTTAATTATTTGAACATACCTGAGCTTTTTTGGGGGGGAAGTCCTCTTATTTTTCACCATTTCTATCTGTATTTATATATTTGCAGAGCTATGCCTTAACTTGGGGTCAAAATTAATTTTAGAAGTCCCAAGGATGTTGCTGCATCTAAATCTTTAGGTACTGTAGCATTAATTGCACTTTTCTAATTGATCCAGGTAGGTTTCATATTACAGCACCAGTGTCAGTCAGTCTCCAACATAACCAGCACAAAGATTTCAAAGGTGAAACTCATTTTGAAACTGAAATCCAGCAAAATCTTTGGGTTTAATTACCCTGTGAGTTACAGAAACTTCTTGTCAGACTGGGGGAAAAAGTAACTACAGCTGATGGAGGATTTTCTTCTCTCCCCAGTTCACAGCAACCTTCCATCTTCTCTGGCCATCAAGGTGTATGTACACAAAATTAACACCCTGAGGCATCAATCATAAAGAAAACAGCATTTCTGGGAGCCAGCACTGCTCAATCCAATCCTTTGTGAGAGGCAGATGAGTGAGCTCTGTCAGGAAAGGTGAATCTTACCATGATAAATCATCTAATTGCTGGCCAGAACTGCCACAAGTGGAAACCCCAACCTTTAAAACATTGTCTCAGAATAAAGGCACAGAGTCCTCAAAGAAACTCCTTGTAATGTCTGAAAATGACAAAATTCAGAATAGGAAGAAACAGTCAGGAAGAAGAGATGTGTGAGAGACAGAAACTGGGGATCTCCAGTAACTGCAGTATCACCATCTCTGAGCCACTCTTCCCTTATCTCCAAGTGCCACTTTTCCTTTATCTCCAAGTGCAAACACGTGGAAGAGCTGGAGGAGAGACTTGAAGGAATTCTTCAATCCACATGTACTGGGAATGAAACTCTGTGTGAGGAGGAGCAGCATCCTCAGGAGCTCTGGGAACATCCCAGTGAGAAATTCCATGCCATTTGAGCATCACTAGGATAATAATTAATTCAATACTTGCTCCCTCATGAAATCCATAAGCCAACCTGCTGCTGTACATATAAAGCCTGAATTCACATTTTCCATGTTTTATACACTGGTTTAAAGCAGTCTCATTTTCTTTCACTCTCTCTCTCCCAGGAGGAAGGAGCAGGATCTGCCATGCACAAGAATTTAACATCATTTTTGTGCAGAATTTAACAAAATGTCTTCTCTCAGATGTGAGCATTTAATCTGCTTAGGCTACAACAAACATGGATGATCCAGAATGAAATTCAGAGTCCATAATGGGACAGCAGAGACCACCTGCAGGGCAGCCCAATAATCCTGCCAGCCTCAGGGCCAGTCCAGAGCATGCAATATCCTAATGAAAACAATGATTTCAAACCCATTCCCTGGGGATTGAAATTGTGAAAGAGTTCTGGGCACTGCAGCTGTTGAAGGAGAACTCACCTTTGTAGATAGGAGGTTTATCTCTGTCTGATTTCTCCCTGTTAGCCAGCTCCAGGAAATCTTCTATCAAATCCAGAGATATTAGGGACTGGCTGAACACTAGGCTGAAAAAAAGAAACAGGGAAACAGAATTCATCTCTGGAGTTATTTTAATTATTGTACTGCTTCATTTTTATTCTCTCCTCCCCTCTGATATGACTTTTGAGACAGAGCAAGACCTCAGTGGAGCACAGGCAGGTGTGGGAAGACTCCCTGACAAAAATGAGTGTAACAGGCTTGTCTGCTTCAGAAGAGAGCCAGAGCAGAATGAAGAGGGGATGGGGAACACTGCCAGACTAATCCATTCCTGGAGCCTTTAATGACACCTCCAGAAGTGACTTACACTTTGTCTCCCAGCTCCTCTGCCATGCGAAGAATTTCGAAGAGAAGCACCATTTTCCCAGAATGTTCCAACACCTCAGCATCTGCATCAGTGACAAAATCTTTGTACCAGTCTGGAGCTGGGCTGCCAGGGTTGGAAGAAGATGTAGCTTTGCCTATTTAAAAAAAAAAGGCAAAGAAAAAGAAATAAAAATCAAAGATGAGAACATGGTCTCCATTTAAATGCTTTAAATGTCTGAACTACAGAATTGTTCACTCATTATGAGACTTAATTGGTATGAAAAGAGTTAAAGAGGCAAAGAAAAAACACTTTGCACTCTCAGCAATGACAAAGCTGCACAAAAGTTAAATATTTAAGGGATATAGGGACACAAACTTATCCTGCCTATAATGTAATTCCTTTAACACATTTAATCTGTGTGTGTAAAAGTTTTACATACACTCTCTCCCCCCGACACATTTACAAGATGTTTGTCATTGGGATGGGGCAAAAAAAAAAGGTTTCTCACCTGAACTGTCCCCAGAAATTTAAATTACTTAGGGAAAAGGATTAGACACATGTGAAATTACAGATTCAGAAAATTATCTCTGTGATAACAGATACAAGACAAAAACTAGATTATTACAGGAAAAATAAAACCCAAAAATTAAGTGTGCAGCTATAAGAAGTTTGAATAACAACTTTTAAAAGGTCTTGTACTCCTGCTGCACTGGATCTGCTTGCTCAGCATCCAATTCAAATTCCAGATGCAACAAATTATGACAGATCTGTTTCCTAATCTTTCCATTAATCTTCCAGCAATATGTTTTAAAAGTTGAAAAGCAGCACAGTTCCTCTTCAGCTTGTATCATTTTGTATTTCTGAACTTAAAAATTTCACTGTGCAGCTTCCCTGCCTCCAAGCCCCAAGTTCTTGTTCTTCCAGGATAAATACATTATCCTGGATACATTTCCAGGAAAAATTAGGAGTAGCAGGAGCTGGAAGTATGGAATTAATGAATTTGCCATTCTGCCATAGAGCAGAATTCCTGACAGCCCTCTCAAATTGCCTTTTGCAAAATGAAGCTGCCTCACACTTTGATCACTCTGTATCATCCTCACCTTCATCTGACTTTGTTGATGTAGGGTTGTTTGTAAGATCTTCTACATTTCCTTCCCCACCTCCACGAGATCTTGAATTCCAGACTTTAATGACTTCAACATCATTATCACTGCCACTTCCACTTGAGCTACACTCTTTCTTCACCTTTTTCCCCTTGGATTTTTTTTTCCTAAAAAGCAACATTATACACCCCATTATTTTCTTCAAATCCCACTGAAAGAAAAGATATTCTAACAGACAAACAAAATAAACATTCACTTTATAAAAATCAGTTCTACAAGGGAAACAACACCAACAAACAAAATAAAAGCTTAATTACTTTGCATAATCATCAGAACTTAAGCTCATGGAAGTTTCATCGGAATCTGAAGCTATGAAGTCATCCATGCTGTCTTCATCAAAATAGCCCTCAAAAGAGAAAAACCAGAAATTATTAACTGTGTTCATCCAGAAGCTTTTATTAAACCTTCAGCCATCTGCTTACTCTTCATTTAAACAATGGTAAGTTCTACAAAGGCCTGGCCTTGCAAAATGTTTTAAGAATGATAACATACCCAGCAAGAAAAATATGACAAAACCAGCAGCAAAATTACCCCACAGCAACAAAGATTTCCATTAATTTGACGAAACTTTACCTAGAGCTTGGCAGAACTTATTTGGAAAGTTCTCAAGTGAGAGTATTTTGATATATCTAATTTACCTTATTTTCTTTGCTAATATAGTCCAGCTGCAAACACCAAGGGTGAGTCCAGATTCTGCTCAACATCTGGAAATCCTGGAATAGTTTAGCCCCAGCTTTGCCTCTTCCACCTTCATTGCCACCACCTACACCTGAAAATAAAGTTCAGGTTTTAGAGTGAGTCCTGAAGTGAGTTTGCCACACACTGCTCCCCTTTGAAGAGCCCAGCAGTGCAGATCTGAGTGTTCCTTCCAGCTGCACATCACACTGCAGCATCTCTTGTAAAAGGGCTCAAATTACTCCATCAACAGCCATTTTTTTTTCTTCTAGTTAAAGTTGTCAAAATTAGATTTTCCCCTTTTTCTTGATAATGAGAAACATGATTATGTTTTTGACATTAAAGCACATTGCTCCCCGGTACAGGAACATACACAAATCCTCTTAAAAAGTCAGACATGTCTATTTAGGTTCTGTAAAAGCAGCCCAAGGTGGAAAACACAAAATAACATTTCCATTTAGGTTTCAATGAATCTGGCTAACTAACTTGAGCTACCTTTAATGCTGTAGTATTCTACTACAAAAAAAAAAAACCTAAAAAAACGCAGCCTATTTGTTCATTGTCCAAGCACTTCAGTGTTCAGAAAGTTGATTTTTCACCAACTGTGGCAAAATGCATTTTTATTAAATGCCATCAGTGGTGTCCCCAGGGAGAGCCGCAGGCACCTACCTGTCAAATGATCCAGGTAATACTGGTAGAGCTTGCACTGGATCGGGGTCATCCGCACCTCGAGCACGTACTCGTACTTGGGGGGCAGGAACTTTGTTAATGCTGTGTAATCCTTCCTCTGCAATGTTACAAACAGGGCTTCAGTCACAGAAACATGGGAACAACTCCTGAGAGCCTCAGGGCTTGGGGCATCTCCAAGGACCGTGGATCAGTGAGAGCCACGAGGGAGGAAAAGCAGCCCAGGGAATACAATTCACTACAGGCCCTGCAGCAGAAACTCACCTGCCCCACTCAGGTGCTTCCTGGGCCAAAGTCTGTGACCTGCTAAGCCCATGCCCAGTTCCAAGTCATTGCAAAGTTGTCTGCAGCTCCAGGAGCTGCTCTGGGAACTACTTTGGGGTTTTTTTTAGAATACCAAAAGCAGATTTTACTTCTGTTTTGGGGTTTTTTGACTCTTGCACTACTCTGTCTCTCACCACAAGAGAGAGCTGCTCTCTATGGACAGGTCTGCTCTGCACAGGGCTGGGAGAAAATCCACGTGGGCTCCATCCAAAGCTTTTTTTATCTAAGGTCTGTGAGGGAACAAGCTCTTCATCCTTGTGGACCTGAATAATTCTCCTTCTCTCTTGTTTTCTGTTGTTCTGATTCTCACAGATCAGAAAAAAAAACATATTCAGAAAGAAGTGACAACTATGGACCAGCAACTTTCTGTGTAGACTTTAAGGTGGTTCTTAAGTGTGCATATGGAATTTAAAAGAAATATTTCAAAGCAACTCATATCCTACTCTACCATAAAATGTTCTTGTCTCCCAGCAGGAAACAGCTGGATCTTCTAATATTTGTATCTTAGAATACCCTGACATTTGGAGAAAATGAAGTTTTTCTAGTTACAAATAATGCAGGAATCTAACAATCAGTGAAAATATTGAAGTTAAAAGATTTATGGAGCTCTCACATCAGAAATTTACAGGCCTTTGGGTGCTTTTATCAGAGTGATATGAAAGAACTCCTCTCCTTCCCTGCAGTGAAATGAAGTGAGGAGTTAGGGACAAACTTCTTACCTGCACACAGCCAGCCAACATCTCATAGAGGATGTGAGCACGTTTCTTCATCACTCTGACATCCACCAGAGTGGAGTCTGCACACTGCCCATTCTGGATGGGATTGATGAATCGATTCCGGAATTCCTTAATTGAGCCAAGCAAATTCTCCTTAATGAAGTTAACCATGCAGTGATCTAGGAGAAAACCATCAGCCTTCAGTGGTTCACAATGGAAAGCACAGCAGTGGGATTAATGCAAACAGAAAATAAATGTGTCACATTTAAATAGAGAGAAACCTAGCAGGCAGCTGCACTGTTTCAAATTCTTCTCTTCCAATCAAACTAAATATATCTTCCTATGGCTGACAGGCAAATGTGTACTAAAGGAAATAAAAGACAGTTACTCACATTCTATAAGATTATTCTGCAGTGGTGTTCCTGTCAGAATTATTCTTCTCCTGGACCGAATAGAATTCATTGCCTTGGAGACAGCAGAAGCTTCATTTTTCAATATGTGTCCTTCATCACACACCACGAAGTCAGGACCTGGAAAGAAACAACACTGAATCTCTCTGCAATACTTTATTGCCACAAAGAACCTGGCAGCATGAAACATTCAAAATTTGTTCTACCAATGTTACTTAAGGGGTTTTTCAAACTTTTTTTGTGTGTGTTTTATAGTGAGATTTTTTAGCTCTGGATTCTCACTCAGCTTTTGTACAAACATTCAGAGTAATAATGGTACTACTCTGGTAAACTGAAGGCTTGTAACATCTTCATGGCAAGGATTAAATTCAGTTTTGCAGAATATTCCTGTTAAAATCCTGTATATCCCTGCTGCTGGTTGTGCATGGCTGCACCTCCACCCACCCTGGTAAAACTCAGTAAAAACTTCCTTCTCTCCAGCTTTAGGCTGCCATCTACTGACACTTGGGCAATCCCAAAAAAACCCCAAAACCAGGGAACCTGAAATTTTTCCTTAAGGCAACAGTACCAATGGGGGACAGAGAGCAATCAGAAGTCTTAGATAATATAAAACACAACCAGATTTGATCTGAATTACAGACAAGTGAGTTGCCACCTTGCAGCTGAAAGTCACCTCAGGAATGTCCTCAGCCTTCTTCCAGGAGATAAAATATCAGTCTGATTTAAGTGAGCTGCACGAGGAATGTCAAAACCACACCACATTCCCACAATATGCAAAGCAACTCTAATAATAAGATAAATATCACCCAGCTTGGCAGAAGAGACTTAATCTTAATTGTTTTCAGACTTAGTGCAATTTCTGGAATTTCTCTCCTTGAAAATGAAGTAAAAAGATATTCTAGGAGTCAACTAGTAACTCAGAATAAATGTTTTACCAGCTCTAAACCTGACCTCAGTCCCAGCACTCTCAACTCTGAAAGAGCTCATGACAAGAAGCTGCACCTTGGAGGAAAGCACCAGGTGGGTTCAGTTATTCAACTCTAAAAAGGCCAATATTTGAGGAGCAAAGGAAGATTTATGAGCAAGGACAGTCTCATCTTCTTTTCTTACAAAGAATAGTCTTTCTCAGACTAAATTTCAACTGCCTTGTAAAGAATAAAATTAATTCTAGGGCAGTGATCAACAACAGAGAATCAATTACACCTATGACTACTCACGTAACAGTGCCAGTCACCTTAATTATGGCATTTTAAGGTGATTTTAAAGTGATTTGAGTCTTACATGTGAAGAGAAAGGAATCAAGAAGATTTCTTTCCAAGCAAAACCCCAAACAAAACAAACTCCAAACTTTTGAAACAAGTCTAGAAGACAATTATGAAAATCCACATATGAATTCCAAATGCACTCAGGCTTGTCCAAGCCAATGCATTTCTGAATTTCCCCACCTGCCACAGAAACATTTCCTTGAATTATTTCATGACTTTTGGACCATCCCAGTTTTAACAGATTGAAAAACACTCAGTGGCTACACACAAAGCCTTCCTTTAATTTTATGTAACCATCTCTAGCAGTGACAGATCTTTTCTCTAGTCCTCCTTTCATTAAAGACTGTGATTCATTCACATGAAGTTAAAGAAATTAAATTTAAAAACCACCTCAAAACCTGTTGTTTAGAGTAAGTGGATGATAGTAAAAATATGAAACAAACCCCACCCCTATCTTGGTACAATTATTCATGGTTTGTTTGGCAGGCATGCAGCACTGATATCTTGAATTAACATCTTGGCTACAATTCAGCAGCAGGGATTTTCATCCATTTGTGGGGTTTTTCCCTTGTTCTTACAAAACACAAATGCAAATCATTATGGACAGAGCATTCCTCAAAATATGATAAAGGAATGTAAAACTTCAAGGGACCTCAGGGGATCATTTAGATAATTTTCTCCATCTGAGATAAGGGTTATGAGAAAGGGGCAGACTTGACAGAAGTGGGAAACTCCACAGCCTCTCTCCTGCTAAAACACTGTGCAGTAATACCCAATCTGCTGCAAATCTGAATAAATTCTGCCTTTTCCTTTCTCCAAATGATGTCAAAACCAACTGACAACACTCCTCTCATTAGCCAGCTCTTAAATGGTGGAAAATCTGTCACTTTAGGTGGATTTTTCTAGGGTAAAAAGCCCTACTCGTGCAATCTTTCCTCAAATCTTCATCTTTTCATCCTTCTTACTGTATTTGCACATGTTAATATATTGAAATACATTAAATAATACATATATGTATATATATATACACACACAGAGTTCTCCTGTTCCTCTGAAGTCTACAAGAACTTTATACAACTGCCAATTGAAGATCAGTTTCCAAGTTAAAATGTAACAGAACTTTTGTCAGCAGCAACAAATTAAAGAAGAAAATAAAGTTTTTGAGGTGCTACAGTCAGAGCTCAGCAGTGATCAATAACCACCAGCCCTTCAGCAGTGGCACAAAACAGCCTGGAAACCCTGAAAGTGAATAAAATCTGCCATTCTTCCACAGAGCAGAGCTGGTTAATTAATGAAATCACTTCTCCACCCATAAACTTTGGCTAAACCTTCCCCCTTCAGTCCCCTTGACAGTGCAACTCAAGCTTCTCCTATCTAATATCTTACCCCAGCAGCATTCACCAGACACAGCTCATTAAATTAGCACTCAAATCCCAAAATTGCAGCTTTTTGAATGGGAAGTGCTCCCAGAGGCCAAGGTTTCCCAATTTCCAGTCCCAGCAGCAAGCCAGCTTTCTCCTGCACTGGAACCTGCAATTGTCCATGCTGACTCCCCAAGAGAGCAAAAACAAATCCCAAATGAGAATCTTGCAATGCACATTCTCATCCATTTAGCCAATCCAAATGGCTCCAAAAATTAATGGATGACAACACTTCTGTCTTTCTGCAATTAGTTAAAATAGAGAAAGAGATGAGGCAACATGAAATGCCCTCAAGTTGTGCCCTGCTATGAATTGAAACTTCACAAAATCAAGCTCAACAAGTACAATTATCAGTCAGAAAGAGGAGAAGAAAAGAAAACCAATCACACACTGTCAATGTGAAGTCCAGTTTAATTAAAATCCAAGAAAACCCACCTCCATCTACTCTGCCCTCCATATCTGCATTCTCAAGGAGAAATACCAACAGTACAGCAAAGGGGCCTTTTAAAACCACTTTTTAAGACATCCTACATAACCTAAGTTGTTCTCAGGTATCAGTTACCAGTTCAGAATTTGTAGGGAAATTTTGCTATCTTGGTGAACCTTCCTAATTCTAAAATTTTTTATCCTTTAAGTTACATTAACTTGGAATACACTGAAGTGCTTCCATACATGTTGACATAAGTTTGCTCAGTTCAGCTCAGCTCAAATCAGACATCTGTTTCTCAAGAGTGAAAAAATAATTAACTCCTTTATCTACATTCACTTAATTAGCACTTCATTAACACTTGTTTTTTCACACTTCTAAGGTACACTGTCTACTATTTTCATGTGTAGTTGCCCCCTTGGTGGTAGATTTCCATCAAGAACAAAACAATTAGTGGTTGTAACAAATTAACAGATTAAAACAGCCTTGGGTCCCCAACAGGCACCTCCAATTACTTTGCAAAGGAAGCAATGCCAGCAAAGAAAAAAATTTAATAGGAAGAGTTTCCAGAATATATTCCTTGTGTTTGATTTAATAGAAAAGACTGTTAGAGAAATCTATTTACAAAAGCAGATGGAGGAGATTCTGAATAAACTTCTGTAATTCAGCAAAGGCCAACAAAGAAAATCTGATGAATCTCACCAACACTGTTTCTTTTCTTTGCTCATATATACAAACCTGGAAGCACAATCTATACAACCTGTATTCATTTTCACTCACCTGGGTCAACTAAAGCTTTATTAAATATTTCTTTCAGTTTTCTGCTCTTCACATTCCTGCCTTGTGCCAGGTTTCGATACATCTCGTAGCCAATGATCATCACACCTCCCTCATCCTGCCAGTGCTGCAGCATGTAGCTCCTCTCCTGAGGCCTTTTCACAGTTGCCAGCTCACAGACCTTCCAAAGGGCAAAAAAAGCTTTAAATCCTCTTCAAATACTCAAAGAATGGTGCAACTTTTAATACTTCCAACGTATTAACACAAATTTTTCACAGGAAGTGCATTCCTTAGATTGCATTTTGAGTGATGGAGCTTCCCAATTGTGCAAATCATTCAGTAATTTAATGAAGAACTCTTTGAAAGCCTTTTACCTCTAGTCTTTCCTCATCTTCTAAACCCTCTTGCCATTTTTCAAACTCATTCAGCCAGTTCAAGGCAGTGTTGAGTGGACACACGACCAGAGCTGTCCGAAAATCCAGTTTGTCACATAGCAAGACTGTGTGGAGAAAACTTACTACCTGCAAGAGTAAAACCAGGCAGAACACCAAATAAACACCAGGAAAAATAAAGATAAATATACCTATTCAATTATGAATTTAAATTACCAACACCAGTCTTGTTTAAATGTATTTTTCCTGTTTCAGCTGGCTGGGTAAATTTTCATACAGGTGTACCTGGAGTTATCCACTCCTCACTGTGTTCCATGGCTGCACATCCTTCACATACTGAGATACACCTTGGAATTGCTGAAGGATTTCATGGAAAACCTTCCCTTCACATCTCACCAATCATGTTTATAAATTAAACATTTCTGTCAGGTAATTTTTAAGCTTTCTCCCAACGCTCACCCCCCAAACATAAAATAAATTCACAGTCAAGTTTCTTAAAAGTGAACTTCAGACTTAAAGCAGTTTCTCACACTTTTACCAAGGTATTTCAAGGCAAATTCTCTCAGAAGAGCTCTGCAGCAGGTTATGGCAATGTTTTCCAAGGATTCACCCTGCAGCCAGCCTGGCTGTGTGCTGAGGATGACAACACCTCCTTGAGGCCTGGGAAAAACCCACAATCTTTTAGTGTCACTCAGTGCTGCTGCTGGGCTGCCTGCTTTGAGCAGCAGCAAACCAGGGCAGGACCAAAGTCAGTGATCCCATGGCAGCTCCAGCTCTCCCACTGGACTTGGAATGCACAACAGAAGTTCTTTCTGCATAAAATCTTGGGATCTGGCAAGTCTGACTGAACAGAGGAATTCTGAACTGCCTGACTGTGCTTGGAATGCTGGGCACCAAAAGGCTTTTAAAACAAAAGGATTCACTGGTGGTTCTGGGGTAAGACAGAAGTACCCAGCAAGACTCATGACCTCAGACCTCTGTCCTGGCCAGCAAGTCCCCAGTCCATGATTTCCCTGATCTCTGCTGCCATCCTGCCCTGCAGTTTGCAAAGTCTGCTACAACTTGGGGCTGGTTCAGTTCTTTTAAGAGCTAAACAGCAAATGGCATCACAGAGCACAGCAGTGACTGGCAAATGGACAGGTGCAGAAGAAACAACCACCTCAGCTTCAAACAGCAGCCTTAAAACAGCCTGGTTTATACTGACACATGTTTCTACCTGTGGCTTTCTTTGATTATCAAGAAGCTGCAGCTGAAATTACTGTCATTAACACATCTGGATCACTATAAAAACACCTGTGCTGTATTTCATCCAACTACATGGTGTATAAAGTGTAGGTGTAAAAAGTGCCCTACACAACAGTTCTACAGAGCATTGCAGATCTCCACTGAAAGGTGTGATTAACTCCTCAAAAATCACACCACCTGAGCTAGAATCAAATGTGTAAAAATACACTTTTCAAAGGTATTCTGTATAATTGTAGACTAAAAATACTGTGTCTGTCACCCCAATTTCCCTAAACAAAGTAAATTTTTGTATTTACTGGAGCTGGGGTTTAAAACCTGCTGTGCACCAGCATCAACCACAGCTGCAGCTTGGCTTGCCAGAGCTGGCACACAGTGAGTGACCTCAGTCCCTCTGATCACCCTCAGCTCTGTATCATTCCAAAAAACCCCCCAAACCCACCAGCATCTGACTTTAGACACAAACTCTGGCATTAAAAAATAAAAACAACCAAATCTGATAAACTTGTACTTTATTAGCAGCAAATTAAGTTTAAAAATAGTCAAGAAAAGAAACCATTTAAGGGAAAAAAAATGAATGAGGAAGACAGAAAAAACACCACCTGCTTAAGATCATAACACTGTCTTAGAGATTCCTGAAGCCTCTCTCCAACCAGCTGTATTTATTTTCTTGTTCTGAGTTGCAGGGGAACTACACAGAAATAGATTTGGGTTCTTACCTGTAAGGTTTTCCCCAGGCCCATACAGTGAGCAAGAATGCAGCCAGAGCCAGGAGATGTCTTGGTTTTTTTTACAGATTCACAACAGCAATCCCACATGAACTGAACACCTGAAGGAAATCATTGAAAGCTTTCTGATTAAACATTCATTTTATTAAAGTTCACCTGATAAAAGACAGCTGAGATCACAGTAACTCTTAGGAAAGCAATTGTCAGGGTAATTATTGATTCATTTCTGTACAGTAGCTTGTATGTGGGATGATCTTTGTCTTGAACTCGATCATATTTCCCAATTTCACTGAAGATGTGGCAACTGGGCTGGAAAATATTCCTGTGGGGATGCAGATTGCCTGATCTTGGGGACAGGGAGAAGAGAAGACACATTCTGGTTTTGCCCATCAAGGAGTTTTTATAATTCAGTCTGCATAAGGTGCTGTGCCCCTGGAGAGAAAAATTTTAATTTTTTTTCTTTAAGCTCTTTCCTTACCATCTACTTGGTGTGGTTTCAGTCTGGTCACTATACTCCTGTGAACCTGCACTAATGGTTCTTTGGTTTCTTCATCTTCATCTAAAACCAGCTTGGTTGTAATGGGACATTTCAGAGGTGAAGCATCTTCAATCTCTATCACCTACAAACAGGAACAGGGCATCAGAGGAATATTCCCACACGAGTAACACCCAGCATTTGAGGCACATGAGATTTAGCAGAACTGGAAGTCATAATTTATTTAGTAAAGAGAAACTTTCAGTTCTTTACTGCATCACAACTTACTGACAGTCAAGTGAAGCAGCAGGGAACTGAAAGAACTTTCTAAAGAACACAGCAGCCAAATTAAACTTATCAAGGTCAACCTGCAGGAAAACTGCAGCCAGAATTTGTGGCTTACGAGGCTGCATGTAAGCAGTTGTCAAAAATTACTCATCAAATCACACTGAAGTTGAAATTTATCATGTTAAACATCAACAGGAATTCAAGCTCACAGAATTTTACACAGAAACCAGACCATACCTCTCTCAATTTCTCTCTCTCCCGTTCTCTCTCTGCTATACGTTTTCTTCTTTCTTCTTCTTCTTTAAGTGCATTTTGTGTTTCTGTTCTAAGCTTATCATCTTTAATAATTTTCCTTATTTTCTTCCTGCCTTTTCCAGGAGATTTTGAGTCATCATTGTCCTCATTCTCAGAGTTACTCTATTAGAAATTAAATTAAATACACATTAGCAAGAATGGCCCAAACCATCAAACCCTAAAATCTTAGACAAGCTCACAGAAATTCTTACACACAGAGGTGAGGTTTAGTTAGTAAGAGAAAAGATACCTTTTTAAAAATAATGACAAAAGAAGTGCCACCTCACCTATAATATATACTGAGATATCAAAGAGAAGCCCAGCTGTGCAAAGGCTGTACTGAAGGCACTCTTATCATTTGATAGTAGTTAATGATTATTAATAAAGCACTTTTTTCCTGTTGTAATGGGGCTAAATCAGATCAGCCCTTACCTACACCACACAAAAAAAGAAACCCCACCACTACTAAAGCCTTAATCTACAATTTGCCTCATCTACATTTAGACTAAAAACTCCATTTACTTCAACATCATGCATTTTTATCAAGATCTAGACAGGAAAAGTTTTAGTTCAACATAATGTTTTACCCCCACAATGGTGGCATTTTACAAATTTTAGCCTGAATTGACATGGGGAAAAGTTTTAGTTTTTTGCTGTCCTTTGTTCAGAGCTGTTTGAGACACCCTGAGCAGCTGGCAGAAGAGACAGGAACTTCCCATTTATTACTTCCCAACATGATACAGCACCTTATTCTCATTTTCACTCGATGAATCCTCCTGAACCTTTATCCTCCTGCGTTTCTTTTTCTGTTTGTAACTGCGCTGGTTTTCTTCTGCCTCAGCTTTTTTGGCAGACCTATTAAAAAGGCAAAAAAGGCAATATTACTGATTAACCATAATAATCCACTGCTGAAAAACAATGGTACAAGAGTACTACATCATTAAGTAGTGAAATATGCACTCCTTTTGTGCAGTTAGGGGTGACTTCCAAATTCCTTCCTGCCCCTCAGCCCACTGGACACACACAGCAATGAGAAAACCCTACAGAATCTCAGAAGTATTAATTTTATACTGCAATCCACCAGTTGACAGTGATGTATTTGGCATAAAAATGTCAATTTTTTTGTTGATCTTTTCTTACACTGGCCTAACAAATTGTTGTGTATCCCCTACCATGGTACAAAGTCCAAATTCCCACGTTTGCTGTGAAATAAATTCATGTTCTGTAATCTCTCCTGACAAATATCATCAAGGGTTTTAACTTTTACCACATCCCTGCTTAAACTGCACTATTAAAACCCAAAATAAACACAGGGTCAGCAAGCTCAGTTTTATCCATACCTTGTCCTTGGTCGCTGGTCATCCTCAGACTCACTGACCTCTTCACTCACTGCAGACTCATGGAACTCGGAGTCATTGGAGTCATCACTGCTCACTTGGAAAAGAAACCAGCATTTATTTCAAGGTGAGTATCACTGCAAAGCCAGCAGCTCCTGCTGTACCTCAAACTGCTTAAGGGCAACAAGCCCTGCCCATTTCAGACAATATGGGACCCATCAAACCCATATTTATATAAATATATAGGGATAAAAGAAAAGGTTAAAATTTAAGCACTAGCTGAGTGCTGGTGGATGGTTTATTGTGCCAACAAGCCTTGAGGTCTTCATGCATGAACATCCACATTTATTTTCCAAGCAATTGGAAGAGAGCATCAAATGATGGAGGAGAACTGTGGGGAACAGTATGGAACTTCAGAAAACAAAGGATGTTTTTTAGTTAAACAGAAGCTTTTGTTTCAAATGCTTTCAATGTCATTTTAGAACAATACTTCAAGGAAAGGATGGTTATTCACTAACAAAATATAGAACTGCATTGCTGCATTTATGGCTTGGCTTTTCTTCAGGTAATGCAAGCTCTAAACTGCCTCAAAAAGCAATTAAAAATACACCTAAAAGAGCAGCATTAGCAACACTCTCCTAACCCCTTTGAGGAGCTACCATTGGTATTTTTAGGTAATTAAGACACCAGTGTGGCATTTAACACCTTTAATTTCAGTTCACCATGAACACAGTAGGAAGTTTAATTGTTTTATGAATGACAAGTCTTAAAACATGGGCTGTTCTACATACATGGGGAAAGGTGACATTAATAACAGGGCTAAAAAGGGCAAACTGAAATCAAATATACTGGTCTGAGAGTAGTCATCTCCAAAGGCTTGCACTAAAGAACCCTGAGCTGCCTTTTGCACATTAATGCAAAGGTAACTTACAGTGATTCCTCCTGAAAGAAATGTTGTAGGTAGAGTTTTAATCCCGTAAGGGAGGGAAAACATGAATATGCAAACAGATAAAAATGAGTTTTCATGGAGAAAAATGCTAAACAAATCACATGGCATCTTTTACGCTGTGGAAGACCACAAAAGCTGGCTGGCATCAGTGTAACACTAAAGGGAAGCCCAGTGCACCTTTCCTAGCCAGGAAACACCCACAGGTTCTTTGTCGGTGCCTGCAACAACAAATCCAGCCCCCAGCCCAGGCTCATTTCACAGGGCCATCTGGTGCTCAGCTCCAGCCTGCTCCACTGCAATTCCAGCATGGAAACAATCCTCAGGCACTACTGCCAGTCCAAGAGAGAAATTCCATAAAGGACAAGTCTGATTTCCCCAAATTTACACATCCTGGGCTCACCTCTGCTGTTTAAAATGGATATTCTAAGACTCCACAAGATTAATCCAATTCAGAGGATACAGTAAGTGGAGAGAGCTGCACTGGTACTCAATATTTCAAATAAAACTGTTTATCAAAGATAAGGGAACTCCACATTTCATACTCAAGGAAGTTTATACAGGGATTTTAAGATCACAAAGGTTGAGCTCTCCATTCTGACAAGCTTTGGACCTAATTTATAGGAGCAAGCACTCTTTATGACCAAAAAAAGGTGTGGGTTATGTACCTTTCCTTCTGTTTCTGCGCTTTCCCCCTTCCTTTTTGTCTTTTGGTTTCACCACCTTCTTCTCTTCTCCAGACTCCCCGTCACTCACGGTGAGCTTGTGCCTCAGCAGTCTGTGTCTGTATCTGGGCTTCTTGGATGTTTCTTCTTCCTCTGAATCCGACTCAGAACTACCTTCTTCCTTGTCAGACTTACTGTCTTCCTTTTCCTTCTCTCCTGTCACACAGAAGAGTCAGTACCACATGCATACCAGTCACTTCCTTATCTTTCATAAATTGGGCAAGAATTTAAATCTGCATTCATTTAGGCTCAATCCAGTGCTTCTCCAGGGAATTACAAGCAACAACATACCAGTTTCCTCAAATGTGAGGTACTTGCCACTGCCTGAATGCTTGGAAAGCCTGTTCCAGTGAGTGTGTCAGCCACATCTCTGCTGTGCCCTTGCAGGACTCACTGCTCTGTATAGATTATCCCTCACAAACCCCTAGGACTTCTTAATTGCTTACAAAAATCAGACTATAATAAAAAAAATATACAGAAGACTAAAAGAGATCATCCTCATGACCACATACATTTGCCTCTGCGTGGTAAACACATATCGCCATCAACAATATTTTTTGCTGAAAGCTTTGGCAATCACCATTTTCCCAAGTGACCCTTGAAATCATGACAGGTGCCACAGCACCACTTTGTCCCAGATGCTTTTTGGTGCTTACCATTATCTCCTGTGTTTTCAGTTTGCTTTGCAGGTTTCTTTTTTCCTTCCTCCGGCTGCTCCTCTGAAGACGTATCCTCATCAGAGGAAAGATTGGCTTTGATTTCTTCTAAAAGCATTTTCTTGGCAATTCTTTGAAGTAAAACAGAAAACACTATTTATTCCATTGTTCAGGTAAATCTATGAATGACAAGTGTAATCCTACACCATTCAGAACTTCAAAAAAAAAAAGGATTGAAAGCTGAACAAAAAAAAAGACACGTGATGAAAAGTCATTGTGGCAAGACAGGATCTATCAGCAAAAATCTCACATTAAATGTAATGTGTTGACTTGCTTTTATAAAGCAGGTTTTGTATAAAGCTTCTTTTAAAAGAGAATTTTCCTGCTTTCCAGGAGGCTGGAAGTGTTTATAAAATGTACAGACTTTGAGATTTTATTTTATTCCATTCCTGGGCTATCTGGATAACTAACCACAAGCACTTGCCTTACAGCAACTCCAGCAAAAATCCTTGTGTTTATACCCAAAAAGTCTGACCAACACTACAGGACCTGAATTTCAGATAAAAATCCTCATCTTATTCCCTGCTCCACAAACTGTCCACTCATCTTCCCATGGTTTCACTGCAGAATCAGTTTCCAGCTAATGCACAAGTGACTATGGAAAATTTCTTTCTTTACATTGCACTTGCAACAAAAATATCATTTGAGCCTATCCAAGGCAGGATATAAAATGGTATTTCAAAAGCACAGGAAAATAGTGGACTTAGTAGAGTACTTATACTTCCAGGGGAAAAAAAGTCAACCAGATCTTCCTCATACAAATATCAGGACTACTACAGTTTTATTGTGAGCTCATCCATTTAAAAAGAAGTATGTGTTTTCTAGGTGAAACCTCATCTGTCTTGCCTTTTGGGAGAATTAATGTGTACTGTGTGTACATAGTTCAGGATGGGAAAGCTTTCACACCAGTCAAAACAACAGCTGAAAGCCCATGGAAATGAAGCACAATCCAGGCTTCACCTGGGAATGGCAAAGGAACAGGGATCTCTCAGGCAAAGCTTCCTACACAACAGAAAATTGAGCTGTTGTTTCTATGAGGCACTGTAAAACAGGCTTTTAGCAATCACTATTTCATTTTCCAGCCTGCAATGTGTCCCTAAAATAAAAGAATTTTTTCAAAGGGAATCTTTTCCAGCTATCCTTCCTGACACTCCACACAGTATTTTCTCATTTTTGAGCAACAGTGTAGTTTTTAAAAACACTCTCACACTGATTTATATTCAGTTATTATTAAAAGATGGAAGTAAAAAAGTTTAATAAACATTTCAGATTGTTCATTGAATCAGACCATCCATCAGCATACAAAACACACCCTCCCCCTCTCTCTTGAGAAATGGCTTGTGAAGAAAAAGCTGATTAAAACTTTACCAAGCAGTACCCTCGGAGAACTTTAATTCCACATCTATCAAGAGATCACAGCATGAACCCAAGGAAAACTTACTAAAGTCCACAGATAAGTAACATCCTCTTCCAAATGCTTTTTGCATTAGGTCCTCCGAGAGGATATTTGGAAAAGGGACTCAGGGTTTGGTTGGTGGTGGTTTTCTTTAAAACCCAGCACATCATGTGTAAGAGCAACAGAAATAAACAGCTCCTCATATGAGAAATTCAGACTATATTTCTTCCATCTCTTAATGGTCAGAACCTTTTCTTCAATATTAAATTGCTTGGAATGTCACAGGTTGGCTTCCCTTTAACAGCTTTTAACATAAATTATTAACCTTGACTCCTACTCCAGAAAATGCAGAGAGCAGTGGTCTGGCTGCTCTTCTTGTTTAATAAAAACCCAAAGTTTTGGAAGAGAAAAAAACCTAGAAGACCTAAAAATAAATTGAAATTGAATCCTGAAAGTCCTGCCTTTGACTTATTTTGGCAAGTGCATTAACAAAGTTAACCCAGCTTGTGGATGGCACTACTTACCTCTATACAAGCCACCTTTAAAAGGCTGACTTCGGCTCTTAGCAAAACAAGACCTTCATTTTTATTTATTCTTAAATGCAATATTTTTTTAAGAGAAACAGAGAACATCAAATGCATCTAACACCTAAAAAGACCATGCACAAAATCTATCATCCATTAAGAGAAGATGCTCTCATTTTCCTATTAATCATCAGCATAACCAACAACCAAATTGGGTGAACTGATTAGTTTCTAATTATTTATAATAATATTGATTAAGAAGTTATTGCTATGACAGAAAATTAGTCCTATTTTTTATCTAGAATAGAGACAATCACTTGCAACCAAACTGAGATGGGACTGTTTGTTAGTGAGAAAAGCTGCATTTTCTTCAACGCATTTACTGGTATGAATTTAGGCAAAAAATGTGAGACATTATTAAGATGTTCAGGATTTAAAAGATGCCCATTTTTAATTAACTACATATCTGATAAGAATGATAAGGGTAAGCAATATTAGACCCAAAGAGATTAACTCTTCTAAATACATGTGACAAATGGCTGATGCAACAAATGGCTTACAGGAATTAGAATAAATTGAGTACTGGACTCTGGAAACTGATTTTAAATTAAACCACAGTAAATGTTGATCAGGATAATACATCATATTTCTCTTTTATGATAAAACCCATTTAAAGTGACCAGGTTTCTAAGCTAAGAAACTTCACATGGTAGCTTTAACATTTTAGTACTTGCATTAATAGCAATGAGAAAAACAAGCTATGATACTGTGAAAATTCCCCTCACCAATATTCTCCCAGAGAAAACCATGGAAATCAAAAGGGGCTGCAATATTTACTCAGGTCAAGGACATAAAAGTTTCTTGGCCATTCAGATGTAACACTTGAGCACCAGCAATGGATTTAATTAAGAGGCACAGAAAGCCACATGACCTCCAGCACAGGGTTTCAGGCAGCAAAAAATAAAGTAAAAAAATAAAAGAAAATTTTAGAATCCCTGCATTTCACTCATTCCTGCACTGATCTGCTGTGACCTTGAGCATGTCATGTTCCCCCACTCCATCTTATCTCAACTTATGGTGACATTGGTATGAAGGGCATTCTCCCAACACACATTTATCCAGTGCCTCACAGAATGGGGCTGGAACCTCAACCAGCACACACAAAGCCAACTAGAATAAAATAACAGCACAGATCTGCACAATTTTGTATCAACTGGGATTTAAAGATATTTCCCCTCTGTAAGAACAACACCAGCAGAATACATTTCTAAATAATGAATTGATAACTATGGATTCTTTTCGTGCTACAAGAAGAGAGTTTTCCCAAGAGACAGGCAAGCTGGAAATTACCCAGGGGTTGCTTAGTTACACTGCAGGACTACTTTAAAAGCTCCTTCAGACATTGCAGCAGAACTGGAACAGTAGGCGCAGCCTCTCATGATGTGGAGTTAAGCCCCCATGGTAATTTGCACCATTCTTGTTCAGGAATTTCACAGTGCCAATACAATGGACCCTTTCAAAGGTCGTTCAACATCTTGGTGAGGCAATGCCACCACTGTAAAAATCATTTTTCTTAAACAGTCATGATTTTAAATTTTACTTCATGATTGGGATGTTTTATTACCAATTAGATTACATCAACTCACACTCAGTGTTCATAAATACCTACTAGTTATATGTAGAAATAAGGTTGCCCGAAACAAGCCCCTGGGTGGGGAAGGATGGTGGAATGTGGCTAATAAAAGCCACCAGAATTCCAACTAGAGCACTACTGGCTTAAATGGGTCTTAAGGATACTACTAGAAAGTTCAGAACCCTTTAAAATATATTTAAAGAAATTAATATTTGGATGAAATGTCATACATGTCTAAAAAAATGAGTGAAAACTGCCAAACACCTTGTTCTAAATACTGTGCTGTCTTTGTTGGGAGAGGCTGATTTTCAAGCTGTCAGAGTTGGATTAAATTAAATGCTTGGACAAGAAAAACGTTTTACAAAAATTTATTGTAACCATCAAATACTTAAAGGCATTCTGCATTAAATACACTATTAACTTCTTAATAAACAGAACTACTGCAAACATATCAAACAGTACCATTTAAAAGATCAGAAGGACCAATAATAGTTACACAACAGAAGATGAAAGCATACAGCACTGTATGGCATAGTATGACCCACTTGGATATTGCATTTTGGCAAAGATGATTTCAAGACTATTAATATTCATGTCATGCACATCCTCAGGTATGCAAATAACAGAACATCTAAACTAGAGACTTGCAAACAGGAGAGTTCCCACACTACAAACACCCAGCAGGTACTAGGTCCCTCTTTGGCCTAGAAGAAAATAGGCAACTTCTCTGAATCAGTAGGTAAACTACTTAAACACTTTGTGTTGAGTAAACAGAAGAACAAGATTTTAACTTCTCGAAATTTGTTCAATCTTTTTACAGTTTATATCTCTGATTTTGGTGCCAAGTACAACACATGGTGAAGGTAAAAGTCAGACTGCATTACCAGTTAACATTGTCTGAAGGTTGACAACACTTGTTTATTGACAAAATACCTCCCCATCTCAAAAATAGATGTTCAAAAGATTCCCTAAATGAAAACTTAACAGAGGCAGCTTCAAAACAAAGTACAGAGACTGATTTTTAAAGCCCAGATTGATATTATTGTTTGTTATCCATTAAGTTCATTCATTTCCCAATATAGCTCTTACACTAAATCGTGATTGAGTTCTGTCAGAAACATTTGTGAGATAAATACCGAACTTCTGACAAAAGTGTATTGGTTTAGTTATCAACCAGAAACTCACACCAAAAAAAAAACCAAAAAACCAAAAAGGAAAAAAAGAAGTTAATTAAAACAGAACTAAAATTAAAGCAGATTTAAAAAAAAACTTGCTATGCCAAAGTTTACATGTTCTGCTTATGACCCTGTGCTGTCAAGTCCCTAAAAAGCATCTTTCTTTAAAAAGCTGAATTACTGGGTAAAATTTGATGACTGAAAACACACAAGAACTAATTCAGCAGCAGCATTTTGATGCCAAACCGAGGTCCGTAAAGGATAAAAACCAGTGTTTTTAAAATTTACTTCAGCCACATATCAAAACATACAACTCCGTCAAACAAAGGTTCCATATTCTAAACTAGTAAGGCTCAGAAGCAGAAAAAGACTCCACCCGCAACTGGTCCCAAACATGCTATATGGCCAAAACAACAACAAAAAATCAGTTTCTGAAACACTTGTATAAAAATTTGTTGAGCAGCTCTTCAGTCTAACTACAGTAGGAACTGTGGCTCAGAGCTGAGCCATATTTCATGTTGTGCCTTTACTCATTAGGAAATGAAGCTTTTACGTTTCTAGCCAAGCTAATTTTGATAGCTACAATGGTACTGGTAAAATGTGACATGTCTTAGCTAACTGTATCTTACAGAGATTCTTTTTTATTGAATTCAAAACTGAAGCAATACATATAAGCCACAATTCTGAAAATATCTATGCAAAGACTTAAAATATATAATTAGTTTCTTTGATACCAGTCGAGCCTATGCACAGTGCTTTGTAGAATCATGGCCTTAACTCACATTAGCCAACTCAAGGTAATTTTTAGTGGATTAAAACTCAGTTGAATCAACAGCTGAAAATATCTAATAAGGTTTTCCCCACATTTGTGCTTTCTCTTTATTGAGAAAAGGCATTCCAATTAAAAAAGCATATTATTTAACAGTAATAATCAAATTCATTCTGAAAATACTGCAGCACTGCATATTGCACAGATGCAAACTGTCACCTTCCACTCCCAGAAACTAGCTGAAATTCACATTTAGCAGCAGCAGCTTTTAACCTGCCTGCAAGATCCTCATCACCAACCTCCCCCCTGCACAGGGAAGCCCAGGGGGACAGCGCTGCAGTGTGTTTAGAACACCCCCGAGCCAGCTGGGTCAGCTACCACTTCTAAACGTTTGCTTTGCCTTTCTGGCTCTGGGTTTTCTGGCCCCGTGTTCACACTTGCGGGAGGCCCGTGAGCGAGTCTGTACCGGGCAGGCGGCCGTGCTTTTTACCGCCTGCTTGCTCCTCCGTTGCGCCGGTTTGCGCCCACGCCTAGGGTGTGTTATAATCGATTTTACGTCCTTATGGAGGGTATCATACCTATTCTCAGGGTCGTCATCATCATCATCTTCCTCCTCCTCCATTGGGACAGTCCTTGATAGAGCCTCTCCTTCATCTCCTGGAAAAAAAGCCCAATGGGAAACACTTAATACATGGAAAGCCAGCGATAAGAAGAGTATGTGACAGCACGATAAACAACACATGAGCTACGTCTCCATCAGCAATCCCCACTCTAAAACAGCTTGGTGGTTCCACTTTTCCAACAGTTACCTGTCTTGTTATATAAAAATAAATCTGATTTTTCAATGCTTGCTATTACACACAACTTGCAAGTTGTTCCTAATTACACACTGTGAATTTTGGATTTTACACTAAAACATGGACACTAAATATTCTGCCCAGGAATCAGAAATAGGTTTTCTAAGAAGTTGTTTGCTCTGTCAGAAGCAATGACATGAACTACATCTCCATCAACAAGCCTCATTTTAAAACAGCTTGGTGGTACCACTCTTCCACCAGTCACCTGTCTTTTCATATAAAAATAAATCTAGTTTTTCAATGCACGTTATGCTGGCTATTACACACAACTTGCAAGTTGTTCCTAATTAGACACTATGAATTTGGGATTTTACAGCAAAACTTAGAGACTAAATACTCTGCCCAGGAATCAGAAATAGGTTTCCTAAGAAGTTGTTTGCTCTGGCAGAAGCTCCACTGATGAGTGTGTGCAAACTGAAAAGAAGGCACAAACAAACAGAGGACAGAAGCTTCTACTGCCAGGAAGGAAGTACTGGAGAACACTAATCCTTCCTATTTTTGCTTTCAGACTATGAGTGTGTGTAAAGAGTTGGATTTTGAAAGTTCCACATGCTATCCCTACTGCAAATATCCAAACCCGGCTGCACTACATGGCACTGTCTCATATACAAAGGACATCAAAACCAGAATCCTGCCCTTGAGCTCCTCTGTACTCTCTCCTGGCTGGACTGAGGAATTTGGATTGTTTCTAGCACATTCCCAGACCTCTCCCCTTGCTTTTCGCTCTTTATTTTTTCTTGCATGCAAGTCAGACAAATCTGCTCGGTTGTGAAATTAAGCTTAGGGAAAGAAACCTTACAAACCTAATGAGCTGAGATCCCCTCATTCATGATTTCTACAGTTTACTTTCTATCTATGGGGACTTGAGGACTGGACTAAAATTAGGCTGTGAGAGGCACACTCCAAAGTGATCACACAAAATCTGTCATGCAGATAAAGAAGAGCATCCTGTTGGTTAAAACAGATCCTAAGTCTCATTCAGTGATCAATCTACACAGTTTATTCAGACACTGAACAGACTCCTTTATTTTATTCATTCCCCTATTAAGCCAAAAGCAAACTGCAGGCAAAGGCCACATTCTTCTCCTCTGACAATAACACAGGCAGAAATTCACAGAATCAAATGGTAACTAAGGCTGAAAGAGACAACTGGACATGCTCTACTCCAACTCCATCCTCAAATCAAAGCTAACTCCAAAGTCAGTCACTTCGGGGCTTTGGCCAGTCGAGTTTTGAGCATTTCCAAGGACAGGGCATTTCCAAAGTTGAACAGGGCAACCAGTTCCAAGCTTTGACCATGCTCAGTGTAAGAATACTTCAGTATCTGCATCAGTTTTCCTTGCTAAATGCCGAACCCACTGCCTCTCCTCCTCTGGGCACACACCCAGCTCAGCCTCCCCTAACACTGCCCATGAGGTGATTTGCAGACAGAAATTCAGACACCCCATTTTTACCATTCTGTCTCCAGTCTAAACCAAGCCACTTCTCTCTCAGTCTAACTCTGCTGTCAATCATCCCAACACCACAATCTTGTTCAATTTGAGCCCTGCTATCCATCTCTCCAATAATGACCCAATCTTCCCACTTCTGACCTACAAATGAAATAGCTCCCAAAGCCTCAGACACCTTCTGATACATTAAACCCAACTTTTTACTCTTGGGCCATTTCAACACCAAATCCGTGAACTGTACATGAGCAATTCCGTTTTTAAGGCATTTTTCACTGATGGTCCAGTGATGCTGAAAACTGTCACTGAGTGCCATCAATTACCTGTCTTTAATGGTTGTGGCAGCAACCACATGCAAAAGCCAGTTCATTATTATGCAAACCATGAATTATCTGCAATTTCCCCCAGCAGTGACATCACTGGGGAAAACACTGATAAGGCAGCACTCAAAGAAAAGCTCTAAAAGTCCCAACATTATCTGCAGAGAAAATCTATCAAAATAATAAGCAATGACAGATTTCTAAGTAGCTCTTCTAAGGCTACATGGCTCTTGTGAGGCACAAAAATAATCTACTTGATTTTTAAATGTGTATAACAATGCCACAAGTCTCCAGAATCATCTCCAGTGCACAGACAGGAGGTGCTAAATTTGAGTTCACCACATTATCTACTCCTTCCAACCAGCTTCTGCTAAATAGTCCCTGGGAAGTTGAGGCAAGGGCCAGGCTTTGAAAATCTGGACTGCAAGGCAGTACTTGCTGCAAATACTGCTTGGAGTTTCCAAATCACCTTCCTTTACAGTGACATCATTTTTATCCTCAAGGCACAAACTGCACAAACCGAAATCATGGAATCTTACAGCCACAGTTTCACTGGAAAGGAACTTTATGACACGTGCTTCCAAATTTATATCAGAAAACCCAACAGCCTGCAAATGTTTAAATGTGTCATTACCAACTGATGAGTGTTTTTTGCTTCTAGATTATTAAATGTCACCCAAATCTTACAAGATTCCTCTGTTAGTGTTTTAATATGTGTACATGAACATCTTTTGCACACCTGATGACTGACAAAATCCTGCATCACCAGACAGCATCAAGCTTTCGGTCACCGGCCTGATCTTCTGCTCGTCGCTGCTTCCATCCCCTGTGGAATTCTGATCATCATTTTCTTCCTTATCAGATGAGGAAGAGGAAGTGACAACCACCTTCTTTTTTGCCACTTTCTTTTTTAAGTTGCTCTTTTTACTTTCTTTTCCTGATCCTCTTTTAATCTTTTTCTTAGTGTCTTCATAAGACTCCTCATCAGAAGAGGAAGAGTCATTCTGCTCTTTCTTGGAAATTTTCTTTTTGTGGCTTATTTTTTTCTTTTCTTTCGTTTCAGTTCGTTTTCTACGCCGCATGGCATCATCACCAGAACTCTCCTCTTTTTGGGGAGATTTCTCAGTATCAGAGGATAAATCAATAGGTATTTTTTTACCTACTCTCTCCCTCAAATTCCTCTTTTCTGTAAACACGGGTTCTTTTTTAATTTTGTCATTTTCAGAAGAATTGCTACTTCCTTTCTCTGGTGATGACTTATCAAGATCAGAAGAGGAGTCATCTTGCTCTTTCTTGAAACCTTTCTTTTTCAGTTTTTCAGATTGCTTTGCTTTGCTTTCTGATCCTTTTTTGTTCTTGAGTCTGTCTTTTGAAGACTGCATCTTGTGCTCTTTCTTTGCTGATTTCTCAGTACTTTCAGAAGAAGAATCATCCTGTGTCTTTTTCTTTTTCAAATCCTTCTTTTTAACTTCAGGACTCTCTTCTTTCTCCAGTGAAGACTTCTCAACATCAGAAGACTCATCACGTTTCCCCTTTGCAGATTTTTCTTTCGACTCTCTGTTCATCTCATCCTTAGCAGCTGACCTCTTACCAGTTTTTTTATCTTTAGAAGAGTGATTAATTTCCTTCTCTGGGGAAGACTTCTCAGCATCATCATCCTCAGAAGATTTACCTCTCTTCTTCTTCAGATTTACCTTTCTCTTACTGCTTTCTTTTTTCCTCTGCTCTTCTTCAGAAGAATCATAACTATCATCTTTTTGTGAGTATTTCTTCTTTGATTTTTTTGCAGCCTCAATTTTACTCAACATTTTGATCTCTTTTTCCAGCTCAGAATCATAGTTCGAAGAATCCGAGTCATTTTGTCGTTTCTTTTTAGCAGCAGCAGCATTTTTAGCTGATTTGCCTCTTTTAGCATCTAAATCTGAACCGGAACTGGAACTTTTCCTTTTTCGTTTCCCATTTTCATCCTTTACTGGTTGACTCTTTTGAAAATCTGAAGCCTTCTGGTCATTTGCTGGCACCTCACTGTTGCTCTCACTGTCTGAGGAGCTGCGACTCATCATCCCTGCTTCTTTAAGGACAGCTGGCATCTCATCAGAGTCTGAGCTGTGATCCAAGTCGTATGGCTTTTTGGATTTGGAGAGTTTGTTAGGACTAGGACCATCAGCAGTGCTGTCGGAAGAATTTCTTTTATCGTTTTTCCTCCTGGGTTGCTTGGCTGGTTTTCTCTTCTGTTTGTCATTGCCTGTGTCGTTGCTGTCCTCTTCTGAGTTGGATGTCAGGGGGCTGATGTCCGTGGGGCGCCTCAGCGGGGTGGTCTTGACGCGCGGAGACCTCCGGAGATCCGACTCCTCCACGGGCACAGCCTCGTTCTCCGTGGAGGGCTCGCTGCCAACGCTGTGGTTTTGTTTCACAGAATCACAGTTTGCTGCTCTAGCTTGAGATGCATCAACGTCTTTAGATGCGTCCACATCTTTATTGTCCTTTTCTACACTGTTGTCTTGATCTTCAGCTTTAACCGTAGACTCTGAAAGGGAAACGGGAGTCAGTTTCACAACCAGTTCTTTTGTTCCTTTAGCCGATGATTTTAACTTGCTACCACCTTTGGTATCTTTCACAGGAGCGTTCAATTTGGTGTTTGAATTTAGAGTCTCATGATCTGCTGCTGTGTTTCCACTGTCCTGCTCATCCGATGGCATCTGAATCTCCATAGCAGACTCCAGAGTCTCAAAAATATCCTCAGGAACGGACGAGGGGATGGACACGATATCCATGTCTAAAGCCTCTGTACTGTTGGGCTCATACTGCGGTTCTTCATTTCTGCCAGACTTTTTCTCTTCCCCAGGAGCTGCTTTGTTATCTGTCTGTTCCACTGTGGGAACACTTTGATCCATGGGCTCACTGTCAGGCTCCTCCGACGCAACCTTTTTCTGTGTCTGTGTGGCATCATCCTCTTTTAATGCCACATGTTCCTTTCCTTCATCTTTTTTCACCTCATTTTTTTCTGATCTAACCTCAGTTTTTTTCTCTTTGGTATTTTTATCTTTGATTTTAACATTCAATGCTTGAATCTCCAGGTTCAGGCCTTCTTCTAGTGACAGATGAGCTTTTTTCATGTCACTCAGCACAGATTTAAAAGCTTTCAGCTGGCACAGTTGCACAGTTGGGCTTATTTCTGTATTTTCTGCAGCGTTTTTCAAAAAGCTTACAAAGCTAGAATTCAGATTTGTTGTAGTTTCAACCAGTTTTTTTGTTTTCTTAAGCAAGTCTTTTGGCACCATTAGTGCTTTGTAAGAATATGTTAGTGAACCTGAATATGAATTATCTAGTTTTTTTTCTTCCCCGTTACAATTTGCATTATTTCTCTTTGGAGAAAACTTGACTGTGTGGTCACATATTTTACTTTTTTCATTTTCAACTTTCATCTTTTTTTTGTTTTGTTGAAGTAACTGTTCTAAATTTTCAAAGACACTGTCACACGCAGTGACCAAGTCCAACAAAGGCTCTGGATGGCAAATATAGCAGTGCCACTGGTTATTTTCATCCAGGATGGTTGAGAGCTCCTTTCGGCCCAGGTTGCGCAAAATGCACTTTTTACAGAAGGCGTTATGGCAAAAGTCACAGCAAATCAAATTTCCACCTTCAGCACACCACCTGCAATGAGAAAGAGAAAGGTGAGAGTCTTGTCTTCGCATCAACAAAGTGCTACGTTCTTCAGTTCACATAATTAAAAATTCAGGTGATGAACAGATCTCCATTACTCGAAACCGTCACTGAAAATGTTTGAAAAGCTCAACTGAGAATTGCAAAGGCAGAGAATTCATGTATGAGATTAACAGCTCACAAAGCTGAAAGGTAATTTTCGAACACAATTTCACCAGCAACTTTTTTAGAGAAAAAACTAATTAATTCTTATTTTCCCTGTTTCTTCTGAAAATTTGTGATTTAATTTTACAGCAAAATTAATAAGCTTCAGTCTTTCTAGCCTCAATTCATGTATTACTACTGTATGAAGACTGAAAAGTTATAGGCAATAAGGTCATAGAAACCACAGATTGCACAATTTTGACCAAATTACGCATTTAGGTATTTGACATGAGGACAGAAAAGTGCTTTAGTATTTCAGAAGTGGGAGATGCATCTGGAGAACAGTTTCTGTGGCTCACAAGATTTAGAACGTCAGATTCTATCCCCTCCTTTAAGGTGTTAGTAAGCTGGCATGTTATTCAGTTAAAAAAGTGCAATCTTACAAGTGTTTGTTATTTGATTTCTTTAATAAATATTTTCCTGTTCATTACTAAAACAACAATCAAATAGCTAAAAAAATCCTGGGCTTGAGAATTTCTTGGTGACAAATAATGTTGATTCAGCTCTTATGTACTTGTCTTTATTTGCCAATAATGTCACAATTGCAAGAAAAAAGATCCCCAAACCAGCAGAGCTGTGGGAGTTACTCCAGTTCTGGTACACTTTCCCATTCTGCAGACACTGCAGTTTTTGTACACTCACCTACACTGCTCATCCATCCCATCTGAATCACGGCTAATGTCATCACTCATGTAATACTTGTAGCAAGTCTGGAAAGAAAAGAGAGAGGACAAGGAATTCTTTATTCCATCTCAGCTGGGCTTCAGTAATTCATTAGATTTCAGCATGCATCAGAAGCAAGCCAGTAAAAGCAGCAGCTGCAAGGTCTTCAGCATTCTAAGTCTTTTACATTTGTTTTAATCTAAAAACCATCTTCCATGGATATAACTGGTCCCAAACCATGACTGACTTAGATGGCACAAGGTTTGTTTGAAAATTTAACAGGCTTTTGTTTGATGGCTGCTTATTTGTGTATTTTAGAACATCAGCTGAATTATTTCTCCCCAGTCTGAATCTTTTTTTCCAATCTATTTCCTAGGTAAATCAACACCACATCCTCCCTGACAGAATTAATCCCACATAAATTACAATTTTCAGGTGTATGCTCCTTATGTTAGCATGTGATGCCATAAGGCTTTAAATAAAAATGTCTTCAGCATTTATCATGATGTTAACATCCAAGAATTGCATTTCCAGGTGCAAACTAAACATCTTCATTGAAAATTTGGTAATGGTAAGAAAAAAAGGCAAATGACTCAGCTAGAAGTATCAATGGCTTCAGCTGCTGAATTGTTTACACCAAATTTTGAAGGTCTGGTATTATTTTTTTTCCCAGTTGTTGGTGAAGAAGGTTCTCCCAGACTTGTAGCTCTACTCTGAGCAGGCATTAATACAATTTAGAATCCAGAAGAGGCTTCATCATCTGAATTCACAATGATGCCTCATTATCTGGAACAGACTTGCACATCTGTTCAATTGAACTATCCAAACAACCAAAACCAACATAAAATCCCAGTAAAATCTGATGTTTAGACACTTGATGGAGCATTCACAGTCAAAGGAAAACAGCTTGTCATGTCTGAGTTTACCTAAGCAGGAGAAAAATATGGGCAGAACTAGGTATGGAAATAATGGAAGAGCTGGAGTACAGAGATCAGGAGCTTCCACTCCTCCCTCTCACATTAACACCAAGCTAATTGAACATTTTACTGAATGTTCCATTTAGTAAAAACATAGAATATCAAGGGAAACAGCCCTTGATGTAATTCATGCAGCAGAGCTCCCAATCAAGAGCTGCTACTGAGCCCAACACCCCAAAAAGGTGACAAGAATGACCCAGCCACTGGTCACACTGCAGGAACATGGGTGTGCAAGAGCTGGGACTCTACTGGAGATGGAGAAAGGTCACCTTGGGAGCTGATTTTTGTAAAGCACATTTTGGAAAAGAAACAAGCCAGAATGCAGAGAAGAGACAGCAGACCAGCCTATCTGGGCATGGCTGAGAGTGTCAGCTGAGTTTGTCACACTAATGAGGAACTGGGAAGCAGGAGGAGGAGGGAAGAGCAGGGAATGCTGCATGTTCATTATAACACAGAACTGGATCTCCATCTTTAGCAGTATCTTTATCAACAGAAAATCTCCATGACTATACAAACATGCAAGAGAGATCTCTGCAGCTCTTGGAAAATTAACAGCAGGTGGCAGGGACATTTCCTTCCTGCCCTGTCCCACCTCTTCCTTCTGCAGCCAACTCAGGGCCTCTGTGGAGCCTCCAGGAAGCCACACAGCTGAAAACTCAGATTATGGACTAGACCAGCATTACAAAGCTACCATAAATTAAAACATTCCAGGAGCTGGTAGAAACAGAAATGGCTTTGAAGCTGCTTTTCTGCTCCTTATTTCAGTGCTGTTTTACATGGAATGCTTTACCAGGAGATGCAGACTTGAATCTGTTCTTAAAATACATTATGAGTAGGCAGAAATTTCAGACAGATCATTTAACATTAAATATTCACTAAGATGATACCCTTAAAGCTGTAGAAATAAATAACAAAACCACAATCAGTTTAACTGGGATATAAGGAAAAAGGAATATAAATTCCTAAGTATATTTGCCTTTTTCTTTCCTCCTTTTTGTTTCTTTACCTGTAACTGCTAATGACTGAAAACTTGACTGACTAAGGAACAAGAATTACTCCTACAAAAATCCCACCCAAATCAACTAATATGACATTGTGAAACAAAACCAAACAGAACCGCTTACCACATACCTTACAAATAAGCACTTTCAGTGTAGGGTGTCTATAGATTGAATCCTTTTGAAAATGGTTCACCTGCTGCCCACAAGCTGTACAGCTTACAATTCCATGGAGTCCTTCTTCTATGGAGAGGATTACAAACCACACATTAATTATTTTCATTCTTATTTAAGAAATCTGTATACACCTATTGCATTTTCTTACAATATCCTGGCCTGTCAGGTTTTTCATACTTCTGCACTGCCCAGCACCAGAGAAATCTTTCTGTAACCATTTGCCATTTTAAGACTGAATTTCCCTCTGATTTCTATGCTTCACTTGGGGTGAATTCTTTCCCTTTGAGATGTTTAATTTGGGTTAACTGGTCACCTCATGAAAACACAAATAAGAGTCAGCACTAAAATTCTTTTGGAGTAGCTCTGATATTCTGGAAAACATTCCCCATTTAATCTTTGTTCAACAAATACCACTGCAATTCATGTTTATATTATGGCATTTCTTTCACACACAGTTTTAGTTTCTCAAAGAAAAACATGGAAAACTCTTACAGAAAATGCAAACAATTCTTGTAACAGTGCCTGAAGAATCTTTTCTCAAATTTTGTTCCCTTCTCAATGCTGGTTTTTGGGTTTTTCTGAAACCACAATTTTTCTACAATCCACATGTTCTCCCCATGTTGCTGATTGCTCCCATGGTGTGTGCCCCACTCTGCTGCTGCATCTACATTTGGTCAAAAAAGCTTTTTTTTTTAATGCCAACCTCCCAATTCACTTCAGAAGGGGTGAGCTTGGGCCTGGCAGGCTCACTCCATGCCAGGCTCTTAATTAATACTCTGAAGATCTTTTTGTTTTCAATAGCAGAAAAAGGAAAATAATTTGTGAAAGTTCTACACTTCCAAATGCCTCATTTGGGATCCAGCAGAAACAGGTTTGATAAGAGATCACTTTACTACAACTTGTCCTTTGCTGTCGTGCTCAGTGATTGAATCAATTAGGAAATTAACTCAAACAGTTGAATTTGACGATTACAGTTTGAGTACAGACTCTGTATTTTCTCTATTTTTAATTAAATAATCACTACCCCAGAATTAGAAGCAAGCACCAACACCATCCATGTTAAGGAACTGAGTGAACTTTCTCAAGACACAGTGCAAGCTCCCAGCAATCTCCCGCTGATGGCTCAAGGGGCAGTGAAACAGCTGATCCACCCTCCTAACTCAATGAAATTCTGAATACAGAAGTGCCTGCACGTCCTGCAGAGCCTGTGCACCTGCAAGCACCTCTCAGGAGCTCCAAACCAGCTCAAAGACCAGCTCCAAACGCTGCTGTGACTGTGGATGAACACACCCATCACATCACATCACATCACACTCCTCGGGAAAGAATCCACCTTCTGCAGCACAGAATCCAACCCTGGCAGCCAGCACAGTCCTTACACGGCTGCAGGAATCACTGAGGGGCCCAGCCAGCCCCAGGAGAATGTGATATTCCCTGCCAAGCCCTGAGCCACCTCCCTCTTTTCCACAACCAAGGGGAAGCAGTACAGCCTCCTTCCTTAAACCTGAGAGCTGGCACCAGGAAAAGAGAGAATTTATGAGGCAAACCTTTCTAAACCATGTTACTACTACAAATGATGATAATCTAAAGAAATCAAACTATTGCTAATTCATAGATACTGAGAAAGTGCTTAGTTAAAAACATTCCTAACTGAATTTATTAGCAAAAATACAACCAGGACCATGGCTGCAGACACAAAACTTGAAAATAATGACACAGTGGCTCTTGCAGTCTTAGAAAGGAGCATTTGGTTGCTGGAAAGGCAAGAGTTCTGCTTCTACCTCTATTTCTACTGCACACAGGACATCTCATTCCTAACAGAAATGCAATTATTTAAATATATATTGTCAGGCACAATACATGAGTAACCAGTCCAGATACACACAGCAATGCCTGCAAATACCCTAGGGATGGAGATGAAAAAAGCTGCAAGGGCAGGTGACACAAACTATCCTGGGGATGCAGACACAGGCCACAAAGCTCGAGCAGAAGTGCCTTATCTTTCTAACACTGTAGCCCTGAAGAGCCCTGTTGGACCATATGTAGAATTGTTATAGTCACAAATGGAAAAAGCATTCTGATATGAACAGGACATCTTGCATGAATAAAACAGAACCAACTTCCAAAGTTAATAATTTAGAGAAAACATCAATGCTCCAAATGTCACTGACACCACATGAGCCCAGGTGTATGCACAAGCACATTTCCACACAGTCACATTTCACTCCCCTTCAACCACAGAATAGCACTCAATAAATCACTTTAAAAGAGAGCTTTAAAAGGAGCTCAAATGATACAATGGGAAGGATGAAGAGTGTGTGCAAGAGCTGTTTGTATGAATACCCTGGCTACTGCTGGAGGTGTGTGAGCTAAGATACTGCCAGTAGGGTTAACAAAAATATCTACTCCTATTGGCTCCATTATACATAAACCTCCCTCCTTTACTTTTGGGGAAAAAAATGAGAGAAATTAATTTATATTGGTATTATAATCTACCTAACTTCTCAGTTTTAGCAGCAGCTATGGCAAACCAGCTGACACAGCAGCTTTTCCAAGGTAATCCTTAGAAGGGCCAGCTGGTTGGGAATTTCCCACAATTTAAAAGCAAAACAAGTCTTTATATTGTTTGAGGGTTTAGGATTTTCTCTTAGCTCACTGATGGATAATCTGCCTGTACATGTCCCTGCTCAAACATGGCTGCTTTCCTGGTGAGTCAGTGAATGTTCCTGTGTCAATGGTGGTCCAATGTAATTCCTTAAAAAAGGAGTATCTGTAACACCTGATTGCAACCAAGCAACTGGACCTAATGAAGCATCCTATACCTACTGAAAATAAGGAGTTTAATGGGAACTAATCTTAGCTTTCACTGCTGCATTGCAGGGGCAGCAATGGAGGCTAATTTCTATCAACTAAAATCCTTAATGAACAAAAAGCCAGAAGAGTGGAGGTACTTTTAGGATAATTTACCAGAAATATGGACAATTTTTAAATGTACCAAATGTGGTCGTAAGCAACAATTTAAACCCGTTTCAGCAGATGTTTTAAATTGTATTTACCTCCACGCTTTTTGGGAGCTTCAGGTTTCAATTTTACGGTATTTCTGCTTCTAAATTCAGGCCCTTTAAAATCATCTTTGTCTTCATTCAGCACTGGCTCAGGTTGTACAACCACTGTACCTAGAATAATTTTATTTAGAAATTGGAAACCATTACACATCCAAGTGAAGTGCAAAATTTCTGATTAATAAAGCCAACAAAAAAAAAAATTAAAAGTGCAATCTGTTGACTAAAACTCAACAAAGTTTTGAATGCACAGATGTTCACAGGAAAAAAAAAAAACCAAACAAAACCAAAACAAAAAACCAAACCCAACAGCACATATTTCAAACTCCATCTGTGGTGCAGCTGTAGGACAGAAACCAAGGACTGAAAGAGCTGAGGAACAAATTCTGCTCTCTCTGCCCTGCTGTGGCACAGGACAGGACTGTCACACTGCTGGGGGGTGTAGGACAGGAACTTGCTACCAATAAAGGGCATCACTTAAATCCCTCAAAACCCTCAGAGTAACTATGCTTTTCTCTCTTTGCCCTCTTCTATTCGGTTTCCCTGAAACTGAAATAACTTGATTTACCTCAGCATGAAATAAAAAGGCAATAGAATAAAATCTGTTTTAACAAGATTCAAAACCTGACATTTTCAATTAAACAAAGTACTAATCAAAATTATGTGAAGGAAAAAACATATCTTTCCTATTTAAGAGCTCAGATTTGTTGTAAGGACACTGAAAATAATCTCATATTCTGAAAAAATCATTTTAGAGGGACTGCTCTAAATACTGCTACTCATGGAGTAAACAGCAGCAATTTTTCCTGTAACTTTCATAGGTAAGAAATGGAGGAGATTAATCCAACTCACACTGCAGCTAAGAGCAGAGGGATGTAGGCCTACAGTATTAACTGTTTCTAAAAGGTGCTTAAAAATAGATCCAATAATGGCACTTCTCCCCCCAGAGTTAATTTTGCTTCTGTTGATCTAATTGCTAATAACCTCTGAGACAGAACAGTAAAGTAAGACCTCCAAGTGACAGAGCCTGAGACTCCTGCAAAACAGAATAAATCATTTCCCCTTTTTTTGTGATGGTTTTGTACAGATGTCAGCAGGCATTTGAAATTAAGCCACCAGCACATCCTTGTGCACCCACAAATTAAAATCTGCTGGGTTCCAAACCAGCAGTTGGATATAAAACCAACAGGACCTTCAAGAGACATTTTACTAATACATGTGCATTCTAGTGAATTATTTATGCTGCATCATAATCTTGGCTAATTTGCTGAATTCAGAAACAAAACCAAAAAAAGGACATGACCTACCTTTAGGCAAGCTTTGCATATCTACATCATTTTCTGAGTTCTCATTTGAAATATCTTCATTTACAGTTTCATCTACGATTTGTTCATCATCTGACCCAACATATTTTGTTACAACTGTAGGTTTCCTGCATAGACAGAAAAAAAAACATGCTCTGAAAAACAGTACATACTGCAATTCAGGTAAGCTTTGCAGGCAAAACACCACATCAACAGCACAAAACTAAGTTTTTCTAAATTAATTAAAGACATTATGAGCTGGGATGTTCCAAGTTATTACAATACAATTGTAGGCTAATTTTGTGGTCTGGAACAGGAATTCTTCCCTCACACGTGAAATATATACTAATAAAATATTTTTGTTGTAAAATCAAGGTTTGATGTGTTTTTAAGTCACAATTCCAGGGAAAAAGGTCTAAATGAAGCACAAGTGAATGTCTGCTCATGAATTTTATACATCTTTCCAGGTTTAACAGGCAGCACAAAGAGAACACACAGATATTAACAAATTACAAAAGCATCCTGGCAGAAGAGATGCTTGCAAGGAAATAAAGGAAATGCAGAATGAAATGAAAAAGCTGACTATTGAACAAAAGGATCAGCTGACAGAATTCCACACAATTTAAAACTGAAGCCATGAAAATGAATGAATTTACTGTGCCAGGATGGGGAGAAAATAATACAGAACATGGAGCAAATTTTTCAGTAGTCTGAAGGCAATGGATGAATTACTGCAGGATACTGGTTTTGTCAGTATATGGCACAGTATGATAAATGAATGAGTGAAAATCCCTTTAGTGATAAGACAGGAAGCAAAAAACAGGACTAAAAAAAGTATATAAATGAAAAGAGTTCAGCAGGACACTGGATTCAAAAGATTAGGGAGAAACTAAAGCCAAATATAAAACCACACTTGCAGATATGGCATCAAGACAAATGTAAAAAGAAGACTGAAGAATATTAATTCCAGCAGACATAACAAAAAAAGCAAATTGGATTAAAAGGAGAGAGAAAAGATACAGACTTTTTAAAAGCATTACTAAGGCAGCTGTTGAAAGCTCAACCTCCTGCACAGCCCACTGGAATTTAATAAAAATCACAGAGGACAGAATTTGAGTGGGACTTTGACTGGACTGAGTCTGCTCTTACTTGGGACACAATTTGTCTCTTGTAGGTTCAAGAAGTTGGTCAACAATTCCCTCATTCTTTTTAGATCACAGAGGGGAAAAGGATTAAGCAGGGATACAGCAAATGGCAGTTTCTGCACAGCACAACCCAACAGCCCAGTCTGATGCTGCACTCTCCCAACAGCAAAGCACAGAAAACCTGTTTTTCTGTATGACCCAAATAACATTTTTGGAAGAATCCTACATGGAGAAATAGCAAAAGTCGAGGAACACTTGCATGAACTCCTTTGTCCTGAAGATATGGGATAATTTTGTCTTTGTAATAATCAAGCTTTAGAGTCTTAACCTTTCACCCTGAGAAATGGTTTTAATTTTAGGTGTACCATGAGGCACTTGTTTTACCAGCACTCCATAACTTCATGGATATATACTGGTGTGGACTGAAAATATCTGACACAGTACACCCACTTTTTCTATAGCTTCCCATACCCCAAAAGTAATTTATTTGTTTTTATTTTCCAAACCAACCTTTTGGAACGGGATAGTCCTAAGGATTTGGTTCTTTCTGAAGAACTACTTCCCTAGAAACAAGAAAAAAAATGTAACAGTCAATACATTTATATCCAAGGGACCTACCAAAAAAGAGTTTCTTGCATTAGTTAGAACTCAACTCAGAAATCACCAGTGCCCTTATAAAAAATAATTTAAAAAGAGCAGCAGGAAAAGCAGTAACTACAAGAGACAATTTCAATGGACAGGCCAGTTCAGTTAAACTGAGTCTGTGGAGTTTCAGGTCAGCAACTCACACAGGTCTGTGAATGCTCTTCTTGCTACAGGAAGAAACCATTCCCTTTTCCAACACACCCTTCCAGAGGGCTCTGGACCCAGGAACTGCCAGCAGAACAGACTCTTGTTCTGTGGCTCACATGCCAGAAAGCACTGGCTGCCTTCATAGCAAAACTCATTTTTTCAGTGGTTTTTGCACTCAGATCACAACTAGCTCTGGGCAGTTTAAAATACCTGAATTTACAGCACTGAAGGCAAACTAAGGCAGGACACTGGCACTTGTGTTTCCTCTACAATGTGAAGATATTGTCCACCACAATGTCTCCAACAGGAGAACAGACAGAAGTAAGAAACACCACATGAAAATATTCTGCTCTTGTTTAACATAACTAAAGTATGTCCATTTTAATTTCTTTTTAAAAGGAAGTATATCTGCCTAAAAACCAACTAAATACCTACTGTTACCTGAGTAACAGGGTGAAGAGTGATGACATCAATGGGTGCTTCTGACAGTATTATTTAAGTATTTACTGTAAAAGCAACAGAATGAACTCAGCCACTGTGCACCAGACATGCAACTGTGAATTCAAAAGTATTTTTGTTCCTACCTCGTCCCTGTTGTTCTCCATTGAAGCCGGGCTTCCTTTAGGTTCTCTACTTTTACCTATGGAGAGAAATTAAAGGAGTCCACTGAAATGCAAGGAACATCAAAGGTTCTTCCCATTGCACATGACACCATTGTTTATGTTTCACCAGCATGGACAGAGATAACTGCGACTTCCAGAGACAAACTGCTGCACAACAAAAAAGACTTTCTGCTGTATGGCATGAATTTTATAGAAGTAATTCAGAAATCCCTTTCAGTTCAGTCCCTGGGAGCCTTGCTGCTGGCGAAGAAACACTGAAGCACTGGAAGTGCAACTGCATGCAGAAAAAACACCATTAGTGTATTTTTGCTGATCTCTAAGAAGTTTCTATAAGTATTTTCTCTTACACAAAGTATTAAACCTGGAGTCATGGAACCACAGACAAAAATCCCATCTGATCCAACTTCCGACTGAGAATTCCTATTTCTCAGGCTTGAGAACTGTGGCATATAAAGCCTAAAGACCTGCAACCTTATTGGCACTTGCTCCAATCCACCAGTCCTGGAAATGGAAGGCAAAGTTTGGAGTTGAGTGATTGAATGATTCTTATATGAACTTGCTCCAAAAGCTTAGGAACAGGATTTTAACAGATGCTACTGAGTACGAAGTTTAATTACAGGATACTTATCAGGATTATTTGTGATTTTAACAGAAAACTACTAGCACTGCAACTTCTTTATCCTTTGTCCTGGGTTGCATTGTA
>VZRX01023421.1:18810-55948 GCA_013398075.1 Notiomystis cincta | reverse complement strand
ACCTGTCCAAACCACGACAACCTCATCCAAGCTTGCCACTGTAATTGATCCAACACCAGTTGCTGTCCTTCATTTGATATGAAAACTTAAAACCCCTTCAACTTGCTCCAGCATGTAAGGGGTGGTTTCAAGGTACTGGCTCTCATGCGGCATGCCAGATCAGCTTGGTGTGTCAAGCTGCACATGCCTAGGAAAATCATGCAAGCAAAGCCTGCTTTGCTGCATTGGTTTGGTACTGGAAGACATGGCTGTGTTTTACTGACACACTTCTGCTGATTACATCCAGAGCCTTGAACTTGTCTGTATTCTGCATCACAGGACTGAGAGCAACAGCTTTGCTTAAATGTACTCATAATTTAGCAGGATATTGTAGAGGTGACTAATGATTTCTTGCAACCTGCTGGTGCTTTCTTAGCTTCACAATTAGCTCACCCAGCTACTTTCACAGAAAATGAGGGGATCCTTACCGGGCACCTGAGAGGAGCTGGCAAAATGTCTGTTCTGTTACATACTTTCCTTGAGCATGTTAATTTACAGGACTGGTTTAGTTCAGGGCCACTTAAGAGATACAGAGGAAACTGTCAACAGCTTTTACCTAGGACTTTACAAGAACCTGCTTTCTCTTAGGAGATTTGTTTTCTATTGGTGACAATGATTTCCTCAGCCAAGCTTTTCTCTGCTACTTGCTTATGATGATAAATATTCACAAACCCGGGAACATGAAGAGGCTGTATTTTTATTAGATGGCAACCTGTATACATAGACTAAATCCTTATGCATCTTTTTCTGTTGGCATCTCTGAGTGCACTTATTTTACCAGGTATGTAAGCTCCTTCTTGATGACCAAGTAATTTAAAGACCATAGGGAGGTATACAATATATTAGACAAAAAAAAGGACCACCAACAAAACTACCAAAAACAAACTCTGGACATTTTCAGTCTGTTGAAAGGAAAGATTTCTGCACATGAGTTTTACTTGAAAGTTTTTAAGAGGTTAACTGTCAGTGTAGGCTGTAAATGAGAAAAGGGAGAGAAGATGTTCATGTAGCCAACGTCTGATTTACTTACAAGAAATAAAGGAACATCCGGCTCAAATCATGGTCCTTCTTTGTTAAACTTGGCAAATATTTTCAAGAAGGCTGGGATTTGGGGTTTGGGGTTTGTTTGCAGGTTTTTTTGCAATGGAAACATTTGAAAACTTTCGAAAAAAAAGGAGATACCTGGTAGAAACAGCTGGTAGGGTGTCCTGATGAGGCATTGAGACCACATCTGAGAGAACAGCCTGGCAGAACCTGGGCTATGCTGCCTCTTTTCCCATGAGAACCCTGTAAGGTGAACCAGCTGCTGTGGGCTTTCAATTGCACACACACACACAGACTTTGTCCACTCTACTACATCAATACTGCATGGTACAGCTGAGCCAGCTTTTAAAACCTGAATCTAATTATGCCACTGTGCTGGTCCCAGAAGGGGAAGGACGGGAGGGGAAGAAATAAAGATCAAATGTTTCCAGCACTCTTTAGTGAAAGGGGTGTGAGTGTGTGGGTGAGTGTGTGGGTGTGTAAATCTCAGCAGTACACACAAGTCTGCATTCACAACAAGCTGCTGCAGCCAACACTTCCTCCTGAACATGCAGCTGGGTTGAGCCCTGCACATCAGTGCAAAGTACCTGATCAAATATGTCTATTCTCTTGCAAGGCCTTTAGCAAGTCTGAGTCTGTCCTCAGGGATTAAACTGGAAACAGCTCTATGCTAACAGCCTCTTCTCCTTCCTCTATTCCTCAGAAGAGTCCTCACAAGCTGAATCCCAGCACAACAACACTGGCAGGAGATAGATCTGTCTTGTGTGGTCTGGCAAAGGAAGAGAAGAAATAATCTCTGCACCCACAGCAGCAGGCCAGGTAGTTATGGCAAGGATGGCCACACAGGGCCCAGGCACTCTGAGGCTGCTGTGCACAGACTGTCACTAACCTGACATGTTGTCAAGAGCAAAGAGAGAGAACTGTTGTGTGCTCTACAGCATAGAGCTGAATGAAGATTGGCCATCTGTTTGTGCTGGATATTCCCCACTGGTTTAGAGACAAGCTACTCCCTGGTAGTATGTTCAGCAATTCAAGAAATCCCATCAATGCTCTTCCTTTATTCTTTATTCTTTATTCTTTATTCTTTATTCTTTATTCTTTATTCTTTATTCTTTATTCTTTATTCTTTATTCTTTATTCTTTATTCTTTATTCTTTATTCATTCTTTATTCTTGCTTGCTGAAGGAAGCAAGTAGCACCATTTCCTACCCCTAGAAAAAGCGAAGGGCCTGGGATCTGATGGCAATGGCCAAGCATTTCTGGATTCAAGGCCCCTACAGAAGCTTTGCCATTCCTCAGTGTAAGCAAGAGCACATGGGATGGTCCACTGGAATCCCTGTAAGTTACAAATCCAACACCAAAACATAGAGGTATTGCATCAAGCATGGCACTTGTGAAGAACGAAAATAATGCTGCTTCGCTGATCTAAAATAGTTTCAGCTTTCTGTGAGTCTTCTGCCCTCCTGTAACTCTTGTCCTACTGCTAAAGAACCATGGTGGGATCAGAATAAATCATGCTCTGTGCAGTATCTGTTGCACACAGCCAGTTAGAATCTCTATCTGTAGAATACATAGTAATAAACTACAGGGATTACTTAGCAGCAGTTTGGCTTGGAATTTGCTAAGTCTACTGGAATCCTGGACTTCATTCTGTTTCAAGCTACATTCTGTAACTTGCAGAGAACTTTTACAGCCTCTGGGGTTGAAACCTAATTTTTGTTCTGAACATGTATAGTATCTACAACAGCAGCCTAAACAGTGATATACAAATATTATCAGTCTTCATTTTTTGAGAGCAAAGTGCCTACAAAGTGAGCTTCTACAGTGGGTCTTCATTTTCACTTATAGCTCAAAAGAGGAAAGCTGGCTGGATTTCAGGCCCATCCTAAGACCATGATCCAAAAGGGAGCGACAGCTCTTTTAAGGTCCTTCTCATTCAGTGAAACTGAACCGAACTTGATGACTTCAGAATTGCAGTTGTGCAAAAGTTAAATTTCCTTCTTATACATCAGCCTCTTAGACAGAAATAAGGTGGTAAAGGAGGCCAGTGAAAACATCTCTTGAAAATTTTCATTGGAGACAATAATTAAAATGTTATAGCAAAGGCTAGTGGTTTTTATTTCTAATATTGTTTTAGAAAGGTATTTTCTGTCCAGTAGATACACAGTGCCAAAGTTTCTAAAAGAAGATCCATCCTCCTGCTCTTTTGAAGCAGCTTCTGATTCCACACTAGAGATGTTGATGAGAATGTAAAAAGTGCATTTGATCAGCACTGTAACTGCTGCTATGACCTTATTTGATCAGAGTCTCTAGGGGTTTAAACTTCCTACAACCCCCACACAAAGAGCTTTCTGAAGCAGTGACATACTCCATATCATACAAACATATCAAAAGAATTTGAGGGGGAAAATAATTAATGAAAAAGAGATAAAATCACAGTATTGCCAAATTAGTAAACCATATTTCAAGGCAATTTACTAAAGATGGAAATATGATATACATTCCAAAGAACCATGGAATACACTGAATGGGAAGGATCAAGACCCTGGAGTCCAACCCCCAGCCCCACACAGGACACTCCAGGAATGCCACTCTGTGCCTGAGAGCATTGTCCAAATGCTCCTTGAGCTCTGTCAGGCTTGGGGCCATCAGCACTGCCCTGGGGAGCCTGGTCAGTACCCGGCCATCCTCTGGGGAAGAACCTTCTCCTGATACCCAGCCTCGACTTCCCTGACACAACTTCAAGGATGTTCCCTTGGTTCTTGTCACTTTTTCAGGTGTAGTTTGTCAGGGGAAATAAAGGCTACTTCACCTTTCTTTGGAGGGAATAGGTGGTCTTGGCAGTTCAAGTATCTCGATTACTTGTTTTTTCTTAAATTATAGAAAGCTTTTTGGATGCACCAGCATTACCCTACCTGGAATAGCCAACTACAAGTAGGGAGCTAGATCTTGAGCAGTGTAACAGTATTTATTATCATGTAGTTTTGTTTAAACAAAAGCCATTGCAAAAACCAAAAGCAGGCTCAGACCAAATGACACGAGGATTTTCTAATGCTCACCACCAAAATTAGACTTAAGTTTGCCTAGATTTTCCTAAATTTTTATTCCTCAAACTTCCCTTGCCTGCACTCTGAAAAACATACTCTATGCATGGAGCTAGCTGAAATTCTAGATAAATGTTGCTCCTCCTCATTGAGAGCAATAAAATTTCATTAAAAAGGTTCACTTGGAAGCTTTTTCCTGGGCTTTCCCAGAGCACCTCAGGATTCCTGCTCTTCAGGAACACCAGGATGAAGTGAAATTAGCAGACCACAAAGTGTTTCTACACCAGGTTCTCAGTGCCTATTAAGTCTCCATGGTGCTGCAGGGAGCCCTTTGCAGCTGCAGGAGCCATTCTCTACCAGCAGCAGAACAAGTGCCCCCAGGGTCCAGTTAGGATCTCAGCACAGACACACACATCCAGCGCTCTGGTTCTGCCTCACAGCCAGAGCTTCACCACAACCAGTTCAGAATCTCCATCCCACTAAAACAACTCTCAGCCCAGCTGCAACAGGAGCTCAGGATATTGGTACAAGTACACTGATACCTCTCTGCAAACCCACACAGAAGGGCACCTCCACAACTCAAAACAGAAAAAGAAAAGTAGGTGATTAAAGGAGTTTCTATCTAAAGGCATTTTAAACTAAACCAGATGCTCTGCAGTTTGTAATGCCAAATAACTGCAAGAAGAGTGTCACTTGAAGGATGTTCCATTTTTTTCTATCATTTTTGCTATTCAGAAATACATATATTTGGATAAGTTATTTCAGTAAACCTCTCTTCCAAACTGTGTATCAAGAATTAACACATGTTCATTGCCAAGTTCTGTGCAGTTTCTCTGGAATACCAGAGAAAACCAGGTCAATCTGATAGTGTTATAATTGACAGGCATATTTTATCCAAAAGTTTAGAATGCCTCTACTACAGAAATCTGGGGGCTTTCATAATTTCCTTTTTTTCCCCTCCAAGAACTATCCAGAGTGGTCTTCAAAATACATGGATTCATAGGCAACTGAATATGACTTGATAAGCTTGGACAGAGCTGCAGGTTTTCATTTGTCTGTGAAAATGTTACTTGAGCTTATGAACGCATTTCACAGCATGTTCTTACAGCAGAAATAGAGACTCTTTAAAAGCACTATTTCCCTGAAGTTTTAGATGCTCTTTAATAGAATATACATTCTTTTACAGTTCTGGGTTTTTTCTTTCTAAGCCTATCTCTGAGCAAACATCCCTCCATCAAATATGGGGAGGTTGGGTTAGTTTTTGGTACCTTTGTTGGTTCGGGTGTTTTGTTCTTTTGGGTTTTTTTGAGGGGGTTGTGTTTGGTCGTTTTGCCTTTTTATTAATTCTTTGCTATTTTTTTGCAAAGATTTAGCATTAAACTGAAGTGATGACCTACACCTGATCAGCCCTACACTATCTCAAGGTCCCCTTCAGACATTCTGCTCCTCCTCTTCTATTTTTGACCCTACCTCTCCAGAATGCTGCAAATTCAAACATTACACCATTTTCCAGCTGCATCACTGGTTCAAGTGTTTTATATATTTTATGATCTGTGTCTGTTATTTTCTCATCTTTTTATGTTGGAAGCTTTATTTGAGGACTAAACTTCTATCTATCAGTTGTTATTTGATGATTAGTGCTTATATGTATATGGCTTAAACATTTCCATTACCTCTGAAAAAAATTTACAGTACTATAAACCCAGTGCATTTTACAAATCATATAGATTATATTTTGTTCTACCTATGAATTTTATGTTTTTATGTGGTAGATATTTACATATAATACATCCTTCTGAGGCAGAAATAGCTGGTTCTTCTAATATGTAACTTTATACCTACTGCAACTCTTATCCAATGTGCCGCTGTTTTTTAGTAACCTGCTAACACAACACCACAGATGGGAAGAAAATCAGTGCTACTGATGTTGAAACTCTGCATTTCTCATACTGGCAAGAGATTTCAGTTTATCCTGCACATTTATCAACATTTCTCTAATTGTCTTTACTTGGAAAGTACACATGGTGATTAGTGGTTATATTTTATGATTTCTAACTATCCCTTTATGTTATAAAGTGTTACAACACCTAAACATGCAGTTAAATGCTGTATGAATTTGATATTGCAGTACTGTAATCAACTACAATATTACTGTTGACTTCAGTCAGTAAGATGTGAGGCTCCAGGGAGAAAGACCCCTGCTCATGAGCACTTATAACACAGGTATCCCTCCTGCCTGCTTTTCCTTCAGTATAAAAGCTGATCATACCTCATGTCCATGGTTGTAACTACTGTCTCTACTGGGTATGATTTTAGAACATGCATAAAAGTCTCCTTAGTTTCAATTTTCAACAACATTTACAGCTTTAAGTTTAAAGTTCTTTACTGCCACCCGAGTGAATGTTTCCATCCACAAAAACTGGAAAACATTGGCTAGTTAAGTTAGCTCAATCACAACTGGAGATGGGTACTGGCTTTCTCTTTGGCTGGGATATTTTTGGCCATGTCCCTCAAAACAAATTTTCATAACAGAGAAAATGGAACAGAATGCTGGAAACACAGTAAAACATAAACTGCTTTTTCTGGTTTTTGCTTTTGTGTCTCCCACACATCTCCAGCAGAGCAGCCTGTGGAACATCCCGACTGCATAGCCAGGGAAGATTTGGGTTTCTGTATGTCCAGGAACAGGAAGGCTCCACCACAGCAGTTGTCTTGCCAACAAACCACGATCGAGCCATTTTCTATCAGCCTTTGAATATTTATGACTAAACACAGCTGAACTGAATTTCACCATCTTTCCCTCTCAGAGTGCATCATGTTCAGATCCTGGTCTCACTTCTGTCTGAATCTTTCTACAGTGTTTTCCTGCGTCTTTTCCTGAAGGTTATAGACCAGTGCAAAGTTCCCACAGCTATTACATTATTTATCCTCCCCATTGTTTTCAGATGATTATTTACTCTTTAATTTCTGGAAGAACTGCCAGGTAGTATTAATTTCTGGGATAAACCATCTATTTCTACGAATCAGTGCCACAAAATAACCTTACAACCTTCATTCCAGGGCCACTCCTTCTGCAGAAAGATTTATCCCAGTTCCTGTAATATTATTACCATATGCCTGACACATTGTGGTGGAAATGAGGATGCATAAGAAGCAGACAAAACAAAATCAAACAAAAACCAGACCAAAACCAACCAAAAAACCACCAACCCACCCCCCCCCAAACCACATACAATGACCCCACCCCCCCCAAACCAATTAAAAAATCCCAACAACCAATCCAAACCCAATGTGAATTACTTTAAAACACCTTAGACTCTTCTGTGATAGTATTATTTAACTGCACACCACTCCACATTTAAAAATATTTGCTATAGAGGTAGCCTAGTTCTTTACAATAAGCCAACTTAATTGCTGTGTTAGCATTGCCTCCCTTAGGCTTTTGGGAAGTTTACTTTCCAGTCCATTTGACCATCAGTTAAAATTACACTGCCAGGCTGAATTTTCCTCTGTGGTAAAAAGTCCCTTCAAAAGCTAACTCCAGTCCTCCTTGTAATTCTCAAACATGTACATACAGAGAAAATCACTGAAGCAAATCAGATCATAGCCTGGAAATCTGAAAAGCAATATATGCTCCTATCTACAAGCATGGAGAAACAGTAAAATTGATACAATTCCAAAATTTTGATTTCCAGAATTAAATGAGTCAAAGAGAACTCATAAATTTTTCGTTTATATTAAGATGAAACTAAACAACAAAGGAAAAATGCTAAAAGGAAATGTGAAGTGGAATAAAGAAGGAACAAGTCAGACACAAAGTTTTGCATAACAACCACAGAAAGAGAGAATTAGGAAAAGAGTAGATATGTTGCACTTTTTTATGTTCTTTTAATTTTTGAATGGGAGATGAAGAAATCTTTTTTTCATATGTAACTTTAGTTAATAATATACTGAACACTGCAGGAGAACAAAGAGAACATCTGATTCAAGTGGGCAAGGAAGCTAAATTTCCTGAAAAGAACGTTTAAGTGGAAAATTATAACAAGAAATAATGCAAAGAAAGATTCTGTTTCCTGTGCAACACCTTTCATTTTCTGTAGGCTCCAAGCCAAGTCAGAGGGGCAGCCCTGGACCAGGTGACACAGCAGCTCCAAGGGAGCACCCTGAGCTCCAGCCTTAGTGCTCAGTGCGTTTCTAACCCAACAGCAAGGCTTGCACAGTGTGAGGAAATGAAGAAATATGTACGGCTCTCAACAGGTGAAAGGTTCATAGAAACTCTGGCTCAGATTCTTGAATCAAATGCAAGCACAGTAACTCCTGGAATTTCCTGGTTGTCAGCAGATGAGGCTCCAGGCATTCAGATACAATGGATGAGACATCGGAGGGATGTTCTCAGTCCCAGCTGCCCCTCAGGCCGCATAACTGAGTGAAACTCCCATTAGTTCTGGTGATAGCTTAGCCCTGGTGAGAGTAAATAACAACTGTGGGCTTGGGCACAGTTCTTTGCACTTCCACCTACCCTCAGTAGCCCTGACAGGAGGAATGCAGGCACCACTGATACACAATCTCCTAGCTGCCAAACTAGCTATCAAATCTCGCTCTTTGCCACTGGTCAGGCACTGCACTTACCAACATCTGCTCCAAAGCTGAAAGTGTGGGAGCATGTAAATATATTAAATGTACCAGGGAAAAACCTGGGACTGAAGCTGCACAGACATGCTTCCAATGTCACAACCAAAAGAGGAGAATCAGTGACATGCCATTTTATTGAAACTGCAGAGCTGCACAGTATTTGTTCTACTGCACATTTCAAGAACTTTAATTCCTCTTACTACAGATTAGCTATGACACTCCCACCATTTATAACTCACAGCTGGCGATAGTTAGGAAAGGAGTACAGAGTCCAAACTTCTGTTTTTTATCACAGAAATATCAGAAATATTACTTCCAGCTCCAAATATCCCAGCAGCAACTAAAAGCAACTAGCATTTCATTATGAGGTAATCATAAAAGAGCACAACTGTTCTTTTCCTGATCATAGCAGAGATAGATCCGTTATGCCATGCAAAAACGACTAGCAGTAATTTCTCAGGTTTAGAAAGCAGACAAGTAACAAGTACCTCTTATCCTCACAGGAACATAACCTCTTTCATATTCAAAACTGAAAGCATGCCTTGAACTATGGGGTACTGCTCTGCATCCCCAAGTTAAATCCACACATACAGGAAAAGGAAAAGCAAGAGCCTCCATCCCAGCTTGATGGGGGCAATGGGCATAGAAACCTTGCTGATATTGCACAGTCATGTGTCTCTGCTGTCCTAGAGGCTCATTCCAAGCTGCAAGGGTAAGATGTACACTTACTGTTTGCATTGTTCCTGAAATGGGGATGTCTGCATCATACAGGAAATATGAGTAGACTGTTAGAGCACTTCAGCTTGACAATAAATTAACAGCTCTGCACTCTTCACTCTCAGTCTCCAAGGTTACCACTCGTGCTTTTCATGAGTGCTACTGTTTACTTCCTTCCTTTCCTTCTTGTTTAGTTGTTTAGAGCATGGAAAAATAGAGACACTAAAAACCCCTGCATTACAGACAGTTGTCATTTCCACATGAGGACAGAAGGTCAGGTGCCAGTGACAAATTTGCCAAGTATGTTCCATCTCAGCATACTCTGTGAAAAGGGCTCAGAAAAAGCTACCTGGCTTGGGGCAGCTGATGTTAATGGCTCTAATACAGCCTTGGATCACAAAACCCTGCCTCTGCCAGCTTTTCACCCACAACCTGGAGGAACAAATAGCAAGAGACGTTTGGGGAAAGCAGAAAGGGAAACAGAGCTCCCACGCTTCGAAAAATGTAAGATCCACAATTAGAACTATGCCCCAGATAACTTTTAGCTTCACAGAAGGTATAGGCAAGCCCTCACTTTGGAAGCTCCATGGGGCCAAGCCTGTCTTTCCACTAGGCTTACAAAACACCATGCAAAAAGGATCCTAGTCTAGGACTGTGGCTATATGCATACATCAAAAAAAAGTAAGGGTTGCTGTAAGAACTTAGAACATTATTAAAAATGTTTGTATTTACACTGACAATATTAAATGAGGCTTCCAAAACTTTACTGTTCCTGGAGAAAAATCCCACTTTGGAAACAAAAATCCATTAAATCTTTGGAGTTCTTTTGCAGTAATAGCTTTAATATTTTTGAACCATGGGAACATGCATTTACTCTATGTGTGTTTTGAGCCAAAAGTACAACTAATGAGACCTGCAATTCCATTGATTTTAACTGAACTACTGTTTTATTAACATACCTGCTGAGCTGTTTGGCATGTGGAACCCAAACCACACAAAGGAGATGTGTTTCAAACCTCAAGATACACTCAAGTATTCTAGAGAGCATCTTGTAGGACAGCACAAGCATTTGAAATATTTGAAGCTAGATTCAAAAGAGGGTGCCTTGCAAAAAAACTATAAATATCAAATTTCCTGTCTATATTAATCATTTATCATCTATCAGAAGTATGGAGAACCTGTGAACAAATGTTTCAATGCGTAAGTAAAACATACTTTATTATAACATGGCTCATTAAAATGGTATAAATACTCTTGAAAACACTGTGGTTTGAAGTGAAGACACTTCAGGAAGAAGAAGGGTATTAGTTAAGGAACAAAGTATTACTCAGAGGAGCCAGGTGGGAAAAGAGACTGGAAGGCAAAGGCAGGACTACAACCATCAGTTTTCCCAGGTGCACTGAAACACAGAAGTTACTGAAGAGAAATTTTATGCCAACCAGAACTTGGTTCACTCTTCTTTTTCCTAATATAAACCCTACCCCTTTGTTGGATGCCGTCTGTTTTCATCCTTGACAGTGCTCTCAGGCGACCACAGAGAGCCATACAGCACAGGGGCAAATGAACTGTCAGTAAAGGTGAGCACCATGCTGCTCAGGCAGCTAACGAGCTCCTGGATTTTGGATTTATTTTTCACCAAACTCAAGTGTTATGAGGACTGGCACAGCCCAAGTGTCCCAATGAGCTATTTCTTGTATGTAAGGCAGAACCTTTACAGGAAAAAAAGTCAGGCAGCAGGGAACAGCTTGACACCCCAAGTGACCCTGAGCTGTCATACCTTGTAGTGGCAGGTCTCCAAAATCCCTCATGGACCCCTCCCATGCTTTCAAAGAAAGGAAGGGTGTTACCAAGATAGAAGTTCATATTCTTCATAGCCCTTACTCTGAAGCTCACCAGGTAAATGTGGAAATTCCCGTTTACCTACTGGACAGTATTTTTCAGAATTCAATGCCATAACTTTTCTATATGCTATCAATTACATCAAGCACCAGAAAAAATGCTTTACACAAATGTGTGGGAGGGCAGGAAGTCTGACAGAGCTATTCTTTAAAGAAAAGAAAAATGACACACAAAGATGATGGAGAAATTCCATTTTTCTGAAAGCACAGGAAAAGAAAGCCCCTGGCTGTAGTACTTTTCTCACTCAGCACCAAAACCATGTCTGAAAACACATGCAGAAGACATGATATCTATTGCCTGTATTTATATAAAACACACGTACAATGATACTGGAAAGGTCTCCTCTTAAAAAAAAGGTCTCTCCCGGTAAATTGACAACAATTAAGCTAATTAATTACACAGGTTATCATAGATATTTGTTACCATAGTAATAAATCAGGCTGTAGAAGTACAACTCAAAAGCCATCTAACAGTACTGGAACTAAACAAACACGAACTGAAGCAGTTACCTTTTACTGAGCATTCACTAACTTTTATACATTTTGGAAGGATTTTATTCACAAGGATATCTAGGAAAACCAAAGGGTTTTCAAATCTACGTGCATATCTAAACCAAATGTAAATGCATGATCCATTTTTTAAATGCTTGAGTCTGTCTCAGAAAGGCAAGAAAGTACATATGCTGCTCTAAACAGGCCCAAGTGGTTTTGGTTAACTCTAAGATGCTTAAGAAATACATCTACAACCACATACTTCACTGACTGGGAGTTGGGGCTCGATTTGATTTCAAAGAAAGGAATGTGTCATCTGTTAAGTGTGGAGCAAAGATTAACATGCTAAGTTTGGTGTATGATTTTTTAATTTTATAATTTCTGGTTCTAACTTGAATATAAAAGTAGTCTGTTTTTATAGGCTAAGAATGCCTCTTCATCTTTCATCAGCTTTTTTACAATAATAATGTTTTTTTGCCAAGCTGCATTGGTGTTTCCCCTCCCTTTCTGAACTCTCTCACACTGCCATATGTACATGCAGGGCTCCTGAAGTCCTCAACATCCAGAGGATACCCTGGCAGGGAAGTGGATCAGCAGCCCTACAGAATGCCTCTGTACTCAGGCTGATAGTGCTTTCCAAAAAATTCAGTTTTGGAAAACTAAATGAAAAACCACAGAAACCCAAGCATTTGACCAGAATCCCTGAGAGGCAACTAATGTCTCTCACACTGATTTTATCATATTGTTTTGGCACTTTTTTTCATGTGCTTTGTCAATCTCAGATATTGACAGAATAGCTCCTTTATCACAGAAAGTTTACAAAAAAGAACCAGGATGCTTCCTCTCATTCTAGGAGGCAAAAATGATCTTGAACGTTTGTATAAATGCTTTCAGAGTGAAAACTGGTGTATTACAGGACCATCATGGAAAAAAAAGAATAACCAGAGTTTTGTCTGACTCGTGTCTTGGTTCAGGAAAAGAGTTTTTAGGATTCTCATCAACATGGTGGTGTCTACCTCAGCTACAAGAATTTCTCATAATCGTCTCCTCATGGATTTCTCCCCTTCCAAAGGCAACCTCAATAATCCATGAGTGACTCACTAAAATCTAACTCATCATAATTATTGGTATTTCTATGTTTGATGTTACCAGAGGCTGAAAAAATACCACAGAGCAGAATCTGTATTTTATGTTGTTGCATGCTTAGAATTTATCAGGATATGTACCATTTCTTCTGTTTATTCACTTATCCTGAATTCATGTTATGCCGAATGTAATTTCTGTTTATCCTCAACTGCACTCAGTACTGCACTATTTTATTTAAAAATGCATATTGTTACAACAAGTGCATAAGATAAGTTACTTTCAGGCAGTATGTGTGACTTTCTTACACACACTCTTAAAATTCCAGTTATCCAAAGCTAACCTTTACTCACAGTATATTCTGAAACAGTACGGACAAATTTTTCACTCTTAGGAAAGTCAATTTCAAATGAGAATTACAAATGCAGAACAAATAATTCCAAAGAGCAAAACGTCCCCTTATACAAAGCAGTGCTGCTTATCAATGTCCTTACTATGTTTAGATGCCTGGAGATACTCATTTCACTGTATGATTCTTGCCCAGAAATGTTCATAATGCATGAGATTGACTTTACACAGGTTCACATATACAGCGACTGCCTGTGTAAGTGGCTTATCTTTGAAAAGTTGTTTAATTATTTAAACCTCAACTTTTGCAGTCACACAGCTCATAATTCAATTCAAAAATCTATGCACAAAAAAATTTCTTCTTGCCCCTTGCTCAGCTCACAACCAATGTCCTTGCATGCCAGAACAGGGTGCTTTACCACATCAGTCTGGGACATGTGCACAACTGAGGGAAATCAACCTTTCAAAACAGGGAACTGCATCACTGTCATTGCTTCTCTTACAGATTTTATATATGGACATTTTAAAATGCAAGGGTAAGAAATTTTCCCCAACTAAATGTGCAAAGTCTCAGACTCCTCCCTTTAAACACAAAAGATTTGACTTCTCTTTCCCTTTTTTTTTAATGCCATGAAATTACATCTGCCCTTACTGGTTTTTCATACAGGTAATACCTGTAATTATCTAAAGCATGTTGAGAAATAATTGTACACAATTATAGAAAAGTAATACAAGATGGGAAAGAAACTGGAACCACTATTTTCATTACATATACAATTAATTTTAAAACATGTAAATAACCTTATTAAAATTTTAACTAGCATAAGGAATGTAATTTTTCTTCTACACTGCTTGGCATAAATCTATTAAATCTCTGAAACTACATTGAAAAACCGTTGATGTTCTTAAACTAAATATTTCAGTGTCAGGAAACAGAGTAAAATTCAAAACCAAACATCAAACTAACTCTGAAAATCACATATCCATGCAAATTATGGACGGTTTAAGTTTCTGATGAAACTAAAAAGAAAAGAAAAATAAAGACAATGCTTTTGCTATCTGTTTTACTGAGAAAAACAAAAAAGCTATTTGATTCTTTCCAAGCCATACAAAACATCTTGAGTTACAGGAGCTTTATTAGGCACAAACTGTCACATACCTCAGCGAAACAAACTTGTTACAGTTCATAATTCACTAACACAATTATAATTCATTATTTTCAAACATTATCCAATTGCATTATTTTTCATATTTGTAAAGCCCTCACGTTTAGTCTTTGTATTGATGGCTAAAATTTTAATATATGTAAAATAAACAATAACTCCTTCAGTCAGGAAACTGTTACAAGTCTATTTGCTACAAATTAACAAAGCAAACAAAATTAACATATCTGGATTCGACCAACTGGAAGGGTTAATCCTGCAGAGGTGCATTTCTAGTGAGAGATAGGGACTCTCCTCCATTCAGTACAGGGACTGCAGACATGAGAACCCCCCAGGAAACTCCCTGCTCATAAAGAAGGGAGTGGAGTCCCTCGGGAGCAGCCCACACGCTCCCTGGGCTCCTCCCGGTTCGCATTCCCCACCCCAACAGCAACTACCCAAGGGACATGGGACCTTCTTAGGATGCACTGCACCCTCTTCAGTCTAGAGAGGAAGGCAAAAGACCAAAGCTTGCTTTGATTACACACACAGCTACTTACTGGTCACCTAAGCAGAGAAAAAGGAAGTGCCACGTTTGGCGTCTCCAACCCGCAGCCACACAGCTCCCACCCCACAGGGCTCCCGCACTCCCAGCTCTCGGTGTAGGAGCCGGCATCACATCCCAGTGTCTGGGCATTGGCCACCAACAAGCAAGACTACTGACAATTGTAGGTGCAGTAACACCACATTTCCCTGCACAGGGGGGTACAGGCTGATACCCCTTTTCATGCTGTAACACAGCTTTAGTCTGGGGGGAAAAGAAAGCCTGAACAAACCCCTAATTAAATGAGAGCTATATAAAACTGGAAGCTGTCATCTTTCCAAACTCAGAGGAGCTAACGACCTTCTTCTCCCCCATCCAGATATCCTTTGTCTGCCAGTTACCACTTTGTGACTTAAATTTAATAGGCTCCTTACAGGGGATGTGAGTTGCACAGCATAGATCAGCATATAAAAAGCATAAGCTTTTTTCTCCTGCTATTCCATGGTAATGTTCTCTTTCACCTAATCTTCTACTCTAACAGTCTTCTGTCACCACTCTTTATCTCCTATTTCACTCCCCTTCCTCAAATCTTTTGTTGTACATATAAGAAATATATTCCTGCTGAAGACTCTCTCCCATTTTTTTTAACGGTATGACAAGCCAAGAGCCTTAAAGGCACACAGCTTTCACATGACTATAATGTTCCAAATCTGTCTCTCTGCACCCTGACATTTCCTATGCAACAAAATGTTATTTCAAAGTTTGGTCCAAGTCTCTTTGGAGTTATCAGAATTACATAAGACTGATAAGAAAAAAAAAAAATACCTTATATGTGGTGGGTAAAAAAACCCTCAATATATATATATTTTGGGGTGCTGCAAAGAATAGGCTCTTGCCTTTTCATCTGACAAGTAAAAAGAGATCATAACATATCCTTGTGGGAAAGGAGACAGTAAATTGACAGTCACATCTAGCAAGTGTCATTGAAAATGTAGGCATAAGGCAATAAACTTAAAATAACTGAAGTATTTCAATAATTTTCTGGTAAATTATGAAAATGCGATATGAACTTAAAAATTTTTATAGGAATTAAATCCATTTTCTAGTATTTATGATGAGGGGGGAAACATTACAGAAAGGAAAATAAGTATTTTTAGTAAAAATGGGTCAGCAAAGAAAAAAAATCAATGTTCATTTTTGGGTTTTGTGTGGTTGCTTTGGGGTTTTGTTCAGAAATTTAAATAATAGTTTGAATAAAATCAGAAAAAATGCTGAAAAGCAACTGCAGATGTATGGGCTGTGATAGAAATACCCACAATAAATTAAACAACTGAAACTCTCTATATGTCATTAGACAACTTTTAAACCATCTAAGATCATGTTCCCTTACATTTGAAAACAGTATAAAAATTAGGCAATTTTAAAATGGAGAAAATGAGGACATTAAAACTATGCAAACTGCAGACAGCCAGTAATTCCAAATTTCTGCCTCCCTTTTCAGAAGAAAGAAAGCTAGTGCTTTGGTTAGTTTCAAGCTACTTGAGTATTTAAAATCAGAGTCATTAAGGCTGGAGGAACCCTCTAAGATGATCAAGTCCAACCATCAACCCAGCACCAGCACCACATTCACCACTAAACCATTTCCTCAAGTGCCACAGCAACACATTTTTTTGGTATTTCCAGGGATGGTGACTCTCCAGCTTCTCTGTGCAGTCTGTTCCAGTGCTTGACAACCCTTTCCACGAAGAATTTTTTCCTGATATCCAATGTAAACCTTCTCTGGTGCAACTTGAGGCCATTTTGGCTCATCCTGTCACTTGCTACCTGGCAGAAGAGACTGACACTCACCTCATTACAACTTCTTCTAAAATACCTGACCATGACTGGAGTGCACTACTGCACTGCACTCCTCGATTGCCCCTGGAGAGCTCCCTGCTGGGTTAGGAATGCAGTTCACTGCCCAAGGGGGACTGTGGCTTGAGGGACTCTTGCTTCCAGTACCAAGGACAGCAGTGGAGTCTCTTGCAGCAAGTTTTGTGTATCCCTGAGTGGTGTCCAGGCCCAGTTTGAATTTTTCTTCTGCCCTCGTGAAGGTCAGTGAGCAACTCTGATTACAGTCACTTGTTCTCTGTGTACTACACTCAGGCCTGCCTACTCAGAGGCTGAACAGGACAGCAGTTTTCTGTGCCTCATATTTAACAATGCCTCAGCACTATTTCAGCAAGTCCTCAGAATAGGGGAAAGATTTTGTAATTAGAATCCTGAAGTACTACTCTTGTATCTGAAATATAAGCTTTTACTGGTTTGTTTGTTTGCTTGAATTAACATTAACAACAGCCAGCAATACAACATCAGGGCTCTATTTCCTTTATATGGCACAAACTAGCAAAGCACTTTAGAATGTATTTGAGTTCAGCACCCCAGCTATTTAATTTCCTACTGAATCTAGTGCAGTAAGTTTAAATGAAAACCAGAAAGTTTGTCCTGAGAAGTTGAGTATCAGTTTTTAACTGACACCTTTCAGCAGCATCTGCAGCTATGGAGCTCAGTGTCAGAAACCTGCAGCATTATCACCTCTGATCTTCCTCTCTAAAACAGCAAGCAGCAGATGAGTCAGAATGACAATTGACAAGGCATCAAGTACTTGCACAGCTCGTGCAGGAGTTCGGCAGGTTGGGAAGGTTGTGGTAAATAAGCAAGGCTCTATGTTTTTCATAAGGAAAACTCAGCTGGGGAGCACAGAAAGGGGGCAGTCCATGCTATTATACAAACAATTTGCTCTCTTTCACTGGAAATTCCATTACTGGAATTACTGCACAAAAGCAAAGAAACTGAAGGCCATGGGGAGATACAGGCTGTCTAGAAAAGGGCAAATTAAAAGAGATTGGAAGAACTGGAACAATTTACTATCCCAACAGGGATACATAAAAGACAGTGAAATTTATACTGAAATATGGGTTTCTTTAAAAAAAGTCACTTTTGAGCTTTACTGTATTTTACAGTCCTTTACTCAGGCATAAATATTTGAATAAAGTAAATTAAAACTAAATGTTTTAAAATTTCTAATTATATTATAAACATTTGTCCATAATCTATGTATGATCTGAAATGGAATGTCCTCTAAGTATTATAATTGTGATTTACTGTAATTTCTTGAGCCCTAAGTGACAGATTTTTATCAACTCTATGCATCATCTTTATTCCTTTCTAAAAAAACCTTGCCCATGTACATTTTAGAAGGAGAACAAGAAGATGATATTCCTCTTACCCTGTACAACTCTGATTATTTTACAGAAAAAGAAATTAATATTTCTCCCTTTCTGCCACGTAAAATTTCCATTTTGACACCTTATGTTATTGAACCAATTTCAATATAATAATTCAATAACAATTCAATTCAATAACAAGAATTACATGAAGGAAAAATGAAAACCTCTCTGAAGCTGAATGCAGCTTATACAACAGACTGAAATGTGCAGAGACAACTGAATCATGCAATTACTGAAGTCATCACCAGCAGCCAAAGACTGGATTGTGCAATAAAAAGGTCTGCAAAGATACTGATTACATTTGGGACTGGAACATCTCCTTGGTGCAGCTCACTGCAAAAGTAACATACCAAAAGGAAAAAGGAATGTTTGGGCCTAAAGAGCCATTGAACTGTTTAAGACTATGAAATTCCCTACTTGCTCAGCAGTACTTCTAGATTCCAGGATGCATCAAAATATTAACAGCTAATGAATGCATTTATCTTCCCTCATTGATTCAGACATGACTATTTACTTCTTACAAATGAGTTATTTGAGTCACCTGAGAGAAACATTCTAATTCAAAGTCCTNAAAAAAAAAAAAAAATCCTTATTGTTAAGTCTTCAGCATAGAGATCCAGCTCTAAAAATTTAGGAAACCTAAAGCAACACTTCTGCCTCCCTAAGAGCAAGATGACATCATCAAAAGAAAGAAGAGACTCCACTTGACACCTGCTGTAAACGATGGTATTATTTACATCTCCATAAACAGCTGGTGAAATGAAAAAAACCCAATACTTAGTGTTGAAATATTCAACAGAGAAACCCTCTTATTTATTTAAAATATAATTCACAGTTTGGTCTTCAAGTTATGGATTTGCTAGAATACTATGAAGATCTCATAAATTCAGATTTGTGTGCCAAAAGCATTCAGTGGCTGGAAATACACAAACTGGGAAATTAAACGTATTCTAAGTATCTCTGAGATGTCAATTCCTAGCAATAATAATAACAACAGGGTTCATTAGTGTAAGAGCTATCTAGGCAAAGCAGGTTTCAGGTTGTTCAGCTTGCTCAGAAGTCCAGGACATGGACTGGACTCCAGAACCCTCATGGGGCAGTAAGTGCTGGCTGGGAGCCCCCTTGCCAGGCACAGCCGGGCCCTGCACTGGGCACCGCTGGGCCCACACCCACTACTCCCAAGGCATCTGCGGGACCCAGGGATACACCTAGGCTCCCCTCTCGGGCCTGGGTTTAGCAGGACTGTGCTCCTCTCTGAAGAACCCCATGTCCTCAGGCAGCTGGGGGTGTTCTTATGTTTCACTGCTCCAGACTCAGGTTGGCTTTGCAGACACCCAGCTGATTTTGGTATCCAGCAGGATGCCTGACGTGGGACAGCAGAGTACTTCACACTGCACCTACTCTTTACATCAGCTGAGATGGATGCCCTGCTGAGCAGGGAGTATGAAGCTACAGAGTATATCAGCATATACTTCTGGGCATCTGTGTTCACCTCACAGAAAAGGGGAAAGATATTTTGAAACTCTTACACATATGCTTCTGACATGTGGACAAGCATTAACATGAATAGCAATTCTGTGCCTTACTTTATTCTACACTATCCTGTATGTTTCCTATAAACTTCAGAATACTTGGCATGTGCTGCATATTGCTACTTACAGAAATACTTCATCTATGAGTCAATGTCACATACTTTCAAGCACCATCTTTAAATTTTTACTTTATCATTGGTCATAGTAAACCAAATAAAAAGTACGATTATTCTTAATACTCAGCACATCTAGTTGTCTAGGAGAAAATTCAGAAGTCCAGCTCAAGGAAAACAGTTGCCAATGCTCCTTGGACATCCATAAGGGTTACAGCGTAATAATACTCTACTCTTTTTGAGGGATTTCATTATTAGGTGAGTCATGAGCTTTTTGGGATAGTAAATATAGTTGGCAAGCAAGTCAGTCTATATGACATCAGGAAAAATCTGAGTCAGATTTTAAAACCTAAAAGAGCTGCCCTTTTGTAGGGGGCAATCCTGTACACAACAAAGAGGAAAAGCTATTCCCTTTTTCCCAAGCTGAACTGTTTCACTGGGTTACAGCCCACAGTGACACAGCAACTGGTGTCTCAAGTGAGACTCAGTCATGTGCTGGTTGGCACTCGCAATCTTCTCACACAAAAAAAGACTACTTTCTCTACTCTGACACTACTAAAATTCAGCTAGAATTCATTTTATCCCATTCAACATTCTGTTTGGTAGTTCATATATGGGATCTAGTATAATCACCAGCCTTGGCAGATAACTGATGATTGTCAACTGGCACATTGAAACAACTCTGGATTCTGTAGCAGTGGCACAGTAAAGGTTCCAGCTTCTCTGGAGAAGTTTCTGCCACAGGAATCCATCTGATGCTGCAAGAGGGATCACATCTGTCCTCACTCTGCTTCCTACTGCCGGTCCCCTTCTCCACATGCTGGTATAACCAGACTGACATGGGCTTGAGTCTGTCAGAATATATCCCGATCAGAATGCTGTGCCGCATTTTGAAGATAAATATCTTGGTAAACAGCACAGATCATGCCCAATCCTTCTGGTATTTTCTGTACTCCTCCAACTATAGAAAGGTTTACGGGGATAATAAGGCCAGTTCAACATAAATAGTAGGTAAAGGCAAAACTCAATAGTGACTGGTTTACTACAGTAATTATTAGAATAACTTGGCAAAGACATCTGATTTCATGCTTCCCAGATGGATTTATAGATTTTCATATGTTTTCAGTAGTCAAATAACCCCGAGTACAGTTTACCGAGTGGCAGCTGCCTATTTCATACAAAGGTAGTACATGGCAGAAGACAGTAGCTCCTAAAAGAAAACTCCTAGTGCAAGTATGTTTCAGTTGCACATGGCTTCACTATTTACTATTACAGGTTTTTCATGCATTTCCATGCTTGTACTCATGACAGATCAGATGTCTGTGCTCAGTGAATGCCAGACTGTCTGAAACTTGCTGGCCGGCTTGCTGGTTTTGCTCAGATTTTGTTTAAAGTCCTTACTGGGATGAGCACCCTGCCCAGCAGGCACTATACAAAGACTAAGCCTCCCATTACCAGCCAGTGTTTGCTCTGTGAATGATGTGAGGTGGGGGACAGCAGGAAGGAACAGACCAACAGGGCAGTGCAGTCTGACACTGATGCTCAATGCTGAAACAACACTCCCAGAACTTCAGCAGCTTCGGCATGGTCAGGTTGTTCTCATGACTTTCATCAAGTAGAAGAGTATGAAGAGCAGCTCCTCCTGAGAGCAAGGAGTAGCAGGGCAGAAGGAACAAAGGTGCATCTTCAAAACACAACACATAGGTGAGGGCCTGAAGTGAAAGGTTTTATCCCACTTAGGAACCATCATTTCATATGTGAGAGAATGGTATCATTTAACAAGGCAAAAACTGTAACTGACACAATAAAACCACCAAGAGAAGTGGTTTGACAAAAGCAGATAGAAAAAATGAGCTGGGCAGCAGTAACCTACACGGGCACTAGACAGATATGTCCAAATTTGTTAAAACCTTGGAGAGAAAGTCTAAAAAAATCTTTCCCTAAGAGTAGCAGGAATTCAGCTGTGAAAACTCTGTGTTTATACACACTGCACAGCCAAGATTTCTGCATGCCAGGACTGTGCTTTGGCTCAAGGACATAAAAAGAATGACAAACAGGTGGCAGCTTTGTTTCCTTCACATGGTGGCAACATGAACTTCCTGGTTTAGTGTATCTCAGCTGCAGCCATGTTCTTCACTATTCTTCTTCAAGGAGAAATCAAACAATAAAAGAGGCACTTGTGCATCCCAAAGCACAAAAGGTTGTTGCTTGCTTTAAACGACAGGGAAGTCAGGCTTGCGTCTCTGTTAGGAAAAGAAAAAGCTTCATGCCAAGAAAGGAAAATTCATATGTTTTTCCCCAGACTTCATTTTCAACTTCAGTAGGCACAGGAAGACAGAGCACAAACCCATTTTATTCAGCTCTGTCGTTACTGGGTGGAACCTTTCTTTCCACTACATAGAAAAGCAGCAGAATCAGACACACACCAGCATTCGTACTCTGAGGGGAAACCTGCCTCTTCCCACTGTGGGGACTTCCAAACAAGACTGCATGCAGTCAGGGATACTCTTGAGGACGCAGGTGAGGCTTTACTTCTGCAAATCAAATATAAGGCATCTTCAGTGCCCTTCAATCATTTGTAAAATTCCATTTCTTTTAAAAAGAACAGGCACAGCTGCCCCAGGCTGCCACTTCCTTAAGCCCACACTGCCACCTCACACCCCACAGCACTTGCCTGGGGTAGTAAGAGGAGATGAAGAACTAATCCCAAGCACCCAAAGCACATTGATTTCCTCTTTTGCTCATTTCTAAAGATGAGCACATTTTGCAAGTGCTCCAGGTGTACAGATGTATCCTCCTGCTGATCATTTCAAACAACTAAAAAAGTTGTTCAATAAAGTCTGGAGACATTTTCCACTTGTTCAGTCACTCTTAGACCACTACTCCCTTCTTTCCACTTCTGACACTTCTCCACCTCCCCGAAGCCTGCAAGTTTGCAAAGCTCTGACTCAAAGGTAACACAGAACAGGGTGAGCAAGTTTCCTGCTATCCCCCCTCACTCAGCCCAGATTTGTAGGTATACTGTCTTCAACAAGTTCAGGAATCACATGAGAGACAGGTTTTCCCTACTACATCTCAAACTACTCATCAGCTACAAAACAAAAACTCTTCTCCATGCTGAGGAGTCTATTTGGTAATTTTCCATATGAATTTTACTCCATCTTTGATCATACTTGGTACTTTCTTGCCTCATTTTACTACATCTTTCTGACTAAGTTTCATCAGAACTGTTCATGCTAGGCCATGGATGTGTACCCTAAGTACATATAAGGACACAATGATGTCTTTTCTTTCTGTTTTCTATTCCCACCAAATTAATCTTTCATATTCCTCTTTACTGAGACCATTACTGAGCAAAACTCTGGAATTTCCCTGAACTGCCAATTATAAACTTCCTTCTTAGTGTTTGTGTTCAGATCAGAACCAAGCACTTATAAGGAATTATTCTTTCTCATGTATATTATTTTGCATTTTATTTACATTCAATTTCATTTGACATTTTATCACTCAGTCACTCAGTATCATGAAAGATTTCATCTCATATTCACATCCAGGTCCATCTCACTGTCTTCTTGAATAACTTTATCTCACATGCAAGTTTACTCATCATGCTGGTTTATCTCCTGACCATTTCTTAGGATGCCTGCCTGCCTAGTCCTTCAACAAATACAGTGTGGCTAAGTTTCTTTAAAACTACTGGAAAGGTACCTCATCAAATGCCTTTTTAAAAGTCAAAATTGATTTTATATCATCAGGCTTTATCTTATCTACCTGCTTAGCTACTCCTTCAGGGAACTGCCATAGATTAGTGGGGCTTGACTTGTCTTCTGAACTATGCTGACCTCTCCCCAGAATATCATATTCATCTCTGTGTCCATTCAATCTATTTCTTATTATGGTTTCTATCTCTTTTCCCCACAACAGACATTGGTGTTAATTTCTAACATCCTCACCTATCCTGCCACTTGGAAAGGCTGCCTTGCCTTGGATTTTCCTGGGAGTTTTTTGACTGGTGACAGACCTTTGCTCTACCCAGTGCCACTCATACAGTGACTAGAGCTGTGCAAGACATGGCAACCATGGTGTGAGCAGATTCTGATAGCCCCACAATAAACGAGATCATTTGTCTCAACCCACTGCAGTAATTCCTGGGATTTCCTTGGTAGAACAGCACATGCCTCTGACACCTCTGATGTCTCCTATGTGGACAGAGGCCTTTTGGTAGGACCATTGTTCTACATTACTGTGTGTATTTGGCAAGCCAACCAAGCAAGCCTGCAGGGCCATCTCTGGGGACATGAGCACTGAGTTTTGCAGCAAGAGACTACCACAAGGATGGACAATTCCTGCCACCTATAGTCTCATATGCAGTGTTTTGTTTTGTATAGCCTTTTTACTTCTGCAGAACTCTGGCTATGCTTCCAGCACTGTAGGTGTCCTGGTTCTCTGTGTTCTGCTACATGAAATACTGTCTGATGAAAGGGTGCATTTCACTACTGCTATCCTGTAATTAAAAAAGCTAAACATAGATCAAATATTGTTTCTCAAGGTTTTTTGTTCATTGGATGCTTTATTATTCTGACCTCGTTTTCCATTAGCATATTGAACAGAGTAATGGATACATATTGCCACCTATTTAAATCCAAACTACCCTGCACTGTGCTTTAACTTAAGGTCATAAGTAAGTAATTGCTTTTGGATTAATAATCAATTCTAAAGTCAATAAGTTATTGAAACGGTAACTCTTTTCTTGGAGGATGGTTGTATCTTCTGGTCAGCTTAGCATTTCTTCTGTGTTTCAAGCAATGGTGTCCTCAATAGACAGAGAGAGAAATCCTTGAAACTAGGACAAGAAAAACTTCTTCTACTTCAGGATTCTGATGTTTAGTTTCTATGAGCAGCTGCAGCCTTTTAAGTCAGTTTTTTATCATACTTGTGAGTGGGCTGTGGCAATGCCCCTAATGAAGGGCAGTATAAAAACTTCATTTTCATGGTAATTGCCTTGGTGGCACAAAGATTTACATCACGTCAAGCCTCCCCTTTTGAAAGGATTTTTTTAAAAAAGGAAAGAATACCATCCCAGGTTTATTTCACAACTTGTATTAAATGGCCTTGTCATAAACTTTTCTACTAGAGCATTATGAAGAATCTGTACACTTCCTCCTCATGTAAACTTAGCATTACAAATGCTCTACAACAGCTCCCAATGGCATCAAAAGAAAAATCCTTAGCAGTTCTAGAGGCAGCAAGATAACAAAATTGTCCCTGATGCAAGCAATGATGCTCACTTATAAATGGTTTGAGCTGGTGATTAAATAATGTCTGCAAACAAAATTTTTTATTTCACTACAGTGACCCAGCTTAGGAAACATTTCCCAACATTACATAATGCCCTTTGTTCCTACTCTCTGCTGTATGTTTCAATATGCTTCATACCATAAGGGTGAATGTCAATATGTCTCTGAAACAGCACCAACGTACACAACAACTTCCTCAGGAAGGCTAGGGGAGTCCTTTTGGAGCCTCCACATGAAGTACCAAGCACCTTAAGTAGTACAATGAGTCTGGTATAGGCACAAAAATCAGATCTGAATTAAATAGTTTGAAAAAAACATCTCCAAATCCTACATAATTCACTGATTCAGGCAGATACTTCAATCCCCCAGAAAGGAGAAGGGAAATACGAAATAGTGAACAGATTTTGATAATTCAAAACCCAAGTATTTTTCTTGGAAGCGCTAACTTGTTTTGCTAAGAGAAATGCAAGTTTTAAACCTCCAAATTATTAAAGAATTTACATCAGATTAACAAGTAGGTCTGATTAGTCCAATCTCATAGTTGAGATCTGGCATTGGGTCAGTATGTCGAGGAAGACAGAAGCCTGGCCCTGGCTGTGCCTCTCTCCAGCACATAGCAGGACCAGTCTGAGTCCTGGGATAGTCACCCCCCACAACACAGACCCGACTCCCATTGCACAGGGATATCCACAAACAGATGTTGACCTCCCCCAAAAGCCAGACCTTTCAGACAAGCAAAACCTCACCAAACAACCAAGAGAGCCCTTTCAATCTCCTCAGACATGGATGAAGAGATGGCATGCCATCCACGGAGACTGACTGTGTGTGAGGGTCACGCTGCAAAGAACTTACCAGGCTGAGCGAGGCTCACGTGCAGCTATATAGATGTGTGTGCTCACAGACACACATGGACACACTGAGCTTTTGTTTAAAAGTGCTTGCAAAAGCTTATGGTAAAGACATGCTCTCCTCATTCAAAAGCAGGGACAAGCACCTTCTCCCACCCATAAATACAAGAGCGAGCCCTGTGCCAGTATGACACAAGCTGTTTTGTCAAAGCTACAGGCTTTAGGAGGTGTTACTTATTCTGCTCTTTTTAGTCTCACAGCAAGCACTAAAACTCACTGAAAACATAGAACCTTAACAACTCATTAAAAAGCCAGGACAACTGCAGCTGTGCTGTTCTTGCAGCCTCCTGGCTCCTGGAGCTATGCCCCAGGTGTGAAGCAGGGACCGAGGCAGGGCCAGGCTGAGCCTGGAGCTCCCAGGCTCTCCCAGACAGGAAATCCTCATTGCCTTGCTCTTCCTCTGGTAAACACAGATTTTCTTGAAGGTCACTTTGAAAAGCATTCTGCCTTTGTGGGTGTTGAGGTTTGGACAGGTGTCTACCAAGAAGGGCAGGAGCCTCCCTTGGNGGGCCGGGGCAGTGGCAGCCCGACTCTGAACAGGGCAGGGAGAGGCGGGTTCAGGATCTCGGGGCCCCGAGCAGATGGTGAAAAGTCCCTCTCTCAGTGAGGTATTAATTGGGCACCAATTCAGTGGCTGCTCTCCTGAGCAGAGGCTCACCCATGTGGTAGAAGAAACAGACTGGGCTGGAGTGCAGTGATGGCAGTGACTTCCCTTCCCCAGGTGGCAGCTCCGACTGTCCCCTCTGAAACTGAGAAAAAGAGAGCACAGCTGCCCCCATCCCCATCTTTTCCCAGCCCAATTCTCGCGGTATCTCGGCCCCTTTCCAAAAAACCCTCAGGCAGAGATGGTGCAGCCAGATGCCCTTCCTGGGGCTTGGCCACTTCTTTTGCTCTTCTTAAGTATCATCATCACCATTTCTTAGGAATTTATGGGACAAAATTCCCAACCAAAAGGAGACAACCCTCAACAAAAGCAAAGCCCTTCTCCTATTGCCTTCTGTTTGTTTCAAACAGACGCATTTTATAGACACTGTCATTTATACTCATTTTCTAAAGGACAATTATACAAATTCTTTTAAAGAAAATCAATTTTTGGACTCCTGTATGGTGCTGCTGACATCTGATGTGATTTGACTTTCTGTTTGTCACATGGTATTTTCTTCCATTAGGCCCTTCAGTAAATTTTTCTGGAGATGCCTTCAAGGTATAATTCATACCTTAGAACCTTGATCATTAGCTCCTGTTTCTAGAAAAAAACCTTGTAGGAGGCATTATGAAATGTATTTGCAATTATCCAGTGCCCCTTGCAGAAATTCAGGTGAGTAATCTGAATATATTGCTTGAGTGCAAACCTCTGATTTATGTTTTCATTATATAGAAATCATCTTTTCAATTACTAAAAAGCCTTCCATCTATGCATCCCAGGCCCACTAAAATGTGTATAAACCTACCAAACAGCATTTCTGTCTGAAATCAGATGAGATAATGATTGACTTGATGGGACATTTAAGACCAATGGCCTATTACAGCAATCAATAACTTCAGCAATTATCGAGCTGCTGGATCCGCTCTGTACATAGGAGGGCTATAAACTCGTGGAAACACACTTTTGTCACACAGTGCTTAGATACTGGAAACCCACCTCCAGCCTGAATTTGTACAGAAGCAGTAGGAACTGCTTCTGAAATGACACAGCTGGTTGCTGATGCACAGCTGGGGGAAAACCCCTGCTGTTGATCCCTGCAGAGGAAGCAGGTTTTAGAGAGGTCCAGTTCTGTGTGCCCAGTAACCAGCACACTGCATAATGTGGTCACTGGCCACGGCTCTGCAGAGCCACCCTGAGACCTGCCAGGCCCCTCCCAACAGGGAAAGGTAAAGCAAAACAATGCTTTCCCTATTCCAACATTGGCTGATAAGAATAAAGTCCTTCCTCCTATATTTCTCTCCCAGAGCATAACCTGCTTTACATTAAGTGCCTAGAGCCTGCATAGCAATCCAGGCATTTACAGATAACTTCCATTCTGGCAAATTCCAGTTTCCAGATGATTTTTAATTCGAATGTGGTGTTATCAGAAGCTAGACAGCTTTTTCTTCGCGCTACTGACCTAATAAGGTCTTCGCAGACAGAAATATTATGACCCCATGTCACACCCAGGTTGCAGTCACATGCCTGAGTATGACCTAAAGAACAATGACCCTGAAAACCCAATTGCTCAAGATCCCCAGAACTGGTAGGGAGTAGAAGGAATATTGCAGCACCTCTGAAGAGGTCTAATGTTAGGTAACTACTTGATCCTTTGAGATGCTGTGTTTTATGTCAGCTCTTGATCACAAAATGTTGTTTTCCTTGCCTCCCCTCCTCTGGTGGTACGTAAATTACATGCAAGAATAACAGTCTGCATTAGGTTCCTCTGACCAACTCTTACAAGGCCATTTTAGCCATAAAAATGGGTGTTCCCCTAAACCCACACCTTTCTTTGCCAGGAATTTATGAACTAGCTTTAAGCACCATTGACAGCTGATACATGGGTCACTTGCAAATCAGTTTTTCTTGCTGAATTATTACACTATTAACTCTATAGCTTTCTCAGCTTTACAAAGTGCAGTTCTGCAGTGTGTTGAAGGATGAATAGCTGCAATAAATTCCACTACAGAAAGGAACAATGAGGAGAGCATATTGCTGACTTTAGGATAATGAAAGCAATGCTGGATTTCAGATTGTTTTGATGTGATTAACATTGTGTTCTCACAGGTGAATGATTTTTAAGGTTTTCATTTTCTAGAAGCATGTCTGAGAAGTGGATTCAAGAGATGACACAGGAATTTAATATTGTCTATCCCAGGATTTTTGTCCCAGGGGCATCCCTGTGAACCACTCGACCAAAGGGCTCCCAGTGTTTCATATCTGGTGCACATGGAACGAGGTGCAAGATCCCCCTGTCCCTGAGAGCAAGCTTAGAGCACACACAGAGCAGGCAGGAGAAGGGGTCACAGCCCCAGTAGGACACTGGGAACTGAGTCACAGAGCCCATCTTTGCCAAACTTCAACCACTTGCCTGAGTGGCCACAAGATGTGGCAAGATCAAGAATGTTTCTTAATCCACATTTCTTGGCTGTGGTTACTCCAGACTGCATGGGCCAATCTCAGACCTCGATATCCTTAATGATACCCCAAATATTGGCTGTTTGAGAAATCAATGCTGTGACATTCTCTACATATAGGTACAGGACTTCACAACAGGTATGCAAGTTGCCAAATCACTGCTATCACACAGAGCCTGGATAAGTAAATGCCTCAAAGGTGAGCCTTTCATTCCCCTAAGTACCTACTTCAGATTGCTTCTCATGGTGTCAAATGTTAGGTGTTAACATTTATTGGTTAATAACAAGTGTTGGGGGAAAAAAAAAAAAAGAAGAACAGAAATTATTGTTTGATTATGAGCCTCAGGAGAAAATACAGAAAAAACTCCTATTTGTAACCTGTAGTCTGGCAATCATTTTAAACTGACCTTTTCAATTTCAGATCTGTTCATAAGGAGCAATGAGCTACAGCCATGGAAGCTGTTCAACAGATATAAACTGCTCCTGCTCTTTGATCAACACAACTGAGATTCATTACTTGAACCACCTTTCTAATTGTCTCAGACACACATGGCCTCAGCAAAAGAGAGAGGCAAAACTCTCTAAAATCAAGCCAGCTGTTTTTTCTTATCGGCTGGAATTTAAGAAACTGAGAATATAATACCTGGAAAACCAAAAGTGAAGAAAAATTAAGTCCTCCAAGGAAAAAGACCCTGAAATAGAGAGGTCATTTTCTTTGCAAACCTCTTCTGTCAAGATCTGTCCTATGATTGACTGGCCATAATCATCACGGGCATCTAAGCTAATTAGAAAATGAGGACATAACGGCATATAGGAGATTTTAAGGTTTACCATGAAATAAGATAGTACCTAAGCATCTGACAGAAAAATAAGAAAAACAGTATCTTTTCACTTATCCCTGCTAATAGCCAAAGAAGCTGCATAAGCAGAGCAATGCTGGAAGTCAGTTTGTGGTGCTGCAGTTCCACATTGTCCTGCTCTCTGTCTCACTGTTGTATTCTCTGTTCAGCATGCACAGTAACTGGATACTAGCAAGTGCTAAGGAGAAACCAAAGTAATTTTAAGAGAAGAATGGGTTACTCTCATCTCCACCCTCCGAGATTAATGGCCCCAGAGAGCTGGCAGCATGCCTCAATGACAAGCTGTTGTGGCTTTGAAAGTAGAGAATGGATCCACTCACATCCACATTAAAAATTACTATCCATTTCCTGCAGAAACTGAAGAGAACAGGACCTTGAATTTTCAGTGCTCATTCAAGTAGCCAACACACATGTAATGATTTTACCTAAAATAGGAAAGCACATGGGAATTCATTCACTTACTTTGTTTAGCAAGTTACTAAAATACCCCTTTGTTACACTTAAAGATAAGGATTATTCCCAGCAAAGAAAAAGCAGATCCTCTCCTTTCTTCAGTGAACTTAACTTACTAAGTTGTACCTCATGTATAGATGCAACGTTGAGATACCATGAACTATCAATTACACACTTTTGTTTGTTTGGAAAAATCATTCTAAATGTTCCATTTCTAACCATTTAATTTTACAAGAGAATAAATAATTTTAGTAAGTCTACCTATAATTGTTCACTCAGAATTACGTGGAAAAATTCTACATCCCTATCTGCCAAGCACACTACCCCATGGCAGCAGTATCTGAGAATTCCCCTTTGCCTGTTGTGGCTCCCTGGAGAGACTATGACAGGACTGTGCAGCCCAGTAAGTTCCATCAGCAGGGGAAGAGGAGTTCCATGCTCAGTGTCATTCATGGGCACAGGGCACACACAGAAGTGTTCCCTGACAGGAGCACGTTTGCAGAGAATTTGTTTAATGCGGTATTTTGGACAGCACTTAACACCAAAGCGATCTCAGCATTCTAGATGTTATTTAATATGGATAAAGTATAATAATGATGTTTAACAAAGCAATGAGGCTTTCAGATGAAATGCACTACATCAATGCAATCTATTACAAGCATTTAGTATTTTCTATAGGCAAACTTGCAAGCCACTACTTAAGAAATCTGACAAATGATTCAGTTCCTGCAGATGGAGTGCATCTTGCTTTACCATGAAAGCATCCTATTATTTCAAAACATTAACAGCCATACAATAATTAGAGTCTACCAACTATTGCTTATAACTAAGGTTCTTAATCCATTTGCTATATGAATAGAAAACAGAATTATTTGTGGAATATTTATGATAATCCTTAAACTGGGCATAAATAGCACAGAAATTATTAACTCTTAGGAACATATCAAATTATGAGAAGGCAGCAGAATGCCTAGTAACATATTTAACAAATACTTCAAATTACATTAGCAAAGCAGCACATGACACACAACTTCAATACAAATCAATCAAAGCATTAAAGGAGGTCATGTTGTGTGGCGTTTGGATTTTTGTAATGCAAAACAAAGGGCATTCCCCTGCTTCCCCACTGCCGCCAAAAATCCTGTTTGGAGCTGATTACATAACCAAGCCTAAAGCAATGTTTCTCTAGTCCCACCTGAACTTCAGCAAAAGCATCTCCTGGAGAAATTCAACCCACCTTCCACGTCCAAAACATTTCAAGCTCCACTTGCTGCAGAATGCTGACACCCACCATTACCTGACCTAACTGAGAATCATTATGTGCAGCTGGAACTAAAGGTCCCCTGTGATCTCTAAAGCTCCTCTAATATTTCCAAGAGAAGCAGACCCAGTAGAGATTCCAATGTATTGTTTTGAAAGAGTATGAATGGACATTTAATGACTCTGCTTTCAACATATTCAGGGATTACTGATATAAAACTGGGGAATAATTTTTTTCCGTGAATATTTATTATTGACATTTAAACACTTCACCTTTTGTTCTATTTTAGGTTGATTACTCATATAGTAATTAGAGCTCTCTTGAATTTAATGCCCAAGAACAAGTTTACTTAGTTGAAACCTACAGAATGCGTGAGACTGAGCTATGTTGTTACAATTTTAGGTGATTAAATAAAACACCTGCAGGAAACTATAAAATAATATTCTAATTTCAATAAGAACTCCATTAATAAATGAATTTTAAGAGGAATAAACAGTAATACAGTACATCACAGTATTACTTAAAATATAAACCAAGTTGAGAAAACTGTAAGCAAGAAATAGCAGGTTTTTCTATCAATATTATTAGGTATTGTAGAATGACACAAAATCTGAAAAGTGTTTTGTTTTCAAAGAACATGATAAAATGCTCTAGTTTAAAGGAATGAACTTGATATAAATCATATATTGCAAGAAGCCTTTTCAAAATACAGAGATTGAGAACAAATAGAAAGCATTTTAATAGCATTTAACAGAAAGAAAAACTTCTCTGGTTTTGATAGGCTTTTGACAGAATTTGATATTCGATTTCAGATACAGTCAAACAAGGGTGAAAACACTGGATTTAAGTAACAAAGAAACAACAGAATTAAGGGCCATAAAAGACAAAGATATCTAAATAAATTAGCTGTTTCACAGGCAGACAGCAATAGGATTTACATTGTGCATAATGTGCCCTTTTCAAAACCCACTAATATGAACTGAAAGACTCCCCCTGACAAAAGAGGTCATATCAGCCAGTAATCATGGGGCTTCACTCAGCACTAGCAGCAAATAACAGAGTAGCCCAACTGAGATAAAGACCTAATAACTAAAAACTCAATTTTCAACTAAATCAAACATATTGAAGCACTGAAAGAAAAGATCTAGTCAAAAAGTAGTGCGGATACTTGCAGTCTCATTCAACACATCGAAAGAAATCCCCTCCCTTCAGTAAGGGAACATAGAGAGGGCTTCCATCAGCCACCCAGACATTTCATACTCAGGTTAGGGTTTCATTCAGGGCCAGTGAAAATTAACCTAGCTTTTGTTTTTCCTCCAAAATAGAGTGAAATTTATGGGGTTATGATCAGTAGTGCTCCTGTCTGGGGTAAAAACCTACCTCGAATCCTACAATGCCTTTAACCCCAGGGTGCTGAAACAGCAGTGCCAACCCGGGACTCACCTAGAAGCACTTCACAGCCCCAGTGCCACTGGGCTAGTGGCCATGCTTGGTGGCACCCAAGCTGGTGATGCCCAGTGTGCCCTGCCACAGGCACTGCCCCACTGCCAGGTCTGGCACGAGGCAGACCTCTGCATACCCAGAACAGCAGGCAGTCCTATCTTGCAAAGAGAGTTACTCCCTGAGCAAGGACATCGCACTAAGAGCTGCTATTCCTGGTATTATTTGCTTGTTTTTTTCACAGCATATTAGGAGTACTAGATCTGCATCTCCATTGTTCATGCTGTAAAAGTAGAGTAGAACTAGCACAACAACAGCGAACTGCTGACAACAGAAACATACCAATATCTGTATTCACAACAAAATTAAGAGTCTCGTGCTGTCAAAAGTGAAAAAGCATAGAACATCTGAAAAAAACATCACAAGTCTATCACTTCTTCCAGCAATCCAAGTCATTCAGCATCCACACAAAGAGGCTACCTAGACTCTCTGACTGCTATAAAAATAGAAAGAATAAGTACTCACTTTGCCCTGTTACTGAAAAGAGAAAGATGAGGGAGTAAATTATGGATCATAGTGAAAGCCATTGAACTCATTACACCAGCAAATAACTTCCCTCAAGCTTTGCATCTCTCCTTGAGGAGAGAGAGCATTGTCACAAACAACAGGGAGAAGAACAACAGAGAGAAGCTGTCTGGAACTCTACCTGGTCCCACTGGCGATAGATATACTAGAAGAAATACAAAGATATTTCACAACACTGGTAAGTGGGAGGATGGAAGAGATCATGATGAGCAGTTAAGCAGAAGAGATCATATCTATACTGGATAAGGTAAGACAGAAAGTCACTCCTAGAAACAAGAAAGGAAAGCAGAGAAGATAAGTTTTGTTTGATGTCATATGAGAAAGAGCAGACATAGAAAGAATGAACTTAGAAAATTGCTTTGAATACAAAACTAGAGACGGTCTGTTTCAAACAAGAGAAATACTGACTGGCCACTGACAGAGCAAACGGCAACAACAGAGACATAAATCTGACACCAAAGCTTTTAGTCATCCCACATCTGCACTGAAAAACAAACCATCCCTCTAGAGCAGAAGTACTCAAACTCTGTGGGCACACTTGGGAAGTTAAGACATGAGCCTATTTCCAGCTTGCTGGCACTGGGCCAGGTTGTGCTGCAATCTTCTTGGGCTCTCTGTGGGCTGCAGAAGCAGAAACATAATGCCAGACATGGTGCAGTTTCCTGGATGCCTCCTGAAAGGTGGTTGCAGTAAGGTGGGAGATTGGTTGCTTCTCCCTAGTAACAAGCAATAGGTCAAGAGGAAATGGACTCAAGTTGCACCACAGGAGGTTTAGTTTAACAATAGAAAAAAAAAAATTCCTAGGTGGAAAGGGCTGTCCAGGGAAGTGCTGCACCACCATCCCTGGAGGTTTTTGTAAGACTTGTAGATGTGGCTCTTAGGGACATGGGTTAATGCTGCACTTGGCAGTACTAGATTAATGGTTGCACTCTGTCTTAAAGATCTTTTCCAACCTGAGTTTCTGATTCTAATTCCAAGCTTTGCTGATTTTTTTTCTTCCATTAAGCCTCAATGCAGAGTTGAGGACCAACACAGAGCTTTGTGCAGCACAACAGAAATTATAATGCTCTTGCACCTGGTCTTGGAGCATGTTCAAAGGGGAAGAAAAGGTACAGGAGTTTTCCATAAGTATTATGTACAATGGATAAAACCTACTCTAGGTGACCATGCTTCTGATTTTCATGAGCAGTTATTTGAATGCAGCAAGGCACAAGGTTTACTAAGTATGCTACTTTTGCTTCTTACTTTTCCAAAAATTTTAAAGTTAAGAAAGGAAAATGAAAAAAAAAATCACCATATACCCAACTATAGAAATATTACAGGGAAAAAGTTATTTACTTTTTCTAAAGGGTTTTGACCTCCATAATTTTGAGTTTGTTTATGACCTGTTCTTCTACCTTCATGAAAGTGAAACCATGTGACTCAGCACATTACACTCCTCTACAACCTTCAGCCTACCTTATCTACTGGGACACAATTTGCAGTTCTGTTAGATGAAAGTAGAGTTCAGAAGAAAAAAGATGGAGTCGCTAACAAAAACTGCTAAGCTAATTTTTGCCTGCAGCAACATTCATAAATCTGCTGCAGGCAGTCTTAACTCTTTCGCCTGCAAAACTACAGCAAGAAAACAGTTTTCCAATCCCATTCAAAACAAATGAATCACATTCACTTTCAAGTTTCTTACAAGTGCAGTTCATGAGAAATAAGTCTGCAACAGCAAATGAAATTTAGCGAAGGTCCTACATAAATACACATTTCTATACTTTTACCTAACATGACAATGCTTCTGCGAAATGAAAGAAAAGGAGCTGTTAAAATGTAAAGTAACTCATAATCAAATTGCTTGTTTCTCCACTACAGTGAACATACTATATTTAATAAAAAGAAAAATGCTAAGTGAAAAGCAATTCACTAGAACTCTTCGTCTTTACTGATAGGCAGACAGCCTGTGGGTTGTTTGATCCAGTTCTTTTCATTCCACATAGAATCATACCAAGGCACAGCCTTTTTTCCGATGTTGATTCATCCCTAAAATCTGTTGCTTTGTTTCATTGTTCTTTTGGCTAAAAAGGAATTGGCAAGAACAGCATTAACCACGCATTCTAAAATAGTTTCAGCGAGGCCTTTCAGTCTTGCTTTTTGAGAATCGCTCTGTTTTGATTCTTAGTTCAAGCAATTCAGTGGTGATTACACGGTAGTACCTATTCAGAAGTACTGTCAGATAAGAAAATGTTGCTCTCAGAGAAGACTCTTAATGTACAGGTTTGATGGTGTGCACATCCTGAACAAGGGATCCCACGACTTTGATAAGCAGTTGATATTCTGGGATTTTCCAGTTTAAAGGCAATATTTTTATAATCCATACCCTCAGAAAAGTCTGAAATCTTGAGAAGGCAACCAGGCTTTGTTAAGATAATGAAGATTTTGTTAGAGAGGCACTCTGAAAAGAAATCATTGCATCCCAGTTGTGTCTATGTGACAGTACTGGGAACAGGTAGGTTTCTACGCAGTTAGTCCTCACTCTTGGAAAAGTAAAGGCCAAGGAGTAAAGCTCTGTGGAAGAACAAGAATTTGACTACAGATTTTCACACTTGGCTCTGTTTCTAGTTACCTTCATTATCTGAAGGAAAAGGAAAATAGGAGAAACAACAACTTTATCAGAACAGCAACTTCACGGGTGCTTCTACTGCCATGGAGGAAAACAGCCCAGTTCCTCCTCCTCCCTGGACTCCTACTGGTAAACAGCAGAGGAAACAACCAGAGGTGGTTATGTCCTCACAGCTAATACTGACCCAACAAGCTACCAGGAAACAGCACTGTCTGCTCAGCTTTCTGTTTATGCACTTCCCTCTGTGCTTCTTGGAATCCTTAATTTCCAAAATAAGACTGTCAAAACCCAGCAATAACAGACAAGAATTTCCTTCCTGGGAAGAGCAGCAGAGCTCAACAGGAGGCACTGGAAGCCAGCACAACCTAGTAGAGTTGCAGATAAATCTTGTTTCTGTTCCCTAGTTATACCACCAAATGAATGTGTCTTCTTGTTGCTCACTGCTGACACTACACCCTTGGCTGACTCTCAGTGCTTGCGGAGCAGTTCTGGGGATTGATGCAGACTTCAGAAAACTACTACAAGAGAAAACAATGGCAAAAGTAGCACTGATCTGTACATCTCTTCTGTTGGTTTTTACCATCTTAAGCTGCGGCTGCCTATGCAGAAACAGCATGGATCACTCAGCTGTTACCACCTTGACTTCAAGGTTGTAATTTCTTTTCTCCCAAATTTTAAGTACATCTTCCAAGAAACACCACCACAGCCCCTTCAGGTTCCAGCAAAA
>VZRX01023421.1:8700-18710 GCA_013398075.1 Notiomystis cincta | reverse complement strand
GGGCCGGGGCAGTGGCAGCCCGACTCTGAACAGGGCAGGGAGAGGCGGGTTCAGGATCTCGGGGCCCCGAGCAGATGGTGAAAAGTCCCTCTCTCAGTGAGATATTAATTGGGCACCAATTCAGTGGCTGCTCTCCTGAGCAGAGGCTGCTCTCCTGAGCAGAGGCTCACCCATGGCAGGAGAAGCAGACTGGGCTGGACTATGGCGGTGGCAGCGAGTTCCCTTTCCCAGGTGGCCGCTCCGAGCGTCTTCCTCCAGAGCAAAGAGAGAGAGAGGACACCCGCCCCATCCTTTACCAGCCCAATTCTCGTGGTATCTCTGCCCCTTTCTTAGAAACCCTCAGACAGAGATGGCGCAACCAGATGCCCTTCCTGGCTTGCCACTTCTTTTGTTCTCCTTAAGTATCATCATCACCATTTCTTAGGAACACATGGGACAAAATTCCCTAACAAGAGGAGAGAACCCTCAACAGCCGGGGAAAGAAAACCCAGAACACTGAGACTGAAGCCACAGAAGAAGCTTTGCTTGTGCTCTTTTGCTCCAAGTATACAGGAGATTAATTCAAGTTGTGGAAAATTGAACTTTTAAGTCTTTCCTACTAACCTTTCTACCATCTGTTTCTTGATTCTTCCTGTATTTTATGGGTCACAAGTGTATTGGTTACTGTCATCCGTGGCTGTCTGACTGCTCTAAACTGTCTGACTGTCAAAACCACACAGGGGATCCAAAACAAGACCTTCCTCGAGGTATCTAGCATATTTTCCTCTAATTCCCCCCCTCCACAGTACTTCTTTCTGTATTCACATGTACCCCCTCAGTTACTAACACATGAGTATTTTCAAACAGGCTGCAAAGAGCCCTCAAATTTTTTCTCGTACAGATGTAGGAGAAAGATTATGATCTTCACAACAATATGAGATTTAGTTTATACCTTGACAAAATACAAGCGAATCAAAACGAAGACTGACATTTTGAAGCTAATTTCACAAATTCCTTCTCAGTACACGTTATCCTTCTGTGCCAATCTTTCTTCCTATGTGCCCCTCCTTGCTAGCTATGAAAAGCTCTTTGGTCAGACTCTGCCTCTTATCACTGAATTGTCCTTTACTATCATCTACTCAGGAACAGTGTCAATAGTTATAAATAGCCTGGCACTGTTCTAAGAAGCTAAAATGTAGCCTAGAGTTGGAGTCGTGAATTTTCTTTTGTTTCCAGTTTTAAGCAGAAAGACAAACTCATTTTCTGTGACCTGCAAAGACAACTTGGGACATGAAAAGAGACCTTGATTCCTCTCCTATGCTATTTTCTTCAAAGCGAGCAGCACTTCTAAGACCTCTGCTAGTGCAGGTTTTCTGAAAGAACAGGAGTATGTTGTGTTCCAGTGGTGGGTGGGGTACTGGTTCTCAGCAGGGCTGAGGCAGCAAGGCCAGCAGCCTCCAGCTGACAGCAGCATGATGGAGCCATGCTACCTTTGCACATTGTCCTTGGGCACACACCCTCCCAGCACAAACAAATTCTGAAACGACTGCCACCCTCACTCAGCCATTAGTCATTGAACAGCCTTTGGCTTGGCCATACTCTCCAAGGGAAGGAATTCAGCTGCACTTGCTTTCTTGGCATTGAGCTGCTTTGTTGGGGAAGAAAAAAATTTACTGCTTGTTCTAGGTGGCAAACACAAAATTCCTGAAAGAATTACATCTATTGTTTGAAGAGTAGGAACAAAATGCAATCTTATCAGTGTACACAGATTAAGTGGTTTGTAAGATTTTGATCTCTAGCTCAGTTTTAATTAATTTCTTTATCTACCTCAAAGCTACCCAGGTAGTACAACTTTCAGGTTGGCTGGATAGAAGGAACTGTAATTACTGAATACATAAAGATCTTTGATCCATTCTATTTCCAATTATATTTTCATCCTCTAATTATAAATGAGGAGTGTGCAAACAAATTGTTTGAGTCTACAGCTGGTATTGATGTCTGCAGGCCAGATACACTGTAATAAGAAACTGACCTAATTCCACTAATTCGAAGGAAAGACCCTTATCAACCTTCATGGGCTTCCATCAGCACTCAAAACTATTGTATTTAGATGAATTGGGCAATGTTTTCCTTTTCATTCTGGTCTAAATCATGCTTTTCATAAACTACAGATATATTTTGTGTTCAAAAATAAGGCTGAAGAACAGGACAATTTTACTGGAAAATCTAAACAAGGCTTGCCCAGCTGTATCTTTGAAACCACTCTTCTGTGATTGCAGGTAACCATTACTCAGTGAAAAAATGTCATTCAAGTCAATTTCTATCTAGGTACCAAGTTCAGGATTCTGCATAAATACCTTGTAGGCATTTCTCCTCTTTCACTGAAATGAATTTGTACTGACACCAACCATCTTCTGGGAGCAGGTGAACCCTTATTATTCCTTACCAGAGATGAGCAGGCATTTAAAGTTAATTTTTCCCTGAACGTTCTTCAGGTTCCTTTGGCTACTGAGCAAAGCAAAGCCCATGTCGCTGAGAAGGTCAAGAGTTATCTAGTGAATACTCTTAACATTAGTGGAATAATTTGGCCTAGAATACTATAAAAAGTCTGGCACAGACAAAATTTAAAAAAAAAAAAATCACAAAACAAAACAAACAAAAAACCCCACAAAAAACCCCACAAAACAAAACAAAACAAAACCCACAAGCAAAAAACCGCAAGAAACCCAACCAACCAAACAAGAAAATTACATAATTGAATACACCAAAAATTCAGATTTTCAGCTTTCAACTTAGAGCTATCACTTGTTGGCAAACAAACTGTTTGGCTTGGGTCTTGATCTTCTTAATGAGCCCAAACCTATCAAAGATATTTTTATCTGAAAATCTTTTCCTTTAAGAAAGTGTCTATAGCTCCTGCCTCAGCAATGATCAAGTAGATGTAGTCTCTATCAGCCTCCACTTCCTTATTCTGAATATCATCAGTTCCCGCTTTCAGTTGCTCTGCCTTTATTTAGGAGAGTGACGTTATGTTGTCTTACACAAGCTGTATCCTGCGGAAATGTAATTTCTCATCAAGGGAAAAAAAATAAAATTCAAAGTCAATCCTGTATCAAAGCATCTCCAAATCGACACTGAGCTGTGCCCCCTGTGCAGAAGCGACTTGGAGAAGAGACCTACAAAAGCTTTATTGCTTTGCCACAGCACAGACTCCACGAGGCAGCACATGCCTGGTGGTGAGCAAGGAATCTGAAGGGGAAGCACTACCAAAAGTACGTGGGAGGCCCACAGAAATGTCTTCTCAGTTATATTTGGGAAACACCAAAACATGGAATCTATCTAAAGAGCTGCGTGAAGGAACCATATCAGAGTATTAGTGTGAAGGGTTTGGTCCCTTCTGCACTCATTGTTGAAAATTGAGTGTTCTTTAAGACGTTTAGCAACATTTTGGATTGCTGAGGCCAGTTCCCTTAAAAATCAGGGACCCTGGTCAATCTGAAAATGCATGAGGAAGTCTTCCTATTTAGACAACCTCAATCAGTCTTGCTGTAGGTAAGATCTTTCCCACATTCTAGTAAGGCAGGTAATATTTCCTAATTACTTGGTGATCTGAATAATTAGAACTTCATTCTTTCATTCTAATATGTGAGAGCAAAGTGAGTTAATGCAAATTAACCTGCCCTTGTAGTGTTCTATTATCAAAGAACATGCTTTCAACACATCTTAAGATGCAACCCCTGCCTTCGTACAGTTATTGACTCCAATGCCATGAAAAGGTTCCATTCCACAATAGGGAGGCTCAGACAGCATTTGCCGGCAGCAATCACTGCACCCTGTTATGAACTGTATTTGGGTTTCTTGTCTGTTACACAGTCTCAGTGGTTTGTAATCCTCTCTAGGACTTTCTGTTTAACATATAGGTGAAAAGAACCTCTCCTTCTCCTGAATGTAAATGGTTCACTGTGCACAGGTCCCCCCCATTCCAGCCATGTGCATTACTTATCACTTTCTATTTGTGCCAGTTTGGACACAAATCGAGGAGGAAACAACCCGGAAGGGAGTCTCTCTCCTCTCTCCTGCCAGCCAAGCAAGCAGGTCCCGGCAGCCCCCACCCCTCACGGGTTCGGGAGAAGGAATTTCTCAGACAAGAGTGAAAAAAACCCCGTTTATTTAACAAAGCAAGTTCCCCCCTCCCTTCCCAGAGGTGGAGGTCGGTGGGTTCCCCACAGTTCTCTCACATGTCCCAGGCCCAAGGCCCAAGCCCAGCCGGGCCCTGCCTGATCGAGGGGTCCCAACCACGGCTCCCAGAGATGGTGAGCTGGTCTGGGATGAAGGAAACAAGCTGAAAACCGTCCAGAAAGGAGCAGAAGCCGCAGAAGCAGATCTCCGTTCCTCTCCAGCCGACAGCTGAAAGAAGAATTGAGAGCAACCCCCCCCTCCTCCACTACCAGCAGAGGGAAAAAAAGTCTCCAGCCGGGCAAAAGTATGTAAACATTCCGGCTGCAAGGTCAGGCGAGCCGCCGTGAAGAGTCCTCCCGGCTGCAGTCCAAAGGCACAAAAAAAAAACCTTCCAGCAGGCGATGGGGAATACAAGATCATCCCACGACACTATTGCAGCAGAATGGGGCAAGAACACACTTTATTAGCACACAGCAGTTCACTAGACAGCACATCAGTGCTTGATTACCAATTGAGACTTTGTGCCAGGTCACCATGATTTAGCATCCCACACTCAAAAATTCTGGGAGGAGATACTATACTAAGCCTGGCCATTAATTTTTCATGAAAATACTTTTTCATTTTCTCATATATCTCTACTACGAGAGAGAAAACACGACTCTCACAGGCCATCCTGATCTCACCACAGATAAAGGAGCCTGTGACAGAATTGTGCTGAAGAGTTTCATTATTCCTAGCAATGATGTACCAGAAAGGAGAAGTACATGAAAAGGAGATATGAAAGGCTATAAAGAAGCCAAATGGATTTCCAGAAGTTTTATTTTTCTGACTATGGTATGGAAGAAGTCACATTTTTTCACTAAAATGCCAGCTTTACCTCTCTCAGGCTACACATAACACTAGAAATCGCCAGGAGCACTGCAACTTGAGGCCAAAATTCCTGTTCATCACACTAAGATAGAAAACACCCCACATACCTTTACCAGGCTCTGCCCTGCACCCTGCCCAGGAACTATCTGAGCTACAGCCCCTAGAGCCAGCAGAGCCAGCTGTGTCCTTATATATTTTTCTCTTTCAAAAAATTACTTCTGATCAAACTGGTGCGCTCAAAATATTTTGAAAGAGACAAGATCACTGTTCATGCCATTCTAAAGTCCCCAGTGCAGGATGCTGGCTGTAGATGACACTACCAGGTGCTGAAAATGCTCTGCCAGATTCTCCAGTTGTTTCTAGACCTGCTCTGAATCATGCACCATGTGCTGCCTAAGACTTGATCCTCAGTTTTGATTTCCTGCCTAATTGCTCAATTCAGCACTCATTTGCTAGCAGAGTCTGCCCTTTGCCAGGCTACCATGTGTTTTTCCTTCATTTGCTTCACTGGTAGAACTGGTTGAACAAACAACAGTTCATAACTCATTCCCATTTCTACATCTAGAATGCCCAGTTTGGTCCAAAGAAATATGTAAAAATCCTATAATACTAATTTTTGGTATGTGTTTGTATTTTTTAAATACTCTTAAATATCTTCTCTTGTGCACATCTTTCACAAGGTGCTTAATTACTGTTCTCTAATGATCTCCAGTGTTTCTTTCCAAATATGCAACAATGGGCATTAGCAGCTGAGTCTGAAGCTGCTGTGGCCATGAAAGGCCCATTGATTTCAAGCGGAAATCGACGCTTTTATTGAGAAAAACTCTTGGTTCATCAAGTTCAAGCCCCTATTCCTGGAAATTAGATAACCTGCAAGTAGCACCAAGTAAATATAGAAAAGGAGCTCCCATGTGCAGAGTGAGCAGTTCAAAAATGAGTCTCAGGGAAAGTTCCTTCCCTCAGGCTGAACCATGATGCCACAGACAGAAGCAATCTACAGGTTGCAAACTAACCCTTCCTGCCCTAAATTCCAGAGCTCTTCCCAAAGAACATCTGGGTGTGTGCAGATGGAGAAAGCCACACCAGAAGTGCCTACATACCAAGGCCAACTGAGGCAAAGGACTCCAGAGAGCCATGCTCAGTGTTCCTCCCAGTTAGGTTTCTGTGATTCTATAAATAATGTGTTCCACAGTTTTATTAATTATGTCAGCCTTGAACCAAGTCTCTTAAATCCATCTTTCTTGGGATGCCTAACCTTAGACAAACAGCTTTAAATAAAACCTTGTGTATTTGACCATTTACTACTGGTAATCAGGCAGAAAATTGTAAGAGAGAAAGCAAGTGCAAACTGATATATCTCAATTAACCTTGAGAATAATCTCTCTCAATGAGTTTGCATATATTCAGAGACTGTTGAGGGGGCCTATCCTTAGAGATAATCAGAACCTAAACGCCCTGGTTGAGCAAGGTGGTGGGACATAACCTCCAGAGGGCTCTTCTTCCCCTGTGACTCTGGGAAAAACAAGGCAATGGGCAGCACATTCAGCTTTGTCCACTCAAAGAACAGCTGGTAAAGGAGACAGACCTGAACACAGGAACAGGAAAGTGATTTACAAAACAACATTTGTTCTGGCTGACACATCAAGCTTGGCATAGCTGCACTGCAGCCTCATAGTAGAACACCAGCCAAACCTCCCTCTCCTTCTGGCAGCTCTGTCAAAAGCAGAGACGTTTCCAGCTAACTGAAAATACATCAGTGAACTGAAGTTCCTCCCTTCCAACCACAGAAGGTTGTTGTACAAAGAGGTGCTAAGTGAGTATTTTATCTTTATAAAACGTCTCCATTAGCTTTAAGTGAAATGTCCAAATGAACAAGAAGTCTCAAAATACTTAGGGGCATCCTAAATGATAATAAAACAGCCTCTGGCACGAAATTTCCAATGTGCCTTCGTGGTCAGTTCACCAGCATTCAAAGTCTGATACCCTACATAAACTTTAGTGCTATTCAGCACTGATTGTTCAACTGTTCCTTAATTCTATGCACACACATGTCCACTATATAAACAAAATACATTAAATAGTAATAAACACAGCTGCTGCTCCGCACAGTGCTGCTGAAGGTCAGGAGATTAATCCTTGCATAAAGCTCTACCGAGAGCACAATGTGCAGCCTAGAACACGGGTTGCTGACAGGGAAAAGTTCATAGCAAGATTTTAAAATTTCTTATCAAATATTAAAACTACCTAAAGTCAAAGGCCTAATTACAGGTTATAACATCAAATATTCAAATGCCTCTGCACTATTACACAAAGAGAATTAGGAAGGTTAAAAAATATTTTGTCATTTTAATCTGAATTTGAAGAGGTTGGGATTTTTTCTCTCTTACAGATCAGCTAAAAGCCTGCCAGGAAGACCAGGAAAGAACAAGGTAAGGAGCACATAAACTGAAGAAACAGCTGAAATATGTCTGAAGAATTTTTTTCCCCTTATTTCAATTAAGGTAACAACTTATTCTGTTGTTTATTGGTTGCTTTAATTTTAGTTCGCTGCTTTTAAGTACTAATCCGTTTCTTCATGTGATACTAAAATCATGAAATCTCCAGATTTAGATCTCCACATTATGCTTAAAAATGTATGAAGCAGTAGGTCACTGCAATTACTGTGGGTTTTTCAGCCCAGAACAAGTAATTTGTGAACTTATCTGGTGACAAGTGACAGGGTTAGAATGACAAAGCAACTATTTTTCAGAAGAATTCATACATACGTGGCATGCCATTGTATGACTATTCTGACAGATTTTTCTGAACTGGAGTGTCATTTGGGACCATCCCTCAAGGAAATTCATGTTCCTAAATCCTAACAGACAGACTTTTACATCCTACTTCTTTTCCCACAAAAATAAGTTTGGGTGAAGTGTCAACCTTTAATGAAACAGCCATCTTTTCAAAAGTCATCACAGGAGTCAGTTAAGTTTACATCTGGCCCTGACTTAATCCTGACATTGTTAGCATGTTATTAAAATGGAGAGACCTATCTACATATGGAGATTGACTCCAACAGGTGAAAGCAAATGACACAATTGACTATGCATATGACAACAGGGATAATGCCTTGGGATAAATGTCACGGTGTCTTTGGAGGCAGCCCATGGGATAACCATCTGTGATGGCTGAGTACAGAGGGAGAACACAGCCAGCACCCAGTCACCCAGGTTACCTGAGGCCAGCAGGGGGGAGCAGCACTGCACACCCAAAGGTGCTGAGTGGGACACAGCATGGCCTCAGAGCTCATGCCTGCTCCAGAGGTGATGCTCAAGTGCAGTTTCACTCACTGCTTTCTGCCCTGCGCACTCCTGACTCTTCAGAAGGCAGAGGTGCTGCCTGCTCCCAGCTGTCGGGTCCATGGGCTGTCAGGGCTCCGTTATGGTGCTGTGGACAGGCACAGCCTCAACAGCACAACCCTGAAACTACAGAAATGACAGGGAATTTTGCAGAGCACAGAGTACCTGCATACCCAAGTACCCTGTGCAACAAGCCCTTCCATGACTCATGCTGGAAGATTTGAAACCCTGTACTACGTTGGGTCATTGCAGTTCAGAAGAATGTGAACGTCTTCCTACACTTACACCACAGAACGTCTCCAAAACCCAGAGAAAAAGATGACCTAGGCCTGAAGCAGGCACAACTCTGCACAAATGCCTAATATGACATGAAACCAATGCCAAATTACACCTAACAAATTCAGCTGGTGTTCAGCTAATATGGTAAACTAAGATAGTTTAGTTCTTTATGTTTCCACTTTCTGGAGGATACTGACACTGTCTAGCTCTGGTGAAAGTGAGTTTAATTCTGACACTTCCTGGAGCAGGCTGCAATCAATGCACAAGTGAGTTAAATGCTTTCACCTGTCAGCCAAGCAGAGAGCAGGGTCACTGCTGCTCGGCTGCTGCAGTGCATCAGGCCTGGCCCACTGCACCTAACATGCACTGTATCCCTCACCTGCAGCAGGGGATCTGCACAGTCCACACAAACTGCTCATGGGGAGCTAAATGTTGAGTGCACTGCCCAGAAGTACAGAGTACTTCACCACAGGGAGCACTCAGAGACTTCAGTGTCATCCCAGCTGAATCCTGACAAAGGAAGTTCCCTGCTTTTCTGCATACAACCTAGAAACAGTTAAGCAATTTCACAACTGTAAGATCTGCTCTGCTCATAGTTTAACTTTCTTGTTACTCCTGTGAGAGTGTCACAAGCCTTCTGCACACATGATGTAATACAGTGCTAAGGCTGTAGAAATGCTCACTGGTAAATAAAATGATTCACACACTTACACCCTACTGTGTTTTGTGATTTTCTTTGTTGCTCCGCCCATCTCCTGCCCTTGCCCTCTCTTACCATACGGTCACAGAGTTTTACACTGGTTCCATCCATTCCACTCTGACTGAGCTTCAGCACATCCCAGTATAGCTGTGCTATTATTCTAAGGGTTTTTGTCTTCCTTCAGAGTTAACAATGATTTTAGAGCAGGAAAGCTCCCTGTACTTCTAACAATGGACTATATTTAGGATTAGCACTGAAAAGTGTAAATAGACATATTTACATAGAGGCTATTGTCAATGTTTTTTTAGAGAAATTTTTTTCCTCCTCAGAAATGCTAATATTCAATACTTAAGGAGAAACAATAGAAGTGGCTGAGCCCGGAGGGCATGTGAGTGCAGCACCTCCCTGTCTGGGGGTTTCTCGGGGAGGGACACAGATACCACAGGGGTGGAGCTGGGAGGAGCTGGGACACAGCCCCGTCCCGCTCGCTGGCTCTGGGCTTTGGGGAGCCCCACCCTCACCCGGCTGCTGCTCTCGGCTTTCAGAGGAGGACGGTGTAGCTGCGGCCGGGGAAGGAGCTCGCTCGTCACCGCGGCCCAGCCCAGCCTGTTTCTCCTGCCGCGGCCGCTGAGGTTGGTGCCCTGTTAATATCTCGCTGAGAG
>VZRX01023416.1:26198-84404 GCA_013398075.1 Notiomystis cincta | reverse complement strand
AGCCCTGGCTGAGCTGGCCAGGGGCAGGAACTCCTCGGTTTACAAGGGCTGTCTGCTTAGAATCACTGCACTGATTAATTTTGATTTGCACCGTTCTCATCTCCCTGCCCACAGGGACCAATCCAGTGACTTCAGACTAAAAATATAAGGGCCTTTAATTGCAATTAAGATTAGATTCTGCTGTCCTACTGGACAGTGACTTAAATGGCTTTTCAGATTTATTTGGGGTGGATCATACATCACTGGGCACTGTTTAAGTGTCCCCTAAGTTTCAGAATGCTTAAATATCACTCGTCTTTGAATACTGATATACCTTTCCCCTTTTAGAAAAGCAGTTCCAGCCAAGGCAAAGTGGTTCCAAAATGGCTGGTAGCTGCCATTCCTTTAGGAATAGAACAGTGTGTGGCTCTCTTTGCTTCCATATGAATGTATTTATGGAAGAGGGCTAATAAATGTACTGCTGCCAATGTGATTCATGCCTGGACCCTCCGGGGTAGCCAAGGAACGAGGAGGCAGTTGGCTCAGGGTATGACTGAACACAGAATTGTCAGGAGGGGGTAGCACCCATCCCGAGCTCCACTCGTGCCTGGCACAGCTGGCACAGGGGGCAAGAGGAGCCTCACCTGCAGTGGGCACGCTGGGCAGGGTGAGACTCTGCCCTTGGCTCGGGTGTTTGTAGCAGGCTTTCGCTCCCGTCGTGTCTAACAGCAGGAACAGGTCCTAGGGGCCTGGCCCCAGTGCTGTGAGCTGCCTGAGTTTAATTTGAGTTTATAACTGGTTGGTCAAGTTGGTTGTTCGTTCATGTGTTGAAGCAGAGGAGAACTGTCCAGTCTAATTACCAGAGCCAAGGTGCAGAGGAAGAGGCACCCAGGGCCCTAGGTTTTGCAGCCGTTGTTGTTTGAGGCAGGAATAGAATGATTTGACTGTGACTTGTTTAAGCTTTCAAAGCTAAAAATACAATTTGCATGATAATATATGATTGTTTTAAGCCAGTTGAGCTATTTGTTCATTTTAAATGGTCCAGTTTGGAGTCTATTTAAGGCTTTACCTGACAAGCAATGTTTACCTTTTCAAGTCCTTCTCTTGTTCTCTTGCTAATGTTGAGTATTTGCAGCTCAAATAGTTTGAAATATTTACTGGAGACACCATAGGCTTACATATTCACATTTTATTGTATATACTTGAAAGATGTCTTTAAAATAATACTCTGTATTTCTGCTTTGAAGTTCCGAGAGCAGTGTCCTCATTTAATCATGTAACTCTGATAGAATATTTTGTTATCACTATAGGTAGTTCCAAAACTTCTGTGTGATAATAAAGAAAGAGTTTGATTCACAAAGCCTGGTAAACCTAACAAAAAAATCAGTAAACTTAGGGGGGAAAAAAGGTGTATTTATGTTCCCAACTTGCTTTATCTTCCATGGATCTCACATGTAATAAGGCTTGTGGTTAATCCTCTGAAACTTTGCACTGAGGATAATGCCCATTACCTGTCAAAATCATACATAGCATTGGCAACTTCTAAACTTTGCATAAAATAAATTTCTCTGACATTTTACCCCTCAGCTATTAATCCAAAAGTAAAGCTTTATGCTGTCAAACTTTGATCCACCAAAACCCTTTCGTACTCTGAGGAAAAATGTGCTGTATCAACCAGCAAGGGAAAAAGATGTTTCCCTTGAACAATCATAATATAATTTGTTAAAAAAATCTAATTTCTGTGCATAGAACTATATGGGCATACACCTGTGAGAGCCAGGTTGTCCTGTTTCTGCTGTCATGGCTTATTCCAGGAGGGAATCAGGAAGCGCTCTGGGGCTCTAATGGATACACGAGAAGCTGTGTACTCTGGAAATAGCAGTCCATAATTGAATGGTTTCACACTTGGAATTGCCTTGGTATAACCTGAAATTTGGTGACACTTGTGTTTGTCACTTGGAAGCTGGCACAGCTGCCAGGTTTTGATTGAGGGAGCAGAAATTACATCCCTCCTACAAAGTGCAGGGCATGTGGAGTGAAGTTCCCACATCTGTGCACTGTGTTTTGCTCAAGTTCAGTGATATTGGTCTCAGTTTTCTGAGAGCAAAGGTCCTAATGTTAAAATGGGAATTAATTCTTGTCACTAGAAATGGAAAAACTTTGGTGAGTTTGATCTCACAGAAGTCTGTCTCAGTACGGGCTCACAATTGCCTGAGTTTGGGCCTGTGAAAATTTTTCTTTACAATGACTTACACTACCAGTTGGTGGGAGATGTCTTCCTACAAGATTGCTACCAAATTGTCTGTCCATCATGAACGCAGCAGGAAAGCCAAGAATTTAGGAGATCTAGGTTCTAGTTCTGTGTCTTCTCTAGACTCAGTACAGTACTGGGCAGTCACCTCACTTTGTCCTCTGTAAGATGAGGGACCATACATCTTTGTGAAGGGCTTGGAGCTCGACATGCTTCAGCAGTGCAGGTTTCTTTACAGGCAGATTAAAGGGCACTGGCACGGTGCTGTGGGTACTGTTTCCTTACTGAGTAAAATAAAATGACAGCTCAATGTATGGGTAAGCAATTCCTCAGCAAGGTAAGAACACTCATTTTAATTCTCATTTTATTGATTCACACCCAACAGTAAGTGCCAGATGAAGCCTGAATGCTCATGACTCGCAGGTCTGGAATCAGGCAGCAGCAGCACCCAGTGCCCTTAATCTCCGCGCAGAAGAGCTGCAGTGAAACACAAAAAGCGTTTCCTTTCTGTGGCTGTGATATGTGACTGAGAATGTGCCTGGCAGGGCGGGTGGTGGCTGTGACAAGGACTTTTGGGAAAGAGACCCGCTCTAGTTGGAGCTGTGCTTTGCCCAAACTCTGCTCACACTGGCAGGGAATAGCAGCCAAAAAGGGGTGAGCAGCTGTTGGCCACTGCCACCAGACCTCCCCTGGACTGGTAACCAATGTTTAATGAAATATATGGCACCAGCCACTCTTCTTGTGGATCAGCTTTTCCTTTAGCTGATGCTAGTGTTGGTGAGTATTATATTTAAACTATGACTTCAAATACATTCATCAGGCTTCTTGTGAAGTATTAACACGTTATTAAGGCTGATGCTGAAAGATCCTGGCTAGACTGGGAGCTTCATTTCACCTGTGCCACCTGAAAATCCAAACAGTAAAGCTATTGTGCAAAAGAGATCTGCTCCACAGAAACTAAATGTTTGCAAATATGTCTCTCCCTTAAAAGCTGAAAGCCTTTAACTTCATCTTTTAAGCCAGCAAGAACTTGAAAGCTTGCACCCTCTAATGGAAAACATCTTTGGGCACTAATAACATAATAAGAACAAATTGGGCAATGATCACACATAAACCAGGATAGATTGCACCCAGGGAATACCATCTCTGACAGATTGTTAAAGGTGAGGCTGTTTACTGATTTCCAAAGAAATGCTATTTCAGAAGTGGCAGCTGCAGCCTCTGCAGGGGATACTGCTGGCTTCATGTTCAAATGCTGGATTTGTGCTAGTTAGGAGGGGATAAGGTAGAGAAAGAATAATCCCTAAACAGGCAAGAATATACCTTTTAAATGAAATGCAAGGCTGAGTGCTGTTAGACATGGGACAGTACTAGTTTCAGTTTCTCTGTCTTGAAACCTTCCTCATAAAGTATATTTTCTTATTTTGAATGATCTTTGGAATATTTTTACAGGCATTTCCCTGTATTTTCTCTCTCATTTATCAAGATTTTCCATAGCTGCAACCATAGGTATGCTGTACATATTGCAGTCAATTTGAAAGGTAGTCCTGGTGTAGTTTTTCTGACAATATTTCACCTCCACTTCAACAGCATAGCTAAACTGGCTAAAAGGAAATTGAAAGGAAGAAAAAAATTCAGTGAACTTGAAGCATATTTTTTTCCTGACAGATTAAATTTCATTGACCATTATATTCCAGGTGAGGTGAACCTAAGATGGAGAATTCAAAAAATATAGTGAGATGACCTGCTTCACTTCCAAAACTACTCCATTAAAAATGATTAAACAACTACCAAAGTGCTGTTGCCTGCACCATTAAATCTCCCAGTTTATGCTCATAGGTGATTTCTTTTCCTCTTGTCTTATTTAATAGTTAGTGTGCAGCTTTAGTTGTCCTTTAGAAGCCATATTTGAGTTGCTGTGATGGAAGTGGGGTGTTCCTGCTGCTAAAGTATTCCACATGCCTTGGGTCACATCGATTATATATCAGTCCTTCTCTGGTCTCTCTATATACCTGCCTGGAAGAATTTGCCTCCAATCACTTGATAAATGGTGAAAATTATTTTATGTCCCCCTCATGTCCTTCACATGAAGCCTGCTTTACTGAGACAGCCTGCTTCTTTTTTGAGGTGGGAGTAGGGAAGACATCCGTGTTTAGGGCCATGGAAGGGAGACAGATCATGGGAGATGGGAAAAGGGCAGCCTGGGGCAAAGCCTGGGGACCAGAACCGTGTCCCTGAACCGTTTAACTGAGGCATTTCCTGAGCCACTGCAGAAACCTCCCTGGAGGCAGCGCTGCCTGGGCCAGGCTCTGGAGCTGCAGGAGGCGGTCACGGCCACACCAGTGCCAGCCTTGTGTGCGGGCTGAGCCTGTCCCAAACCTGCCAAAAGGGGCGGGTGCTGAACAGGGAGCTGTCCTGGCCCAATCATCAGGATTTGCTGAGCTGAGCTCAGGTTCTTCTCAGCACAATTACAGCAAAGTCCTCAGCAGTGGCTGTTCCCAGTCCCCAGCACAACGGTGGCTGTTCCCAGTCCCAGTGCAGCAGAGGCTGTTCCCAGTCCCAGTGCAGCAGAGGCTGTTCCCAGTCCCNNNACGTCCCTGTGCCTGAGAGGCTGTTCCCAGTCCCAGTGCAGAGGCTGTTCCCAGTCCCAGTGCAGAGGCTGTTCCCAGTCCCAGTGCAGAGGCTGTTCCCAGTCCCAGTGCAGAGGCTGTTCCCAGTCCCAGTGCAGCAGAGGCTGTTCCCAGTCCCAGTGCAGAGGCTGTTCCCAGTCCCAGTGCAGAGGCTGTTCCCAGTCCCAGTGCAGCAGAGGCTGTTCCCAGTCCCAGTGCAGAGGCTTTTCTCAGTCCCAGTGCAGCAGAGGCTGTTCCCAGTCCCCATGCAGAGGCTTTTCTCAGTCCCAGTGCAGAGGCTGTTCCCAGTGTAGTGGCTCTTCCCAGTCCTTAGGAATGGCTGTTCCCCTGTCTAGTGTCTTGCCTGCAGGAAATTCCAATCTCAGATGTTCAAGAGGAGGGAGATAGGAAGGTTATCTGAGTTTCCTCTGTTTGAGTCAGCTCTCCAAAACAAAACAAATGGAAAAGTCAGTTCCTGCTCTCTCCTACTCGTTATGATTTGTAAAACAGGGGCAGGTATTAGGAAAAGCCTTTATTGTGGCAGAGTGACATTAAAGGGGAAGGTTGACCAGCAGGAGGAAGCAAATGTTTGTAAGAAAAAGGCTGGCTGAGGCAATAAATCTATTGCACTGTCTCACCCTGAACCAGTGAACATGCAGTCAGATATGGAGTTTGTTTTGTGTAGTAAACAAGTGAATTTCTCATTCTGTTGGTTCGTTTTAGTTTGGCAAAGAGCTACAGCCTCTTTGTAACTTTACAGTGTGCAAACTGAGGATTCATGTTTTTATCATGTCTTGATAAATCCAGTAAAAGATTATATTTGAAGCTTTCCTATTTTTCTTCACTTGATGCCCATTGTTGAGGTGAAAATATAGTTACTGTTATTATACTGCAGTGCTAACATTTTGCATTTTCAGTATTATAGCATCTCCTGTTGCTACAGGTTTGAATTTTTGAGGTTTATACTTTGGACATGAAATAGTTTCTCCTAGCTGAAATTTGGCAAATTCTTCAGTCTTGAGGGATTTGAAGCCTGTGTACCTGTTTAAAACAACAAAAGCTAAACCCCAAACACCTCACAGCTCTAGATTTTCTTTCACTAAAATAAATAAATTGAAAAATCAAACCATATGGAGAAATTTGTTTCCACTTGCCTGTAACTTAAAAAGAACAAGGCAAAATGGTTTAAAAAGGCCCATTTCTAGTGGCCTTAGGAATTTGTCAGCTGTCTCTGTGGTGAATCTTTCTGAAAATGAAATGATTCCACAAAATGTGAACATTTTTGGTGCCAGCTGGTTACAGTGACAGTCTTTAGAAGAAAAAAATTCTTGTTTTAACTCAAAGTCATATCTCTGAATTCTGTAAAGTATTCCCTGAATTGTTGGATAGTGGAAAAAATGTATTGGATAAAAAATGTATTAGACAAAAAAGTGTAGTTAGATCAGACATCAGTGGAATATTATTTGTCATCACATCTCAAGTAATAATGAGTCAACTTTCAACTTTTTTTAGCACTTCTATGCTATTATATATAATATTTTGTGCTAGGTGAGTGATACTTCCATAGGTTAGCAGACGGGGTCCTCCAGCTTTTCTTATTTGCTTCCTTAATGGAAAGGTCCAAATTTTTTCTTTATTTTTTCCTTTCATCTAAACATCTGTTCTAAAAGTCATGTATGATGTTTTATTTTTAAGTTGGACATGATACTTCTAATTTTCAAAAAATCTGCTTTATAGAGACAGCTCTGCTGTCTGCTCAGATTCATAGTATATAATTTGGGGATAAATCTAAATACTGAGGAGTTTCCACTGCTGGCTAATTCTCTGCTCTTCATGAACTCTGATCTCATTGTGTTTTAGTAATTGCCTCTCTTCTCAAGCACATCTAAACCCTGGCCCTTGAAAAACCCAGCATGGTCGATACTCTGTTGGTCTTCCTGCCAACAAGGTTTAAGTTTGGTTTGCAGAAGGATCCAATCTTGGAAGTCCAGCTCTAGGCACAGCTTTTTGCCTGCCCTGCAGCCAGACTGCTCCACTGCTCTCCCCAGAGCTCCCTCCATGTGAGGAAGTCCTGGAGCCCTGGGAGGGAGAGAACCAAAGTCTGTCCCATCCTGCTCCAAGGCACCCAGAACCCTGAATTACAGCACAGCTGGTTCTCTGTCTGCCAAACAGAACCACTGCAAACTCATGGCTATATAAAACTATTTTTGTACAGCTTCACAAGCCCATGTATATGGCCACAGAGACCCTGAAATCTGAGAGGTGGTCAGTATTAAAGCAGAGATGATCAATATTACAGGAATAACTGGAAATGCTTTCCAGTATCAGAGCAAAGATGATCAACATTGAAGGAATAACTGGAAATGCCTTCTCTTCTCTGTACCAAGCTATGGGTAATTTTTTTGGTTGCCGGAATAACTGAGGTTGATGTTCAGTGGGGAACTTCTCACTTTCAAACAAATGGTGTAGGATTTTGAAAGGATTTAAAAATACTTTGATGTACCATTACTTAAGACTAAATATAAACATTAAGCTCCAGTGATCGCTGGCTGAATTTAGAAGTGGCATTTTTAACCTAAAAAAGGACATTCACTAGCTGTTTCAAGGAGGAAGGATTTATCTCCTCCTGAAATATTTGGTGCTTCTGGCTGCTAAGGGCCAACATTTGGACTTGCCAGGATAAAGGCCTGATCCAGGATGGATGCTTCACGCTGCCAGATTGGCTGTGAGTTCTTCAAGCAGCCTGGCTAGGTGCCACAGTGGGAGGCTGCCTTCTCCTGTGTCATCTGCCTCTCCTGTCCCTGGCATTGTGCTGCTTTGTTTTCATTGCAGAGCAACAAAACAGAATTACATTTTTAGCAGCTGATGATGTGGGGAAAATCCCCAGCTCGCTGAGAGCAAGAGTGTTTTGGAGAAATGTTCCTTCAGCCAGGCAGGCAGAGAGGCTCATTATTTTCTAGAGAGGGAGCTGAGACAGACTTTCTTGGCTATGCTGGCCAAGAGTCCCCATAATTCTGGTTTCAAGGTGCATATCTTGCCATTTCCACCCCACACTTTGATTTCCCAGCAAAGTGAAATGACTTTCTCACTGTCAATAGAAATGCTGATAGAGCCAAGCACAGACCCCAAGGGCCTGATTAAAGCCATTTTTCACCTTGGTGAGAAGTCAATGCTTTGCACAGAAGTGCAGCTGAACAGAGCAGCCTCCCTCTGTTCCACCAGAGTTCTTGCTCGTTTACTGCCTGCTCACATCAATTTTCTCTGTGTTGTTTTCTGTCAGCTCTCCATGCAAACTTTGATGTCTATGGACTTCCTTGCCTGAGTTCTTTTAATGATCCTTTTCTCCTGAGTTCTTTACCATCAATAAATGGGACATGCTGTGGCAGTGTGTCAAAGGTTCATGCCTGCCTTTGGGGATGGTAGCTGAAGTGCACCAATGTGGTCTTGGCCCTGAGAAGATATTTTCTTAAGAAATACAATATGTGTGTAGATTGCCTTTCAGTTCTCCCTTTTGGTAATCTACAATATTTCCTAGCAGGTAGTAATTACTCCTGATTATCCCTCCCTCATAACCTGGAGAAACAAAGAACAAATAACAGGCTCACTGCTGCTCAGTACAGCCAAACTCACAAATTAACAACACAGTATTTTCTCAGCAAATGTGGCCTCTCTTGAATCTGGTAATAGCCAGTCACATTATGATTTTTATCAAAATCTCACCCAGATAGTTTAAGAAATTACAATTATTTTTTGTTCTTCTTTTATCTCTTTCTCTTCATTACCTTTTCCTTTCTTTCTTAGATTAACTGTAGGCAATTATTTCCTAGCTCTTTCCAGTACCCAGAGTTTGACCTGGAGTAGCTTGGTGCCTGCTCCTTCAGCTCCGACTGTGGTGTTGAGTGAGTGAATTGCATGAGGCAGAGGGCTCTGAGCTGCTGCTAAAGGTGGCTGTGCCAGGGGCTGAAAGCACTGCCCCCACGTCAGACCACTTGCATGGGGGATTTGTTTGACAAAATCCTGCCCAGAGTCATGCAGCATGCACACCTCGGTAAACGAGGGATTTGGGGAACACAGAGGTAGAAAATTCAAGTAGCAGCTGTAAATAAGAAGCCTTTTCCTCCCCATGTCCGTGTTTGTTTTGATCAGGAGGTCCTCAAGGCTGGATGCCTTTGCTGTGCCTGTGCAGCACCAGCCCCATCCTCTGTTAGAGCCTGCCGAGATCACCAGGTATAAATAGCACCACGAAATGCTCCAGGGCCACATGAACAGGGAGGGTAACAAATTGCACAGGCAGTCTGGGCTGGAGGAGGCAGCTGTCCATGGCAGCAGCTCCTTGCAGGGTGGTGTAAGGGCACGGAGCCTCAGCCAGACAGCCCCACTCTCAAACCCACAGTGTGGGGGCCACGCATGGCTGGAGAGCTCCTGTCACACCAAAACAAGAATAGTGGCCTTCATCTTTCTGGTCAGCAGCTGAGCTGAAGAAGCAGAGGCTAATAGAGCCTATTTGATTTCTAATTGTTATTTATTTTGTTCAGATTGTGAACTGCAGGAAACTTCCCACCCTTCAAAATTTCCAATTAAAATAGCTTTGATATGGGGACAGTTGGATACCACAACAATCTGTGAGAGAGTATCTTATTCCCTCATTTGAGATGACTAATTATTTCGTTGTCTGCTAAGAAAATAATGCCTGAGGTTTTTGTTTCCATCAGGTAATCTTAGTCTGCAGAGATAAATATGATTTTGCGGGGCCATGGGGAAAGGCTGGCTTTTCCAGTATTACTCAGCTAAAGGACTTCAGGAAAGGCTGGAACTCCAGCCTCCTGCATACCATCCCAGTGCTTTATTTACTGAGCCAGGCTTGTGCTTGGTGGGTGCAGAATAGCACAGAAAATAAGGTGGCACATCAGAAGTGCCCACTGAAGGACAGTCTCAGTCTGTGCTGGTTCAGGGACAAAGGACAGCCTGGGTACCTCTCTGTGCCTCGGTGGATGTGTGGGTGAGTGGGCTGTTCTTGCCACAAGCTCCCGTTGCTCTTTGGCATTCCTCGTCCTTGTCATTATTCAGTGGCTGCCAAATGGACTTGCTGACTTCTGGACTGACCTGCTAGGCTTTATGTTTTATTGATGTCCTATGGTTTTCACGAATTCAGAATTCTCCATTCACTCTAATTAGTTGAACTTGAGTTCACAAACTCAGAGACCTTTCAAAGCATTTGGCAAGCTGTACAGAAGTGTCACAGCAAAAGCTCTGAAGTGCACAATGTAATCCATGCTGAAAACCCAGGGAGGTTTTATAGGTGCTTTTTGAAATCTTGAATATCAAGAGAAAAAAATACCTGAGAAAAAATATTCTGCTTCTCTGCTGAGCATCCCCAAAAGAAACTCAGGATGAGCTTTCCTTGGGTACTTGGTGTAGACTTGATGTAGCTCTCATGGATTAAAATGAGAGTGGAAATAGCCTGAGCACCAGAAGTGTCTCCCCAGCTGAGAAGTTCTTCGTGCCTTCTCCAGAGTTATTCTCAGTGCAGAATGGAAGTGTGATGCTGAAGTTACATGGGCAATCTGTTGTAGGGAGCAGCTGGTGCCCCAAGTATAATTTTAAGTCTATTTCAAATGTGTGCAGCATATTTGCAATCTAGTTGTGTCCTGGTATTGGGTCTCCAACTACCATCCATTAAGGAAGTTATCACCATCCCTTGAGCCTTGTGGATTTTACCTCTGGTGTTGCTGGTCTGAATCAGCACTGTGGTAGCTGAGCACTGAAATTGTAGGTACAGAGCTCTTGAGGCTTTATGGAAACACAGTGACAAAAATAAAAGGTTGTGATCAAAAGACCAGAATAATTGCTGTCATATAGAAATTAAAACAGTCAAGATTTACTTAATGAATATTTAAATACATTAAAACCTTTGATAGTGAAGTGGTGGTGCTTAGGAGAAACTGTTCCAGGGCTGGTGTCTGAGTTTCAGGTCTGGCTCCAGACTGTTCCAGACTCCTCTGGTACCTGCATCTGTTTCCTTTCCTGCTGAGCAGGACAGAGCTCATCTCTCCTCAGACTATCCTGAGAACTGCCTGGCTCTGTTTGCTCAGCTGTTTCTTGTGCAGATCTCAGTGACACAACATGGGCATAATGAAAAGAAGCAGCTGAGTGCAGGTAGGGCTGCAAGAGGAGTGGAGTGTGCAAGGGAAATAAATCCCCACCTGAGGCAGATGCTCTTCCACCCCTGGGAATGGCTTGTGTTGTCATATACCTGGAAATTTGTTAATGCAAATGGGGACTGGAAGCCCAGCTTAAAAATTAGAAGAAGTTTTTTAGCTGAATTTTACTGCATGAGTAAGCGACGTGTTCCTGATTCTTATTGAAGGTGCAATAGAGAGGTCACTTGTTGAAAAGTGTTATCAGTATGATGGGAGCTGGGAGAATCCTGGAACCTGTGGGTCAGACTGTATCCCTGCTACTCTGCTCTCTGGCTGTTTCCATGGCAATGGATGCCAGTCTGCTGAAAATGGAGAAAATGAGAATTTGGAAACAATTACTGTTTTAAATCTCTTCGTTTTTGTAGTCTGACAAGCGTTCCTGTGGTGCCAGCAGCAGGTACAGAGCAGTTTGGTTGTCAGGTTCACATCCAGCTACTAAGTGACAGCTGAAATAGCTCATTTTGCTGAGAGGAAAAAAAAAAGCACCTAGGTTTATGGATGTGAGAAATAGGAAGTGGTTTTAAACTGTTTACTAGACAAAAAGGTGTAATATGCCTGCTTCTAGGTCAATGTAGAAGGAGAATGTTAAGAAAAAATGGGTATTTTAATACTCCTCACATTACTTGGCGGAGAGAGCAGAGCTAATCTTCACACACGTAAAACTTCGTATCACCATATGTTCAGCTCTTGTAAAACCAACTGTAGATTTCAAATCCACTCACCCTTGAGGTTTCAAAGATAAGAACTTAATGCCAGATTTTTTTTCTTGATTCCTTTTATGTCTTGGTGAGTCTGTAGGGAGTGGGAGAAGGAGGAGAAGAGATTTAAAAAATATAGAAGGTGTGCAAACAAGACATAGCAAGGAGAATCTGTCACAGCATCCAGCTCAAAATGTAATTAAAAGGAAATAAATGCTGGCAACGCTTTCAAGTGTTTGGGAAAGGAATCTGCCGAATTTGCATATAATTTCTGTTCCTGCAAAACTGGATTCCAGGTATATGTTTGCTTTACCTGTGGACTGAAACCTCTTTTGCTTCTCTGGTGTAAGTTAATCCTAGAGGCATCAGGAGGAGTTGGAGGTGGCTGGAGAAGTTTTGGGCTGACCAGGAGCTGTGCTGAGGTATTTTATAGGAAGTAGACATAAGGCCAAAACTCCTTGCAGAGGTGTTAAGGCCACATGATCTCTGTAAATTTAGAAATGTGATATTTGCATTGTACATAAAGAGGTGCTGATTTTGAGAATTTGTAATGTTCTGAAAAGTGAGGGCATGTTGAAAAATAACACAAGGTTTCTTTTCACTGCTTCTGAATTCTGAAGTGTGATTCAGGAGCTTATGTCCTGTGGCAAACCACCATGTATGAGATTCCAATCTCATTAGGTGCAGCATCTACTGCCAGATACATTATTCTCATTCAAATCCCTCCTTAAAATCTGCATCTGTCAGAAAGCTTTAGAAGAGGTAAACTAATTAAAATGTTACAGTGAAGTAATTTTGCTTGCCAAACAGCCTCTGATTTTAGGGAGGCAGGAAAGTCTTGTCACTAAGATACATTTGTGTTTTGTCATCTCAGCCTTGAGTGCTGGTGTACAGAACTCAAAAGTCTCACGTGCCTCGTGAAGTACCTGACGCCTTTGTGGGCAAGAAGGGATCAGTAGTGCTAATTAATAAAAATTTCAGTTGCTATTTCAAATGTTATTTTCTCTATATTAATATTAATCTGACACTATCTGTAAATTCTCTACAATTTTTTGTTCTAATTTACTATATAAAGACCAGTTCTTCTGTCTTTCTCTCAGTCTCTCAGAGAGCTCTCAATCCACTCTTTTACTTGTGAATCTTTTTTGCTTTCCCTTTTCTCTGTCAATTCTTTGACCTTTGCTCTGTTTTGCAATTTAGAATGTTTTTATTCCCCTATATAATGTGCAGTGTTACCATTTTTCTCAGAAGATATGCAGAATTCCTTTTACAGGCAGCGAGGATCTGACAGCTCTGTGGAAATGCCAAACCTCAGGTTTGCACATCAGAGGATTCCCTCAGTTTTGTATTCCTAATATCTCACATTCATGCTGCAACCACACCTGTGCAAACAGCAAAGTTAAAATGCAGAAATCAAACCAAAATGCTGCTGTGCTGGAAACACCTCCCATCCAGAATTCCCCGTAACTCAGCTCCTCAGCTTGTCTTACACACAGCGATTGAAAAGGCTAGAAACAAACATAAAGGTATTTGTGGGAGCAAGGAGAGAGTTTGTTTAAAACTAAAACTGAAATCTCATGAATCAGTAGTGGGCAGGCTGATCTGCATTTGGAGCCATGTGACAGCTGTCCAAGTGAAATTACCAAAGCATATTTACCCACCTTGATCTGGTGATGAGTCTGTTTATTGGGCACCAGCAGAATTTAATTCTTCTTGGGTTGGTTGGATTTTTTTGTGGATTTTAGAGGTTTTTTTAATGACTGCTGATATTAGTGTGCCAGTTTCTCCCAGCCAGTAAAACTGCTGTTAATGGAGAAGACAGAAGCATGGGAAAACAAAAGCAAAGTGCAGGCACAAAGCCCCATTGATTTGGCTTTCTCTCTTGGAACTGTTCAGTCTTGATGTTAATTCCTTGATGCACAAGGGTTTCACATAGGTGATACCTTGGTTCCAGAAATGGAGTTCATAAAGAATGGGATATTTCTGTAATTGCAGCACTGTGAGGAAATGAATGCTCCACTTAATGGCCTGCTGTAATAAACCCCTTATATTTGCTGGGAATTTGTTGCTGTGCTAGAAACTGCTCCTCCTCTTTGTACTTTTTTATTCACTCTCTTTGCTGTAATAATCTTAAACTTTTGTTAAAAGTAACGAAAGAATTAAAAGCCCTTTTTGAAGTAGGCTTCTAAACTATAATAGTAGTGGCTTCTAGAACAAACACACGGCAGATAATGAAAGAAACTGATTAATATATTAATATCTCTCAATATTTGAAGTGAGGACTGATAGCCAAGAGCTGACAGAGAGTGATTTAAAAATGCAAATGAAGCCATAATATATTCAAAAGGGTGAAATGGATATTCCTTGGGAGGGGGGTGGGAAGGGGGCAGGGCTGATGTATTAATTTTGATTTCCAAATTAAAAGAAAAAAACTTGGGAGCCAATTATTTCCCAGTTGCTCCAGGCTGGATTTCCGAGATGATGTACAAAAAATGGCAATTTTACAACATTGTACTCCTAGATAAACAGCACTAATCAAAGATCACTTCTGGGGCTGCCTGGATCCCAAGTCCAGCATCCACTAGGAAGAAGGAGGGAGGAGAGGATTTGTGCACTGCCTTAGCACAGTCAAAAACATGGGAAAACAGAGACTCAGTCCCAAACTAGAATAGTGAACTGCATTTAATTCATGGCTTACAAAAGATGATGTCTTAGCAGCATGTCAGGGACAAAAAAACATGGAATTTTTATTATGGAACCAAAGGGAAACGACACCTCCAGTAGGGCTCTGATGGGAAAGAAAGATGAGGGAATGAAAAGCCACACGTGGTGATCTTCCTGAGAGGTGAGATCTACCTGAGAAGTACTTGTTTGTTCTTTGGAGAATCGTTTTCATACATCTTTGCCAAATCGTTGACCAATCTGCACTGGGAACATTGCTGATTTTCTGCCCCATTGTCTGGGAGTTTACTCAGGAGTGGAGCTGCTGTGAGCTGCTGGTGCAGTTGTGTTGAGGCATGTGAACCCTTCCAGAGCCTGGCACTCCTCACCTCTGGGCAGCTGGCAGGAGCTGCCGCTGATCCATTCCTTCTCAGGAATACTGCTGGATTTATTCCATGTACTTCTCCATGTATTTCTCCTGCTTTACTAGAGCACATGTGTGCCATGTAAAGTCAGGCTTCACAAAAGTTGTTTCTTTTCCCACTGGTGCACTTAGTGCTGGCAGCACGAAGGAATTGCCCTGCCCAGTTATGACGTAAAGAGGAATTCTATTGTTGATCTGCTGCTCATCACAATTCTTGTTAATGCACTTCTTTGCTTGCTGTTCTCTTGTTCCCAGGACACAGGCCACCCTTGGACCCCTGGCAGTGTTCAGGATGGGCTGCTCTGCTGGACGTGTCCCTGCCATGGCAGGGTTTGGAATGAGATGATCTTTGAGTCTCTTCCAGGCCACAGCATTCCCTGACAGAGCAGGCAGTGCCTATGGAAAACTCTCCCTGCCAAATGGGTTCCTGCTGCTGGTACCACTGCACACCTGTGATTTTATAATCTGTACGCACATTCCTGTGCGGCCGTGGTGAAGGACACACTTGTGGAGCCAGGAGAGCAGGGTTTGATTTGTTCTGGTGAGCACAGTTGGTTGGGCTGTTTTTACCAGGCCTTCTAAATCAGTTAAACTTTGGAAAATGGGCTTGTTTTCCTTTGGCTGGTCCAGAATATCCAGTTAACATTGCAGCGACTTAAGTGCATCTTGTAATAATCCATCTCCTAGAGCTGCCTTAATTGCTCATAGAAAAATATGTTTCTGCCATAAAAAAATGTATTTTTGGGCTGGAAGAAGATGAAGCTGGCAGTTCAGAATGCTGAACAGATGGTGGTGAAGAGTCCTGGACTGCAAATTCAGCTGTGCTTTGGGGTGCCTGCAGATTAGGCCACCCCTTTGGAATGCTGCAGAGCCAACAAGGATCCATTCAGGGCCCTTTTGTAATAGCTGGTGCTGCTTCCTGTGTTGAGCCACTGAAATAGCTGTTGTTATTTTCATTTTCACATAATAATAGTGCCCCATAAACTGCTGGATCTGCTTTCTAGCTGTGAGTGCAGGTAGTCAGAGGCTACCTGGCAGCTGTGCTTCAGGGCAAGTTATTGTAAATATCTCAATTACGTATTTTCTTTCTTTGCACAAGTAGTGTTTGTTGAAAAAATGCTAAAATAGAAAGGTTTCATGTTCTTAAACTGGAGCAAACTCCTATATTTCACTAATTGTGTACAAATGTATTCTACTAATGCAGCAATGCAGTTTATGTTGAATAGTTTCTTTGGACTTTGTGTAATTACTGTAAGTGTTCAATACTTGGAGATCTTTAAATCCAGTGGTGTATAATAAAAATTAACATTTGTAGCTGTACTGTTCACACACAGCTGAGGCTTATATCGATTCTCCCACCAATGATCACTTCAAATTGCATTTTCCTCGACAGGGCAGAGAGGAAGAAGTTTGGGGGCATTATAGTACATTCTGAGCATTAATATAATCAGGTTGTTCCATGCAACCCAGCATGAAGGATGGAACACATATGTGTCAAAAACCTTTCATTACATCCTGTTCTTATAATGAAAAGAGCACCCAGACCAATTGTTTTTTGTGGATCAGAACTAGAAAGAAAAGAGCTATTTCTTAGCTTGAACCCAGCACTGTGTCCTTTGTACTCACAAAGTCTGACAGGTGGTCCAGTCAATGATGTAACACACTTTTGATAGCAGTGACAGTTTGGAGACACGGACTGGAGTCTTGCCTTGATTGTAAATCAGCCCTAGGAAAAAATGAGGTAAATATGGCCTCTGAGGAATGTTTTTATGATAGATATGCCCAAGTAGGTTTACACATTCTAATTACAAAAATGAGTAAGTAACAAACTCCAAGCTGGAGTTCTGCAAGCAAATACAGCAACATCCTCTCCTCTTCCTACACACTTGGAATTTAAGGATAATGACTTTGAGGAACAGGTATTGCCTGGCAATTGGTGACTGGCTGGAGGAGTCAATGCTCTGGGCATGGCCTGAGGTCAATAAATGATAGGGATTGTCAGATCTGGAAGTGGTTATTGCCATTATAAATAATAGGAATGAAATATTGCATCAACAGAGGTGTGGATGTTTTGTGGGGGTTTTGCTAGTAATTAAAGAGCATAAGTGCCACAAGGAGCCAGATGGTCTTTTCTGGAGCCTTTTAAACACTTCTGTATAGATTTTGTAGCCCTAAGTGAGGACAGAATTAGATAGAGTCATATCAGTCTGCATTTCCCACTCAGTTGCCTTGGTCTCAGTTTGTTTGGTGCAGTTTCCCTCCCTTCAGCCCCAACCAGCCAGGACTGCAAAGGGAAACTCAGCTGTGTCACCAGTGCTGCTGGCAGAGTTCTGCTCATGCCAGGGAGGAATCTCTACAGCAGGAGGGTTTGAGCAGGGTGAACATGAGTTCTGCAGCACTGAGGTACCTGGGGGAAAAATTAAAGCCATTCAAGAAGCCTGGGGCTAGTGTGATCAAGTGGGGAGTTCCTATAAATTTTGAGAGTTTTTACTCTAGAAAGAATTGTAGGAAAGCTCTTGGCTCTGATCACTGCTGTGGTGTAGGACAATAATAAGAAGAATTTCGGTTCTGAATTTCATCTGAACCAAAACCTGGACTAGAGGGAGTCTCTTTCCCTTTGCTGCCTTTGACTTTGTGGATGATATTGCCAAAAACAAATTGAAAACAACTGTGGGGATACAATGGCTTTGTATTTGTGTCGTGTGTCTGAGTAGTTCTGTGAGATGCAGTGGGTGCTGTGGTCCCCAGCTCCCTCCAGAGCAGAGTCCTTGCAAAAGAGAAGAGAGACTGGAAAGGCAAAGGTGCAGAGAAATCACTTGCCATAGGTGGGGCAGCAATACAGACACAGCTGGGAGTTTGGATCCAGTCAGCTCAATCAGAGCCCTGTCTTTTCTACTGGTGCCATATTCGTTACAATTTTGAGAACTTGCATCTTTGCTGAGGAAAAAAAAACAACAGGGGGGATTTAAAAATTAATTACTTCAGCCATTAAAATAGACAGAAAGAAAGGTTGAAAGAGAACTATTATAAACTGGACAATCAAATACACAGGAAAAGACCTTAAAAATAACACAGATGTACCTCCTGCAGCCCTGTGTGCATAGAGCAATCACGAGGTAAAACATCATATGCACGTTTCCTATCCTGAGGCTTTTCCTTTGAAGAACAATAGCAGGTATTCATCACCTGAGATTCATGCAAGCAGATTTCTTTTAACTGAAAGTCTAATCTGATGCCTGTTTTCCACTTTACACTGAGATCGAGGTATGTGGTCAAAACTAGAGCTTTACTTGAGAATACAGTTTAAAAGAAATGTCATTAAAGGTGTCCAGTCTGCAGATGTACTGAGGGGTTCACCTTCACATGTTTGACAGCTGATAAAGCTTGGTGACCTTGTGAAGGAGCTGGTGTTTCAGGCAGCACAAGAGAAGATGGTACCAAATGCAACATCATTTTAACATGTTCATTTTAAATTCACAGAAAACTCTAGTTTGCATGTAAATTATAGATTGAGCCAGGGCTCTGATCATCTCTTTTAACACAGATCTGTTTCTCAGAGCTACATCACAGTGAGTAAAAGAGTGCAAGGTAATACAAATACTGAAAGATGCCAAGATCTTGGTCAGTGTGCTGTGTGATTTCGCATTATTCACATAATGTGCTATGATACTGATGGATTAAATTAGTTTATTAGAGCTCCATGCTTCCAGTTCTAAAGTCAGTGTCTTTAAGCTGGATGTGGTTCACCAGAATTAGTTTAATAACTTTCTCTCTCTCTGTTGTAGTGCCCAACAAATTATCATTCTTCCAGTTCAAGTCTCTCAGATAGAACATTTTAACCTTATTTATTGTGCACATACACAGCAGGAAAGAGTCCACCGTCGACAAGACTTTATAGGCAGGTGTAGTGCATTTCAGTCTAAAGAGATTGTGCTATTCTTGGTATTTTGCAAAACATTTTCTAAACAATCCAATTGACAGAGTTAACTGATGAGAACAAGACATTAATACAAAAGACAAGGAATATTTTTTTCTTGCCTGAATTCACTGACAGATTTATTTGAATGTTGTGTACCACTAAACAGGTGGGGCTGTCACTTGACAAGCTGCATGATCTAAATATATCAATCCTCTGACTGTACTGGGTCATATGAAAAAGCAAACACAAAAGCTTCCCTATCTGTGTAAAGAAAAATCTGTGGACTTCTAGCACTCAACAACCTTTGGGAGAAGCAGGGAGGAGAAATGCTGTGCATTTCTGTGCCAGGCTAAGCATCCCCCTCTGGACACCTCCTTTGGGGAGCAGGGGGCACTGTTTGAAAGTGGCAGTCAAGCTTCATGAGGGCAAAGCAGGTTTTGCTGTGAGTTAGAGCAAAAGTACAAAATTATTCCAAGAGCTCAGCAAAAAAAGGCAGCAGATGAAAAGGCTCCAGTCAGTGGACTCAGAGTATCTGAGTATGCTTGATACTGGCAGTTCTTCATCTTCAGTCATAATTAGTCTATCATTTGCTCATTTTGCTGCTTTTCTCAGCTACTCATTATCTTACTGGCCATAGCTTATTAGTGGCCATAGCTTAATTTGCACTCTGCTCCTAATTCTGTTTCAGTGCCATTTATCCTGTAGGAAATCTTCCCTTTTGGTTCTTCATTGGCCTCGTGCACTGAGGAGGCCCTGGACCTGCAGGTGATACCTTTATCTGAAGCAGAAAGTGGGTCACTGCTTTTCCTAAAACTGGGAATGATGCTTCCTTAGATTTTTTTCCTCACCTGCTGCTCCTGCATTTTTAAAACCATCAGACACATGCCAGCTCCCCGGGAGATTCTTCCATGTTAGTTCCCTCCATCAGGCCTAACTGTGCTCTCCCCTTCCAGCCCTCCCCACGAGCCTTTCCCCAGAACTTCATCAGTGCAGATCATTTAATTAGGCAGAATGGGATGACTACGGCAGAAGTGCGGGGCTCTGCCTCCTCCGGAAAGCTGATGCTGCCTTCCCCGTGTTCAGCATGGTGCCTGGGAGCTGGGCTGAGGAAATACTGCACCCTGACTGCTCACCGTGGGGCCCCCAGCCCAGCCGCCCGCCCTCCCTGCACGCCTCGTGCTTGCCCATGTCTGGGCAGGGCACGGGGCAGGGCTGGCACTCAGCTGTGTCCTGCAACTCAGCCTGCTTGCCAAGGCAAAGGGAGCTGCTATTGGAGCTCAAGATTGAACATGCCAGGAAAATTAATCCACCAGAGGTTTATGACCAATAAGCAGACAGAGGAGTCCTGTAAGTTTATTCAAATAAAAGGAGAGGTCATGGTATTCCCCATGGGGTCTCTCTAATTTTTGGAAGACACAGCCTCCTTTTTATCCCAATTTCCTGGCTGCATTTCCCTCTCCTTGTCCTCATTGTCCGAAGTACTTGAGAGGTGCAGACTTCCCAAAAAGTCTGATACAGGCTCCTTTCTAATGTATACTCCTCCTCTTTTGTCTTTTCCTTGTGTCGATCAATGGAATTACTATGGAATTTATGGTTCTTCCCATTGTTNTAGTTCCCTCCATCAGGCCTAACTGTGCTCTCCCCTTCCAGCCCTCCCCACGAGCCTTTCCCCAGAACTTCATCAGTGCAGATCATTTAATTAGGCAGAATGGGATGACTACGGCAGAAGTGCGGGGCTCTGCCTCCTCCGGAAAGCTGATGCTGCCTTCCCCGTGTTCAGCATGGTGCCTGGGAGCTGGGCTGAGGAAATACTGCACCCTGACTGCTCACCGTGGGGCCCCCAGCCCAGCCGCCCGCCCTCCCTGCACGCCTCGTGCTTGCCCATGTCTGGGCAGGGCACGGGGCAGGGCTGGCACTCAGCTGTGTCCTGCAACTCAGCCTGCTTGCCAAGGCAAAGGGAGCTGCTATTGGAGCTCAAGATTGAACATGCCAGGAAAATTAATCCACCAGAGGTTTATGACCAATAAGCAGACAGAGGAGTCCTGTAAGTTTATTCAAATAAAAGGAGAGGTCATGGTATTCCCCATGGGGTCTCTCTAATTTTTGGAAGACACAGCCTCCTTTTTATCCCAATTTCCTGGCTGCATTTCCCTCTCCTTGTCCTCATTGTCCGAAGTACTTGAGAGGTGCAGACTTCCCAAAAAGTCTGATACAGGCTCCTTTCTAATGTATACTCCTCCTCTTTTGTCTTTTCCTTGTGTCGATCAATGGAATTACTATGGAATTTATGGTTCTTCCCATTGTTTCTTTCATCTCTCAGTATCCAGTCTTGTTAATCAGCAGACCTACAGTTGGTTTGTAAATACAAATCTCTCTCATTCCTTTCAAAGGTGATCAAGGTTTTTCTGAGTATCCCAAACCAGTGTTACATGTTCAGTGTATTCAGAGCTCAAGATCTATTCAAAAGACAGCCAAACAATTCAGACAAAAATATGGAACTACAGTACTCATGCAGTTGAGTTTGTGCTGTGATGACATTGAGGAAGAGCTGTGATTATGATGGAGGAGGTTAAATATTTTTAGTGCTAGATGGTCTGAAACAGGCTCTTGAGTGTATAGAGGTGATGTCTGTCTGTCCATTTTTCCTGCTTATGTTGTCCTTAAGTAACACAGTTTCTATCATCTGGCTGTGCACTTCTTCCCTACAGTTTCACTGAGGCCAAAGTCTTGAGACATCTTATATATTTAACAGCACAGCCTTTAATAAACCCAAAGCTAACAGAAAAATCCTTCCCTATCTGAAGAAAACTTTAGGCAATAAATTCCTATTTGTTTGTGTAAGAGAAAACTTGGATTTCATCAAAGATATATCCCTGCTAAAGTGATGGAACCATGTCCTCTTTTCTGCTGTAGATAAACTGGAAAAAGGGCAAATATATTTTTTTTCTAACTATAGGATCCCCACTCACAGGCTTAGACCTTGTCTTAGAAGCAACCTATTAGTTAGAGTAAGGTTTGTTGCATATTTTGTTTGGTATTTAATTTATTGATGAATGTATTTGAATAAGGGCAGTTGTGGTGATGGGCTATTTGCAGCTATTGATGCTCTAGGAGCCAGACTGAGGCAATCAGCAAAATTAACACGGGCAACTGAGCTGCCATTACCATTGACCTGAGCAGGATCCACAGCAGTGACCCAGTGCTGAAAGACCCATTAGCAGTCCCCAGAGCCTCCTGTTACTCAGGCTCTCTGGTCTCACTTCTTAGCCTGCTTGAAGGCTTGAGGAGCTTCTGTAATGAAACAGCAGTCAGGCAGCAAGCAGGAAAGGAGAAGGTTGTAGGATTTGGATATAAGGAACACCTCAGATGTCTCTGAGGAGCAGCAGTGGAGAACAGGAGGAACAGGTATTTCTGAAGGGAAGGCAGGCAGGGTAGCCAAGGACAGCCGAGGATGCTGCAGGGCACGGCCCCGCAGTGCCGGAGCCGAGCAAGGAGGGCACAGGGCCAGCACATCTGCAGGTCTTCCCATTGGTGGTGTCACCGAAAAGAGGGTAGAAAATAAAGACTCTCTAGGACTGTATTTCAAGTGATGGAGAATCAGGCATTACTTTATTTACTGGCCAGGATGTGCCAAGGAAAATATTCCAAACACACACGTTTTGCAGGATTTTCCCCGAAGTTTTATACAGTTTAAACCCATAGAAATGCACTGTCTCAAAGTGCATTGGTCCGGGGTGGAGCAGCCCCCAGTGTTCAGTTTCGCTGGATCCAAATCTCCTCGCTCCGACGTTAATTACATCTTCATTCCTCGATTTCCTCATCAGTCCTTTCCGACCCAGATGTCTCCAACTCTGCCAAAGGGAGATGTTTGTGGATAGCCACTGATGTTCCATCAATGCCCTTTTTCTCTCTGGGTATCTATGGGCTCCTCCCAGTCTGTTGGGATGTTCAGCCCATCTCCTTAGAGTCTTGCTACATCTCCTAAAAAAACCCTAAATTCCTTTCCCAAGGCAAAGTCAAATCAAGCTTAACTAAAGAGACGAAATAAAAGTTGAAAAGTTATATCGTTTCCAACAAAACTAGTTCATAGTTAGAATCCTGATACAGTTCAATTGTACCAATTACATCTAACTATAATTTCAGTGTATTTTCATCACGCAATTTCAATGGAAAATGACAACAGAATGAGAAATACAGTGATGACAGAATGAGGAATATGCATCATTTATTATCCAGATCTGTGTTGTCTCAATCCCTGATTGGTTTCTTTTTCTCTGAGGAAATAGTTAATGTGTGATATTCTGATTTTTAATGATGGCTAATACAGAGTTTGGGGGCTAGGATAAAGCTGCTATTTAAACTGTTTGAATTTATTATGGATTTATAAAATAAATAGAGTACTTGATTTGGACTGTATCATTAGAATTTGTGCCTAACCCTTTTAAACGTGATTAGTTATTTTATGTGAGAGTGGAATTAGATGATTGCAGCAGAAATGCCGAGAGGTAGATTTGGTGTCTTTATTTAAGAGAGAATCAGTTGATCCAATTTTCCAGAATTTATGTTAGTTCTGTGGGTTGTGACCCCTTTTCCTGTTATTAAATTTCGTGATTTGAATTTTCCTCTGCTCATTCTGAATGCTTTTTCCTTCTAGAATCTGAGAACTATGTAAACATTATGTTTGTTTGTTTTTTTAATTAACTAATTATTTTTTTAGAAAAAAGCCAAAAATAGCCAATCACAGTCAATTACTGGAAAATACACAGTTATGACTATAATGAAATGCTGTTTTGGTACTGAGAACTAGTACAGCTTCGGACGTTTTTAATGCAAGTAATGAAATTCAATTGAAACAAGTCTCACTGAAATTTGTTTTTAAAGCCCATTGAATAACCCAGGTAAAGGATGAACAGGTTTTATTTTTGTTTCCCAAATGCCAGCTCTACCCCCAGCCCGAAAAGCTGGCAGAGACAAAGATGCACACAAGAACATTTTGTGGCATCTCCTGCCAGGGAGGAAAGTCCCCGCCTTGCCCTGCACGCCAAGGCTTGTCCAAGTTCTCAGGGCTGTGACAGAAGTGCCGAGGGAATCCTCGCCAGGCAGGCGGATGTGGGGAAGCCACACCCTCCTTCTGCAGCTTGGCCAAGGTGTTCTGTGCACTGAAAACTGAATTTGGGTGAAGTTCAGGTGGTCACTTGGATTTATTGTGAGAGAACTCCCTGGATAGAGAAGTGCAGGTGTGCCAAAACGCGTTAGTTGGCCGCGGGTTTAGAGGCACAACTGCCCCCCTGGTGTCACAGTGCAGCCTGGAAAGCACATTTCCTGCAGTGCAATAACGAGTCCCATGGAATTCCCTGCACTGTTGGATCGCTCTGAAGGACCTCAGGAATCTGTGTCCCCTTGGAATCCCACCAGACCGCACTCACCCGATTCTTCTGCCTGTCTCCAACTCCTCATAGCAGGAGTTATGCACGTCCATGAAAGGCACTTTATAACAGGTGATTTATCATTTTCCCCCTATTAATTCCAAAATTCATGTACTGGTACCATGCTAATTCACTGGGTTAGAACAGAAGCCAAGCTTGGAAGTTGGAATATTGTTTATACCTTTATTTGTTCTAAATATGCTTCCTTGTATTAATGTTTAGAACACCCCAAGACCTCATGCTCTCTCTTACCTCCTGTCTGGATGTTACTGTGCAGTTGATTAATTAAGCTTTGTCATGTTGTCCAAGAGTCCCTTGGCCTACTTAAAACTGTCTGCTTGGAAAGTGCCCTTGAATTCTGCAGACAGAATATGATGCATGAGACAGTGCACAAGTAAACAAACTTTGAGCAGAAGTGGAGAGGATTTATGACTCCAGCTTCCTCCTGCAGGAGTGCATGACTGGTGGAGTTGGGCTGTCGAGAGTTATTTGTATTGCAGTGAAACCTGGATGTCTCAGGAGATTCTGTTGCCACGGCCAACTCTTTCACTGGGTGTGTTCAGAAGGGGAGCAGGGAGCTGAGGTTCCTCCTGTTCTCTCTATACTGAAGGGCCAAGCTGGCACTTTGGGTGCCTGGTTGTTAGAGGGTCTGTATGGACTGGGGACAATTCAAATCAAAATGTAAGGCCTGAAAGCTGTCCCAGGGGAAGCTGTCCAGGAAATTTGGAGGAAAACAAATAATGTGGAAGAAATAGAGTAGCTAGAAAATTGTGATTTAAAATTTGTTGTTTGTTTGTTTGTTTATTTGGGCTCTAAGTAGGGAAATTGGCAAAGTTCATGTTTTGCCTGTAGCTTGATATAATACAGAGAGGCTTCAACTGTAAAATGAAAATCCAGGTTCAGTTTTATATGCCAGGTCCTCTCAAATTGGGTATTTGTGTTCCAGTTTCTAGTTCAAGCCCATTTCTAATACATTTTGGTGATAAAATACAGAGGTTCTAGTGGTTGAAGTGGTTACACATCAGGTCACATTTTGGTTAATTCCTACCTAAAATAATCTTTTCCTTTATCCATTTCTTTCGCCCGGTCCAGATTTAATTAGAGAACCTTAACACTAAACCGTTCTGGGCTGCTGAAACATTTGATTAATTTTGTGTGGTTGCAGTTTTGAAATGAAACCCTGAGAGCAGTCGAGAAGCTTTCCCCAGCTCCAGCAAGCACAGCTGTGAATTATGGCTGTGCTAACACTCCAAGGAAATAAGTGCAGCATCCAGTCTCAGTGGAAGGTTTTCATCCAATTGGTTTTCCAGTCACATCTTCCTCCTCCTTGTGCTGCACGGGCAGGGATTCCTGAGAAGGTGCTGGGCTTTGTGTTGGAGAAAGGCAAATATTTACAGTGTCCAGACAGCTTCCTAGTTCAGCCATAAAGATGGGTGACCATGGCACTGGGCTTTGAGAGAAGATTTAGGTGAAGAAGAAAATACAAATGAATCTGACTAACTCAGAGGGGAGTAAATGTTGAAATTTGCAGACAAATAGACAGCTCTGGAAAACATCATATTAAATTATGGGGAAAGTTTGTCTTGGAAAAAACCCCAAGACACCATCTAGTTTATGCTTTTTCACAAGGCAAGATAACTTCCACCAAGCTTTCCCTGATAAATGTTGCTGCAATACGTTCTCCAAAAGCCTTCAGTGCTGAAGCAATGCATCATAGCTCTCCACTGTCTGCACCACACGAGTTTTCTCAGTGCCTTGCCCAAATCTCTGCTGCTGGATGCTGAGCCCATTACTTTTTCTTTTGCCCACAGAGGATAAACAATTCATTAACTCCTTCTCTTCCCCTTTGTATGGTGTACACTCAAGTTTGGGCTCAGATACATGGAAATGGGAGTTTTCAAAGAATGCCCAGTCCCGTTTCAGTCCTTTACTTAGGAATTTCAGTAAACTCGTGATTCTGTGATGTCATACTGGGTCTTTGGGCGTTGTTCTCCTGCAGACAGTCTGTGGTGGATGTGAGCCTTCCCACAGTGCTCAGATGATGGATTCCAGCTGAGCCCCTGCCAGGCTGAACGGAGGGATGGCTTCTGTGCCTTCCTCTGACACTGTGTGTTAGTTCGGGATGGAGCAGAGCTCTGATAATGCTGATTTCAGCTGATGCTCCACCAAACTCTGATATCCTTAGCTGGAAAATTGGTGCTTCTTGCATTTTTTCCTCCAAAATCATGTTTTGTGGGGATTTTTCTTGTGTCTTTGTTGTCATTGGGATTTTCTGTTGGCTTTGGAGTGGATTAGTCCTCACCGCAGTGCTCTGCATTTATCCTTACTGAGTTACACCAGTATATTTCAGACCTTTTCCTCAATTTCTCAAGATCATTCCCAGAGCACTGATAACTTTTTCTGTTATGACATTCCATTTCTATTTAATTAATTAACTAACAGCATTTGAATTTTCTTCCTAAAATTTGTTTTGCTTGGTTATTTACATGGAAAACCAGAAGCAGTCTGCTAAAAATATACATTCATGCTGTTTCATTTAAAATACTGCCTTGTGTCTGGCAATATTTAGTGGGAATGTTCAGAAAAATAGGTAGGAGCAGATGGAAAACCAGTTTGGAAAACTCTGAGGGGAAGAGTGAGCCAGTAGAGGCTTTGAGTCTGATCATCTCCCATAGGGAGCAGCCTGAAGGAGGTGCTGAGGTAGCTGTAGAAGCCAAGAAAGCTCACTCAGAGCTCCCCTGCTCCTTAGCAGGTGCCAGAAGGCAAAAGAAAAAGAGTGAGAAGAAACAGCAGTTGACTTGCTCTTTGCACCGTGGAAGGACCTAGCATTTTCATAAAATACACAATATATATATTATATACCTTTCTCACTGAGTTGCTGCTCTGAAACCTTGCTGTGCGAGATGTTCTGGGAGGACCGAGAGCTCTCTCTCTGTGTCCAGAACACCTTGTGTGCCTTTCCCTCGCCCAGCTGCTGCTGCTTGTGAGGCAGGGGTATCAGCAGTGGCTGTTTCTGAAGGCCAGCTCACAGAGAGGATCCTCAGAGTGGTTCTGGGAGGGAGCTCCTGCTCTGCTCACATGTTATGCCTGGCATTTGACTATTCTCAGTCCAAAATAGGAATGCCAAATAAAGTTGGATTCCAAAAGGCTTCAACTCCCCTGAGCAAAGCAGTATTTACAAGGACAGAAATAGATTTAGCACCGTGGCAGCAGCCCTTTAATGCATGTTTTAAATACTAGGCACTCCTCTGGGGGAAGGAGTACGGAGAGTTGTAGTTGTGTATAAATAAAATGCCTAAGCTGTAAATAACAGATCAGAGATGGAAAATCAGGCCTTCTGGAGAGTTCGTGACTAGACCTTAAAAATTCCTCAGAAGTATGGTTTTTAAAAGCATTGTTCATTCTCCTTTTACTTCCAACAGTTTTAAGATGGAATACTTAATTGAGATCAGGTTGCCTGTGGAACAGTCATGCTCTTTAATTATCTACTGTCGCTTCTAGATGACCTTGAAATTTATTGATGTGGAATTACCCGTCCCTGGTGTTTCCATATTTTACAGTTTTGCAGCGCCAGGAAATTTTTTTCTCCTCCAGACAGATCCACCTGGCATCTCCTTCACGACCACAAATCAATTAAATGGTCTTGCCAGGATTGCAGCATTTTACAGATTGAAATCCAGCAGTTGCCATTTACTGCAGGCTGTGCAGAAAGCTTTATAAAATGTGATAGAGTAGGAAACAACACCCTTTTGGGAGTCAGGCCAGCCTGCCCCGAGAAACTGAGAGCTAGAAAATCATCCTGAGGATGAGGAGAATTGAGGAGAGGAACCTGGCTATGGAGTGTGTGTGGTGACAAGAGTGGTGAACCTCAGAAGACTTTTCTGATAAAATTTTCATGGAAATGTAGCAAGAATCTCTTTCAACAAAGTAATAGTTCTTTATATAATCCCTAACCATTTTTATTCACCTACTTCTGAAACAGAATTTTTATCCTTTGTGCTATCAAAAAAACTTCATCCTCTAATCCAAAGCATTTATGCAAAGATTTCCCAGAAGCAAGCAAAGAACACCAAAACTCTTCGAAAGAGAGATGCCAGCATTACTCAGAACACATCAAATATCTGTGATTAGGGGATTTGTGTAAAATAATTTCAACAACTGTAGTCTTTTCAGAAATCAGTCTTTATAAAATTCAGGAGCAACAGGGTAACGCCCTTTTATGTGGATTTGAAACAACTCAGTGGGACAAACACTGTTACTGGTTCTATTTTCTTCTTTCAATAACTGTAAGCCCCAAATTTCCCCTGATGTGGCTCCCTCCTTCACTGCAGCAGTTATCCTGCTCTGTTTTCACAAAACTGCTGATGCAGATGGCAGGTGGTGAAATGCAGCCTGCCCTCCTTGCCCAGGGAGATGCCACCTGAGAAGGAATTACCAAGGTTCGGGACTGGCACAGGTTCTGACAAGCAGTTACTAGAGGAGGAGGGAACAGAAACTTCTCAAGTGACAAATACTAAAATGGGTGAAACAAATGCTTTTGGAGTAGAGTTGGATGGGAATGTTCTTATGTGGAAGAATCAAGTGACAGAAATATACATACATATATATATATATACATATACACACACACATCTTTGGAGATGGTGCTTGGGAACGGAGCCGTGGAGGGTTCTGACAATTAAAGCAGAAAGTGTGCCTGGAAGCAGTAACCACAGCTGAGCTGCTCTCCCTGAAGGGGGATTTGCTAACTCTGGCAGCAGCAGAGCTGCCTGAGCAGAGTTTGCATCCTTTCATTCCTCTGCTCTCACATCTCCGTGACCCTTGGGGACGATGCGAGGCGTGTGCACTCGCTTTAGTCCTCCTCAAGATCCCCTGCTCCCCTGACAGTTTCCCATCAGTTTCTGCTGGCATCCAGCAGGGATTGTTGTTTTGATGTGCTGATGGTGCTTCCCACTGCCTGCCAGAAAACTCGGGATCATTTCTGCCTGGTAACTTTTGTGTACTCCCACAGTAATAAGCACTTGTTAATGGAGTCAGCCAATAAACCTGTGAAAGTCCTCCTATGAAGTTTGAGGGCTGCCACATCCAAACCTTCAGAAAGTTCAGAACTCCAGTTATAGCTTACAGTATGGTGAACAGCAACTGTCTGAAGTCAAGAAAGCCTGGCTTTAGCATATGGAAATAATTAAAAGTAACATTTAAGGCATCTTTTTAAAGCGGAGATTGTGTACTGAGAGTGTCTCTAATACTGACAGGGACAGCTGGCTCAGTCTAGCTAAAGCCTCTCCTTCCTTTATTCCCAAGAATAAGAGATGAATTGTCCTTATTTAGACAAATGTTGCAGAGTTGTCTGTTCATTTCATATAGAAACTTGTTTTGTCATTTAGATTATGTTTTCCTTGGGTCTTTGCTAATTTTTCTGAAGTTAGCATGTGTAGCTGTGCAAGTGCAGCACAGCTTCTGACAAAACCAGGTCTTCTCAAAATGACTTTTATATTGTTGTTTAATGCTTGCAATATTAAGGCTTATATGGACCACAAAGCTGACTCATCAGCTTTATTTAAAAAAAAGAAAACAGAAGAGGTTGAAGGGTGGTTTCTCAGATTTATTTTTTTTATGGTTTGGTTGGGGGGTTTTTGGTGGTTTGTGTTTGTTCATTTGGGGTTTTTTGTTTCATGTTTGTTTGTTTTGTTTTTTTTATGCTAGGATTACTGGTGCTAGTCCAGTTTGAATTCTGACTTTAGAAATAAAACTAAACCCCTGTAATATTTCTGGTGCTACAGAATAATGAAAACACAATTCTCTCCAGGCAGCAGTTTGGGGAGATGTGGCACTGGTGAGGTCTGGCAGCATGGCCTTTTATGTGACCTTGGTGACACCAGGGTTACTTTTGGCTACTTGGGTAAAGCTTCCAGTTGCATTCTTACTGAATTTTCAGGGTCACTCCTTGCTATTCAAAACCAACTTTGGAATCCTGCCTTGTTTCAGAAAAACAGCCCCAAATTTCTCACAAGAAAGAAGGGTCAGATTTGAAACATTTGTGACACAAAGAGACAGAAACTCGTATTTGCAGATAAATCCTTTGCTGTTTCAAAGAGCCTGGCCCTAGGTGTGCCTGCAGAATACTCCAGAAAATCCCAGCCACCTCCCAGCTGCTGTGCAGAGACAGCCCTGGGTGGTCACAGAGCATTCCTGGGCAGCCCAGGGGTAAGTGCAGTCACAGAGCATCTCTGGGTGGTCACAGAGCATCCCTGGGCAGCCCAGGGGTGAGTGCAGTCACAGAGCATCTCTGGGTGGTCACAGAGCATCCCTGGGCAGCCCAGGGGTGAGTGCCCAGCACACAGGCACACTCCAGCTGACGGGCAGGAACCTGTCTGTCCCCAGGACAGCTCGCTGGAGAGCCTTTCTTTAGAACCATAAAACACAGCAGAAAGCTGAGCCATTTAAAACCCAAATATTTGGCTCCTCCAGTCTCACTGCTGCTCCTCCACAGCCATGCTGGCTTTTAGCTTCCTTGTTTTATTAAACTATTAAATTGGGAGTTTTTATTACTCCCAATTTAGCACTTCTAATAAAAAGTCACGGTTAAAAGCCTCTGTGGGTACTGAAACTTGCAGCTGTGATTTCTCTTGATGAAAATAAAGACAACCTTTGCTTTTAAAGCTCGCCTCTGTCTGGTGATGGCTCCAAATCCTCGGGAGCTGGGTGGGATAGCAGCTGGGAAAGAATTACAGCAGCAGGAAGAGGCGAGGAGAAAGGAGAGAAGGTGGCAGCAGAAGAGAAATATTAATTAGGTGCTCAACAGTGCAGCTGTAGTTGCAGGATGAAAATACCTCAAAGTCCAGAAATAGTCCAAAGCCACTGGCTAGTTTAAGACAGGAGTTATTCAAACATGACATCAGCACTCAGTGCCTGGAACCTCACTACAGAGGCTGATTTTACCATTAATGGGAAGTTCTGGAGAGTGCAGTGGTCCTGATGAGTGTCCCTCCCAGAAAAATTGTGGCAGCAGGCTGAGGGAGCACATTACCACAAATCCTGCAAAGTTTGAGACTCTGACTGCCTCTAAAGGGCAATTTGACATCTTGACCTGGGAATTCAAAGCAACAATAGAAGAAATTTTAGTACAAAGGAAATTCTTTTCTATCCAGCTTTTTAAACTGATGTTGCTATCTTTTACTGAAAAAAAAAAAGAAAATAAAAAGGAAGAAATATTTTAGAAGTGCAAGAATATATTTTTAAACAGTGTTTCTGCTGGAAATAAATCTTTTCATTAAGAAAAAAAACACTGAGATGAAAACTCTGATATATAATGATTTAAAGTTTTCTATCTTAAGGTAAAGTTTTTATGGTCCTTTTTGTGGGAGGAAGACAGAACCATATTTTCAATTGCTAAAGATGAATTCAAAGTTACCTGACTGGACTGTGGGGGTAAGAGGAATTTCGAAGGGCCTTGGAAATCTCCAGGAATGCTGCTCTTCTCTGCTTTTCCCTCTCCTTTTCCCTCTGCTTTTCCTTCTGCTCAGGAAATGAGGTCACTTCCCCCAGGGGAGGTTGTGTGGCTTGTACCTTAGTTTGTGGTTGTTCCAGAGCACACCTCAGAACTGCAAACCTCTGAAATAAGAAGCATGAGAGCATCTAACTGCCTCCTCTTTGATTATCTGTGTGATGAGCAGAACTGTAGCACTGAACAGCTGCTCAGATGTCCCATGGTTTACAAAGCACTGCTGAAGGCTTGAGGGGGAAATACCCTTTCACTGAAGACAAAACTCCCTTTGATTTCTGCTGGAGCACTCGGTTCTGTTAGAAAACAGCTCAGCCCATGCAGACCCATCTCCAGAAACATTCCCCACACTGCACCTTTAGCAGCGTGGCTGGGGGAAATTCAGCTCTGCTGATCTTGCTGAAATTTCCCTGAATATAACTGTGCTGGAACTGGTGATGAACTGTGCTGGAACTGGTGATGAACCGTGCTGGAACTGGTGATGAGCTGTGCTGGAACTGGTGATGAACCCGTGCTGGAACTGGTGATGAGCTGTGCTGGAACTGGCGATGAACCGTGCTGGAACTGGTGATGAGCTGTGCTGGAACTGGTGATGAACCGTGCTGGAACTGGTGATGAACTGTGCTGGAACTGGTGATGAGCTGTGCTGGAACTGGCGAGGAGCTGTGCTGGAACTGGTGATGAGCTGTGCTGGAACTGGCGAGGAGCTGTGGGCGCTGCTGGGTCTGAATTACCAGAGGGCGGTGCTCTGTCTTTGCTCAGCTCTCCCATCTTCTCGTCAGATTCTGGGGGTCAGGCAGTGCTTTTTAACCAACAGGCAGTGTGTCTGTCTGTCTGCGAGCCTCCCTGCAGGGCACTGCTCAGCCGTGGGCAGTGTCCGTGTGTCCGTGTGTCTGTCCGTGAGCCCCCATCCCGGGCACTGCTCAGCCATTGGCAGTGTCCGTGTGTCCGTGTGTCTGTCCGTGAGCCCCCATCGTGGGCATTGCTCAGCCGTGGGCAGTGTCTGTGTGTCTGTGTGTCTGTCCGTGAGCCCCAATCCCGGGCATTGCTCAGCCGTTGGCAGTGTCTGTGTGTCTGTGTGTCTGTCCGTGAGCCCCCATCCTGGGCACTGCTCAGCCGTGGGCAGTGTCCATGTGTCCGTCCGTCCTCCATCCCTGCTGGGCAGCCCCTGCCCGGGCAGGAGCAGTCTCTCTGCTCCAGCTGCTCTGCCCGCGTCCCCGCCATGTCCCCAGGTGGCAGCAGGCACAGCCAGGTGTGGCACCGTGCCCAGCGGGGGCATCTCGGGTGGCAGCGGCGGGGAAGCTGCCACGGCCGCGGGGACACGAGTGCAAAGTGAACAAATACTTGGGTATGAGCAGTCAGACACAAAGATTCTGATGCAGGGAGAAGAAAAGGGGGATTCGCCCTTGTGATTGCACTAATCAACCACCCCGACTGTTTCTGTTTCTCCAGGGCTGCAGTCAGGGCAGGGGACAGCACAGCTGACTCTCATGAATAATTAATAGATAGAGTTTTTAAATGTTTAATCGACTCGGTGAATTAAAGAGACCTGCAATGAACAGATGAAGTATTAGACTCTGTGGAGTGAAAACAAGCATTTAAATTAAGAAAACAGCATGATAAGATTGTGCAAGCTGAGTCCAAGAACCCTTGATCTAGACTTTTAATGGATGGAAGGGAAGACAAGCAGAAATATATAAAAAGATGCTATTAGTTCCCTGGGGTTGTCTGAGGAAAAAGGACTTTTCTGTGTGATAAATTAATTTGAAAAGGTTTACTTTTTGTCCAGATATTTTATGAGGAACCCTATGGCAAAGTACAGAAAGAATAGGAGATATAAAAATAAAAGCAGGGGAGGAAGATACAATATTTTAGAGGCTCTTTTCCAGGATTTTTTCCACATTCTTGTACAGCAGAGCAGTCTGCCTTTTGTAAAGGAAGATCAAAGCTGTAGGAGAAGCACAATCCAAGGAAAAGCATCTGGGCCTTGCGATGAAAGGAGGAAGAGTCTGCAATAGGATGACATGTGTAAAGCTGTTCCTCCTGTCAGATCTGACACGAAACTGGAGAAACAAAACACAACCTGCACCAATCCTCCTCTCCTCCCATCAGGAGTGGTGGGCTGAGGCAGGGGAGGACACACACACAAACACTGTTAAACTCGGGGCAACAGAAAAGCTGCTGTGCTACTACTGAGAGGAAGAGGCAGGAAATTTCAACATGTGGGTTGTTTAAGAATGAAAGTGATCAAGCTTTTGAGTGAAAATAAATTGAGATTCAATCAAAAAATGGTGGAAGGCAAAAGCTTTTTCATTTTTGTCTGTCTTGAAACATAAGTTTTGGATATTAATTAGTAGATTTATAGGGCTGCTGTATCAAAATCTTTCCTAAACTTGTGCAAAAAGTGGCAAGGTGTCTGAGAGGTCATTTTCAAAAAGTTGGGATTTGATCTGTATCATTTTTAATGACACAAAAGCAGTATTTTAAGATTAAATTTTGAGGAATTGTTTTTATTTTTTATCCATTTCAGGGTTTCACGTGTAGGGGACACAGGCACTGCTCTTGGGGCTGAGCAAGTCCCTGGGCCCATGCTCTTGGTCTCTGGCAGCAGACAAAGAATTCTTTTAGAACCTCCCAGAAATTCCCGGTGTTGGGAATAATTATGGCCACATGTGTTCTGATTCCCAGCGGAGAATGAATGTTTTGGAATAGTATCAGTTCACCTTTACCCAGGATTAAAGGGAAGTTTTTCATGATCTGCTTTGCGATCGAATTGCAACCCTCCAGCACTGAGGTCATGTCAGCCTCATGCTCCCCAACATTCATTTTGTGCAATTGTTTATAGGAGAGGACAGTCCCTCCCTCCTGCTGCTGCATGCAGGGCCCTCTCTTCATCTTCCTCCTTCCCTCTCTTCATCTTCCTCCTTCCCTCCTCTCTGCTCTGACTGGCATTACTTTCATCTGTGCTCTTCACTTTTTCAGCCTTTGTGTGGTAGAGACCAGAACTTAATGAGAAAGGTGGGGAGAAGCCTCCAGCCCCTGCAGTGGCCCAGGTGCATTCCATACTCTGTATTTCCTATTCCATATTCCATACTCTGAATTTCCTATTCCATACTCTATATTTCCTATTCCACATTCTATATTTCCTATTCCATATTCTATATTTCCTATTCCTTATTCCATATTTCCTATTCCACATTCTATATTTCCTATTCCATACTCCATATTTCCTATTCCATATTCCATATTCCATATTTCCTGTTCTATATTCCATATTCCCTATTCCGTATTCCACATATCCTATTCCATATTTCCTATTCCATACTTCCTATTCTGTATTCCACATTTCCTATTCCACATTTCTTATTCCATATTCTACATTTCCTATTCCATATTTCCTGATCAATATTCCGTATTCCATATTTTCTATTCCATATTCCCCATTTCCATATTTCTGATTCCATATTCAATTTTCCATATTCCATATTTCTTATTCCATATTTCACATTCCCTGCTGCTCTGCTGCTGAGACAGCCCCGTGTTTCTGTCCATGAGTGAGGCCCTGCCCAGCTCCTCCTCTTAGGACCAGCAACAGGGTGTATGAGTGAGCTGAGAATTTATTCGCTATGTGGATGGCCCTGTAAAATTTCTAATCTAAACCTCTCCTGCTGTTTTGTCTAGTGTGGAATTTCTTGTGGTATCTCTACTGCAAATATGATAAAATTATTTAGGTCCTTTCAAACACTTAGTTTAAAGATGCCTAAAGTTCACTAATGCATAGATTAAATACTTGGTACACTCGATGAACATACAAAAGTATGTTTTCAAATGTCTCGTACCCCTCAACACTAAATTTTTATTCTTTCTTTGCTGTCTTTTAAACTGTTTTCTGTGTAAGGGGAATGGCCAGGTGGAGCAGAATCAGCACAAGCAACACAGTTATTCTACATGAGCCTGTCCTGGGCAGGAGATGAAATGTCAGAGGAGTCTGTCAGGGTCTCTGTTGGCTCAGTGCTTGTGCCAGAGCTCACTGAACATATCCTGAATGTGCAGTCCCATCTCTGGATGAACTCACTTTCCTTCTGTTGCTCGCTTTTCCTTGTTTGCTTTCTGTAAACTTGCTGTAAGTGATAGGATGTTCACTGCAGAATATTTCCAGAAAGTCATCCCTTCACCTCATAACCATTAAATCTTGTAAGTATCCTGGACTCTCGCTTGTACAAGTGAATTTCTGAGAATTTCTGAGTGAATTTCTACCTCTGGGAAGTGAGTACTATTTATTTGTGGACCTTTGGAACAAAGAACACTAACTTGTGACTTTCAGACACTCCCTTAGAGATCCTTACTAAAATATTTAACTTTTCGAGGCAGAAGTGAAGGAGATTTTGGAAATGTTGAAGAATCCATTTTCCTCTCCTTGTCCTCCAGGCTGGTCCCCGTTCCCTTCCCCTGGTCTCTAATCTCCCTTTTGCCCCCTTGGACACAACAGCACAGTCAGAAAGTCCCAAGCCCAGCAGAGAGGTCCACGCTTCTCTCTTCTCTCCTGGGAGAAGGAGAGCTGGAAAACTCCGCAGGCAGAGCCCCGGCTGAGCTCCCTTTTGCAGGGAATACCTTCCCCTGGAGCAGCTTGCTGCACTGATCCTGAGGCATCCTGGCCCCAGACTCCCCCAGCTTTAATGGCACATGCTGGCAGGAGTTGTCCTGTGCCTTCCCAGACAACCCTTTGAAGGGAAAATAGCCATGTTTATGCACAGGTTTGTACTGGAACACTTGGAGCAGTCCAGAAAGCTCTGAAATGCAGTCCATTTGTGGTTTTGCCCACTCTTCTGTCTGAAAACTCTTCTCTGGCTGCTGCTGACTTTGCCTGGGTCATCCTGCAGGGAATGAGGGGAGCTGGTGAGCAGGGTGATACCCATGAGCAGCTGCTGTTATCAATTAGTTGCTCTTTTTAAATAGAAAATTTTTTAAATAGAAAAATTTTTAAATAGAAAATTTTGAGAGGTATTTTCTTACACACCCACAGACTCTTCCTTCCTTCCTTCCTTCCTTGCCTTTTTTTTTTAAAGGAAGGGTGAGACATCTCATAACAGTGTAAGTACTGAGGATGGGATATTACAAACCCACTAAGGCTGGATTAAGCAACTGAGCACTTGGCCGGAATGCCTGGAAAATTAAGGAACAAATGGTCTGTGTAAGAAAATAGAAAAATCTTTTCTTGTCCCAGAAAAAGTTCCCCTAATCCTCAGTTGCAATGCTTTTATCTCCATCGCTGACTGTAACTCATTTGTGTTATGTAACTGCACCATTTTGCTGACCATTTAAAAACTCAGCAGAAATTCCTCAGCTACACCCCTGCTGTGTTGCACACTTACTCTTCTTTACTACCTCTGCTCCAGTGCATCTCTGGATAACACCTTTTGGCTTCAGATGTATTTTCCCCTTCTCTCTTTTATATTTTTCTCGTTTTGGTTTATGCTCTTTCTTTGTTCTCTGGACCATCAAAGAGAGAAGCTGTTTTGAGAACATCCTTGCTGTCCTGGTCTGACAGAGGTGCTGCAGCATCGAGCTGTTCATTATAGGCCCTCTTCCTCACAGACACAGCCTGAGGGGGCCAGCGGAGACATCTGGGGCTAACAAAACAGATCAAAACTCCCAGAATGGGATGGGATAATAAACCATCCCCAAGACAGTCCTGCAGGGTAAAAGCAGCCTTTGGAGGTGGCTGGAAAGGCACAGTTTCCTCATGGCAATGGAAAGTTACTATCATCGAATATTCTTTTCTGTTGGTTTGGGGTTTTTTTTGGGAGGGTGTTTGTTTGGGTTTTTGTTGCAATGGTTTCGTTTTGTTTATTTATATTTTGTAAGTAGCAGTATGGTCTGTTCTTATAAGGAGCTTTGCTACTAAATTGTCCCACCAACCTCCTACTTTTCCAAATTTTCCGGTATATTTGGGGCTTTCTTCTTTGCTTCCATTCCCTCCTTCTCACCTTTCTTGCCTCGATTCCACTATGATAAAATGGATGATAACTAACAGTTCTCCTCAGAATGAGAAAAAAAAACAGTCAGAAAATTGAAATGTATAGTAATAACCCTCATCTGGACTCTTTCTCTCTTAGGAAGTTTGAATTACTTTGATGTAATTTATTACCACAAAGCCGACAACTGCAGAACCGTTGCAGTTTGGATCGAGATCAGGAATTGAAGTTATCCATCACACAACCAGGTCACTCTGTCTCCAGGTGAGAGGGGAGTGGCTAAGGCTTGGAAGGAAAGGCAAAGTGCTCAGCTGTCACATTTGACCAGGTAAATGGTGGGAAGCTGTGAAACATTTATGTTGAAGAAAGTCTTTAATTCATGATCACAGGTGCCACATGAAATCCATTGTATTTCTTACCATATATGTTATAGAATTGGAAAAACAAATGGGAGACTATAAACAAGCCCAACACTGGTTTTGGAAGCACAAAACACTCTGCACTCTTGGTTCACTTTCTTCTCTAATCCTGCCCAAGGTTTCTGTGAGATCACCCTTTTCACCAGGAGATCATCGGGTTCTTGTAGATGATGACAGTAACTGTTGTAAAACCATCAGTTCTAACATCCCTCCGACAGAGCTGCTTCTTGGCAAGCACTGGAATTTATTTGATTGATTTTGACCTTTTCTCCCCCCTGGAAACCTGTGCTCTTGGAATGCTGAGGCCTTTGCTGTATTGGAGCATTGTTTAATACAAGTTTAGGTGTCATTAAATGGGTATGAAATAGGACTCCCATGAAAGGCAGACACGCTCACAGCTCAGAATGTCACTGGCTTGCATGTGCTTGTTTAAATTCTCACACGTGAGAGGATATGAGGTCTTTGAAATCAATAATGGCATGAAGAGAAAGAAAAATAAATAGAAATGTATTTACAGAAAAAATATCAGCATTTCTCAAGGAAAGCCTTGAGGATTTTCCATGGAGTTATCAGACAACAGTCTTATAAAAACAAAGTATCTTTTAGAAAGTCATGGCGAATCAGTGGGGATTTTTTTAACACCATTGTGTCCATCTGAATTTTAACTCAAACCTGCTGCGATTGTTTAGTGCTAGAAGCCCTGAGAACACACTTTGCTGGGTTTATATTCCTCCCTGGCCCATCTCTTCCAGCAAGTCAGCTCCTTGGCTAAGCAGCCCCGTCTGACGAGCTGAGGCCACCGTGGCATTCCCCTCGTGTTCTGCATGTGCCAAGGTGGGATCTGAAAGGAGGGGAGGGGGGCACAGAGTCTCCTCGGGGTCAGTGCCCCTCCCAAGCCCCTCAGGGTGGCACCTGGGCCACATGGCTTTCCCAGGAACCTGTGGAGAGGGTTTGTGGTTGGGACACTGCATCCAGAGGCAGGGAGGGAGAGCTCCTGTTGGCCTGGGGCTCACTGCAGCACCGTTCAGTGGTATCTCTCCGTGCTCAGAATGCTTGGCAGCTTAAAAGTCATTGTTCCAAATAAAACAAAGTTGCTCTTGAAGCAGTACGTAGGCTTTGACCCTTTCTTTGACTGCAGTTATTTTAGCTTTCATTCAATTCTGCTGGAACTGCCACTTCAATCTTTGGTTTTTGATGTAATAGACCCCTGTCAAAGCCAGCATAAAACTGATTTAAAATAACCATAGAAACAGACAGACTGTATTGTCTTTATCTTTCAGACTGATGTTTTGTTTCTCTTAGATTTTTGTAAAAATTCGGTAGAGGGATTTGAAATGCTGCATTTAAATACAACAAAATCTAATACACAGGAGGAAAAAGCCAAGCCCAAATTGCTGTGCTGAAGGTATGTTTTATGCATTACAGTTTAGCTGAGACCCATTGAAGGAGAAACTTCAGCAGCTTGCCAGGGCACTCTCCATCAGCTGTGGCTGCTGTTAGAGCCTGCTGTAAATATTCTGCTGGTTTACAGCTGGCAACTGCTAGACTTGGCACCACCCATGTGAAATGTTTAGATAAAAAAATAACTGTTTCTCTTCTCTCTCTTCAGAGATAATCATGGCAATAAATACCAAGAAGAACAAACAATCAAATCAGTGCCAAGGACTCATTCGTAAATGCTGTTATCTCATTCATTTCATTCATAAGCTGCAGCAGCAAGGTGCTTGGAAACCAAGCAGGTTTCACTTTTTAACAGCAAATTTACTAAACTGCAGTGGGTCTGTCTTTATGGCACAGATTTATTTACATTTACTGAAGGAAAGGGGTTGTCCTTGGCACTTTGAGCAGATGGTCTGGGCACTCCGGTTCTACTGAGAACTGTGTTTGTAAGTAATGCAATATTTATAATACAATTTCATGCTATTTCTAAATTTTTTAATGAACTGTTTCATAAAGAAGCTTCTGAAAATGAGGAATGACTTTTCTGAATCCCATCCCTGGAATGTTTTACAACTGGAAACTACAGAAAATATTTTTACATCTCTTTATGAGATACATTTTTACCATATTTTATGGTTTAGACTCCTGAGCTCTCCTTCCAAGTGTTTCACAGATCATGTACTTGTTATATCGTCCCTGTGCTATAGAAGTAATAGCATTAATGGTTTCTCTTTGGAGGTTAGCTCACTTAAAAAACAATTTGGGGAGCATGGTACCTGTGGTTGATGCAGTGGGCTGGAAAATTTTATCTTAATTACCTTTTCAAATTTATTGTCATTAATTCTGAAGCATTTTTTTTTTCTGCATTAGCATTTTAGCATTATGTTTAATGTGTGCTCAAAATGCACCATGTTCAGTGGCCAAAGGATGGGAACTTGTCCCTTTGGGCCCATGCTGTGAGTGTGTTCCTGGGGGGCACTCAGCATTGCTGTTGGCTGCCCTGGCATTTGGCTGGAAGACACTCTGCTTCCACAAGTGTCCTCTGGACCTCTCATCACCCCACCTCTCTCTCTCTGGACCTCTCATCACCCCACCTGTGCGTTCTGTTCAGCTTTGCTGTGCCCGTGTGGGTCCAGGAACTGCCACCTCTGCTGATCTCCTATGCCCAGCCCTGCCTCTAAGGTTCTAAACACCTTCTTCATATTGGCCCCTGAAGGAGTTACTCCAAGAAATCCTTCAGTACCAATAGTGAGGAACCCAGTTTGATTTTTTTTTAATTTTATTTTTGTCTGTGCCGTCCTACAGGCTGTTGGCTCTCAGCCTAGGAGCTCTGTAATTTCCATGGGAGGTCTAGGTGCCCAACTGCTCTCTGTAGGTGTCATCTCCTTGGCTTGAATAAAGCTCAGCAGCATCCTGGCCTTAGGTACCACTGCAATTTGAGGGACAGGAAGCCCAAGTGCAATGGCCATATTTATGTGTGAAACAGAGCTGCCTCACTTCTCCAAGAGGAGATTTTAGTGGTGAGTGGCTGCCCAAAGCAATCCATAGCTGAGGAGAGGCAGCTTCCCAGCACATATCAATTACCTCAGCCCTGTTCACTTGAGTGGAGCTGCAGGAATCAGTTTACTGCAGGAATCCTGTTCACTGCAGGATTTGCTGCAGGAACCTGGCAGAGAAATAGGGAATATCAGCAAGGACATCAATCACTTGTTGCATAGCAGTTTGCTTGGCATGTGGCCATCTGCTACAAATTGCCCTGAAAAGCTGTACATCTTGGAGCACTGAGCTATTTGGTATGTTAAACTTCCTCACTTTGGAGGCCTAGTAGAATTCCTTTTGTGGGCAATGGATAATGTTCAGGCTGGCAATGCTTAAAGATACATGTATGTGTATATAAAATCCGGTGTCAAGAGCCAAACAAGGTGAAATTGGGTTCTAGTGTGAAAATGTCACGGGTTCAGCATTCTTTGCAGCCACAGAAAAGCCAAGAAGCCGTATAGAGCTAGAAGCTTCTTCAGGAAAGACACAAAGAGGGAGAGAGCTCAGTTTCTGCTCTCTCCAGATTTCTGCTCTATCAGCAATACCTATCAGATATCATATCAAAAGGGCTTTCACATCGAACATAAGACTCTGGTTAATATTTCAAAACTTTCAATTTCACATCCTCTTTAGCAGTACAAGTCTCCTTACTGGTAACCACTTTGTGCTTTGGACTTCAAAGAGTTGCCAGATTGGAAATTTCAGACTGAGCCTCTCATTAGCCGTGGGTACCATGAACTCAGAAAAAGATAATGAGCAAAACAAACACCAGTTCTGAGTCTTCTTCCCTCTGAGAAGGTTCAGGTCTGGCTGTCAATTTGCAGTTTGGTTAATTATTGGTGCTCTTTGACAGCTTGTTCTTACATTTATTAATATTATGGTGCTTCAGAGTACCACATCTTTCCATGGCAGCATCTCTTCTATTTCACATTGTTTACATGAGGACACACATTTCCAGTTTCTCATCAGACATCAGCAGGAGTTTCCATTCAACTCCGTGAGAACAGAACCCTGGGAAGGTCTAATCTCAATTCCTTTTCTTTACAGAGTGTGTCAGAGCTGGCCATACAGTGAGAGCCACAGCTCATGGGTGAAGAAAGGGCAATATCCAGTTTTTATGTTTAGACACTGTGGGAACTTCAGCACTCCAATCATATGATGTTCACAAGGCTTTTGTATGGGTCTTCTGTGTTTTAAAATATTTCAAAATATTAGCTTTTTCCATTAGAAAAACTAACAAAATCAGGAGAGAAACAAATGTTCTTGGCTTTTTTTTTTTTTTTTAAATAAAGAAACCAAGTTTCTCTATTTACAGTCTTTGACAAAACTGATATAAACTAGCAAACCAGGGTTTTTTGAGCTTTAACAGCAAGTCTGGGGGAAGTAAGGTTTCCAGAACAGGAATTTGACATAATCATAAAAATAAATGTCAAAGGAGTTGTGACATGCAGCGACTCTTACAACATACTGAAAAGCCCATGAAGTCAGACATGTCCCCAGATAACTCCACTGAATCCAGGCCTCTTCTTTGTTCCCTCTGGAATCTAGAAATCTTTGGATAAGGAGGTTTTGGAGGACCCGTTTCTGTTCTGCTTCACCCAGCACAAAGCGCTGACATTCTGGGCCCCCTTGCTTTTTCCCACTTTCCATCGCTGCCCTCCCGCCTTCCCGGGGTTCCCATGCTCGCCCTGCCCCAGGGGCTGCTCCCAGCTGCCACTCTGCTGACTTCCTTCACTCCTGAGCTCAGGGCTGCTGCCATGAAACGCAGCTACAGGAAAAGTCGTTGAGAACATGAAGGTATCAGCTCCAGAGAAAGGACAAGAGGGAATTTAGGGAGAGAGCTGAAAACAGCCGTGGCCATGTGGATTTCACTGGGTATGTGTGATGTGCTGATGCCATCTCTTTTCTGGTAGCAATTAGAGGCTCTCTGTTTTCAAGCCTTCTCATTCTTTTTTTGCATTTAGCATCTCAAAGCTATTTTTGAGAAACAAACTCTGAGTATCATTACTGCACAAACTGGTAAACTGGGTGCAAAGATGTTATAAGCAACATGCTCAGTCCTATTTTTTTGTAGTAGGACTTGGGTTTTTTGCTTTATTTTTTTGAAGCGAACACATGATTTCACAGCTGCTAGCTTACTGGGTCACAAGTTAATAGCATCTCTGCCTAGCACTGAATTTGAGTTATTACTGACTCTCATCATGAGTTAGGCCACCGTGGATTTTTTCATTTCCAGCAGTTGTTGTTATAAATGCTGTATCATCATAGTGAGTATTTCTCTGATCCTATAACATAAAGTTTTTTTGATATATCCTGAATCTGTCTGTTTTCTGATGGAATATCAGCTATAATTAACTTGAAATAGCAATGAGCACCATATTTAAGGAATGCACCATTTAGGATGAGAGCTATATTCTTCAACTGACTCTGTGTTTGACTTTTCTGGATTCATAGGAAAAAATGGAAAATGTTATGCTCTATGTTTGTAATAATGTTTTAAAAGAAGCTTCAGGGATATAACCTGAGTGATCTGTTGCTGCCTCGAGATAAAGCAGCAAGAAGAGGAACTTCAAGAAGCTCACTGGGGTTTCAGCTGTGACTTTCTTGGGTGCTGTCATGAGAGGGGAGATAACATAATCCATGTGTCTGCAAGTCCAGGTGAAAAGTATCTTGTGGAAAGCTCCCATTTGCAGCAGGCATTCAAGGTGTAGGATAGATGCTCTCTGAACAGAACAGGAAAAGTGTTGGAAGGTTTGCTGTCATCCTGGTAAAGTCAGGACAGCTGTTCCCAGAAACAATGCTGCTTTCTGCAGGAAGCCATCCCCACAGGCTTTAGCTGCCTGCCAGCAGCACCCTCTGTGTCACAGCCTGTTGTTCTGCATCTCTTTTGGTTTGCTCTGTGGCGTGTTCTATCAAACACATGGTGGCAGGAGACGTTGGAAGGCTGCTTTCTTTAGAGGTAATAACCATCAGCATTGCCAGGGCACACCAGAGAATCACACAGGACCTCGCTGAGCCTTGTAACAGCCCTCTGGAGCAAGTAAGCCTCATCATTCCCATTTTTCCAAACATGAATGTTGACCATTTACAGTATCTCATGGGATGTTCTCTGTATCCTTCATATTCTGATCTTAAACTTGTGGCTGAGTGGAGTCCTTGTGTGCTTCACATGGTAAAACCCTCACGTGATGCTTCTGGTCTGTGCTGCCTCCCAGGAGCCACAGGACACGTGAGATGGCCTTGGCTGCCTGGAACTGCCTCTGAGGGGCCTTTCCTGAATGAGGCTTGAGACAGAATGCCTTCTCTTCTCCACTGCTCCCTGAGCAGCTGTCAGAAGTCTCTGTTTAGCTCCATTTCAGTATCCCTGTCTGTGTGGTGGTGAGTCCTGCAGCACCCCTGTGGAGGTTGGTGAACCAGCTGGGGCAGAGCCTCCACAGCTGGATAAACCCATCTGTGTTTGCACCAAGGCTCACGAGACACACAGAGCTGGTACAGCTCTCTGTGGTTCCAGGGAGAAGTGCTGGATGTGGGCACGGAAACCTGGAACACTCAGCTTCACACCTGTATCCACAGGTACCAGGAAGTGGGAAACAGGTCTCCAAGGGACTCAGATGTCTCTGCACTCCTGGTTCAGTGACACCAGGTGGATAAATGTGGTGAAGACCACAGTTTTGTGTCAGTTCAGGAGGCTGGACACATGGAGGTGGGAAAGGATTTGGACAACTAATTCTGACCTGAGATCACAATCAGAGGTTTCTCTTACAGGGAAATAAGTGGGGGGAAAAAAACCCCCAGCAACCCACTCCAAAACCCAACTTCTAGTCTTTTTTCTGAGCCTTACTTTTAGATGATGTGGCTACATGAACAGTATCTTTTCCCCTAAAGGACAGTTCACGATGTCATGAACAGGGAAAGTTAGCTGTGCTCCATCTGTTGAGCCGTATCTGGGAGGGATGACAACTGCAGGCTTACAGCCCTGCCCTTCCAGAAGAGATGGGTACACCTCAGGGTGCATTACTGGAGAGCATCAAAGAGTAAATGACCAAAATTATACAAGAGACAAAAAAGCCAAGATAAGAAGCTGCCCTTGTTTCAGTCAAGTGAAAACATGCATTAGTTGAACTGCTGGCTGGAAAGATTCAAATGTCTGGGTTCCACTGCATTGTGCCAGAGCCTGGGCTCACATGAATGGCACGACTCTGTTAACTTTACTGGAGTTTCAGAGATTTGCAGCGTGTTAGGATGTGACTTCTGACCAAGTTATTATTTTGGAAAACTCCCGTTGACATCTGTCAGGTTAAGGACAACTGTATTCTCTATCTATGGACATGGCAGACTCGAGACTGAAGAACATAATCTTGGCTTTAAACGGTGACATGAGCATTACATGAAATTGTTTCAGAATTTCTTTTATTGAACTGGAATGTTCCATATTTTAATATTTCTAAAGGAAAACATAAAAAACTGTAGGTATCACAGAGAAGCAACTGCCTTTGAACTCAATGTTCTTTTTGCTCAGCTTCTCCTCCTTTTTTTCTGCTTGCTGTATTTCACAATATTATGCCCCAACTAGTTTAACATCAAGTGTTTGTGGAATACAAATACAGTGTGCATACAGTCATTAAGGCTGAAACATGTGCTTTTAGCACTAAAGAGAAAAGATGTTGCCATAATTTGATAGTTATTCAAAAGAAATGGAAAGGCTTCTAACAGAGAATGGTCTAGGCTGTTGAAAAAAGATCTAAGGGTAATTTTTGTTTCACTACTAAAAAGAGTTCATGATAATGAGGCTGACATTTGCCAGTTGTTCCTCTCTATTTTTTACTCAGAAGGAATCCTAACTAGCCTTATGGCTGTAGTTATGGATAAGGTCATTTCTGCTTCATTCTTTTTTTGCTCCTTTGATTCACGGTGGATTTGAAATGGAGTTTGGTTTGTTTTAACAGTTGCTACTCATTGCTTCCAAAAGTTGCTGACTTCGTACAACACAGGATTGCATTCTGTTTCAAAGGGGGCGTGTGTGTTTTTGTGAGCACGGGCCAGGAGGGTGAGCAACTGAACCTCATCATCCGGGGCAAACTGTGCTTAAACACGGGGTGACTCCCTCGGTCCGTGCGCAGATGGTGGGTCAGGAGCTGGCTGCACATCCTGCTAGGGAAGGGCAGTCTGAGGCTGGCAGTGGGCTCTTGATTCTCATGCTGATGTTTGCAGGACAGGGCTGGGCTCGGCAGTGCTCTGGGGAGCACAGGCAGCACCCGTCCTGCAGGCAGGGCTTTGGTCGGCTCCCGAACGTGTGCAGGTGGAACACGGCTACTGGAGGCTGTGGGGAAAGCACAGCAGCTTCCTGCTTTGGGCCCAAAACATTTCTGACTGCATTTTTCAGAGTGTAGTTGAGAGTTCTGGCAGTTCCCCCCTCTTCCAATGACTGGAGAATGAACTTTTTCTTTATTTGCTGGCTGATGTTTCAGGATGGGCATAAAAGACCGAAGTCCTTACTGTGGTACTCCTCAGAAACATTCCCCTTGTTCCTCCACTTTCCAAATAGGCACTATCACTAAACAGCAGAGGTTTGGTAATTGGTTGCAAGTGAATAAATTATGATCAGGTATGTTTAATTATGAATGAGGATGTGTATGTAAGAGAGCAGAAGACATCTAAAGGAAATATGACATACACAAAGGATAGGAAATAAAAGAAACATTCTTTAGTCCTAAAAACCATAAACTGGCAGGCATTTCAGTGATTTGTCACCTCTGCATTAACCACTGGCTCAAGCTATTAATGATAAAAGCAGATAATTACAGTGCTGTCCTCTAACAAAGAAACTGTTATAGCTGGGTAAATAACAGGCCCTATAAAATTGTCTTAAATTTGTTTGCACGGCAGACAGCAAGTTGCTAAGCTCCTGTTAGCTCTGGCGGTCTTTGGGAAAGGAACTTTTTCTTTTTTCTGTTTTATGTTTTATCAGGGGGAGAAACAAAAGGCAGAAAAGCCCCCAGATTGTCTGACAGGTTTTAAAGTGTTTGCTGCAGAGGGATAAAGCCAGAATGGCCTTCTCAAAGCCAAAGGCAACTCTGTGGGATTGCTGTTAAGCTTGCGATAGTCAAGCTGCATTTCCTCCCGGCCAAGTGAAGTATGGCAGTGCATTTTTATAGTCACAGTGATGTCCTTTACACTTCACTCCTTCTTCTTTTCCTGGCAGCATTGAAGTCCTGGCTGCTGCGTGCCACAGAGGCAGGGAGCGTGCAGTGAGAGCATCCTGCTGGAGCTGGGGCCACAGCCATGTGGAGACAAGGTTCTCAGTGACAGCAAACACCAGCCCAGGGTGGGCAAACGGGGTTATTCCTGCAGCAGCTGTCCTGAAAGATACACCTGAAACCTCCTGCCAAGAAGAAGTGTGGCTGCAGCTGTGCTGCCTCCTCATGTCTCGGGCTGTGCTGGACCCTCAGGCTGCTGTGAGCGATGGAGGGCTGGAACAAACAAACATCACAGGAGAATGGGCTGGGGGCAGAGCTCTGGGGGTGTTTCATTGAAGCTCAGGAGGTTCAGCCTCTGCTGGCTGTGGAATAACTGGCTCTTGGTGGCACAGGGCAGTGGTTTGGGACAGTCCCCACACTCACCCAGCCTCCCAGAGAATGAGGGAGGAGTGCACCTCTTACAGGAAAGGCGTTTCCTGTAATAAATACGGATGGGGAAAAGATGATGAGAATAGACCAGTTCTCTGATTCTAATTAGTGCTTCACACTGAGAATATTGTGAGCATAAAACATCCTGCAGAATAAAAAATTATCAGGACAACAGCAGTCATCAGTTCAAGTAATGAAAAGGTACTTAGGTATTAAAAAAAGAATCTAGAAATAGAATTATTTAATGGGGCTTTTTTTTCCCAGAGAAAGTTTAGCATTTCCTGCTGTACTGATGTTTATGTGAGATAAATATAAAGTATTATCAATTGAACAGCATTAGTTGCCACTGAAAGCTTCTGTCTCCTTCAGCTGAATCTGCTTACGATGAGCAAAGTAACTGAGTGATGCACTTGCTTAGATTCCAATTCAATTTAGGGAAAGGGTAGAAATGAAATTTCTCTTGGCTTTGATTAGTGTTGAAAATATTGATCAAATAGCTTATCTACCAAAAATGAAAGGCTTGTGAGTGTTCTTTGAAGATAGAGCATTGGTAAGGATCTGAGGGGATGATTCTAATCAGTTGTTATCAAGGGAATTTTTTTTTTGGTATGGAAACCAGTGTTTGCTTGAAAACACTTTACTTTAAAAAAAAAAAGTATATATTTTTTTAGATGTTGCTTTTCTTGTGTATAAACACATGTATATGGACTGGTCTCTGTGTTAGTTGGTAGAGCCCATGTCTAAGAAAGGTTTGTGGCTGCTCAGCCCTGAAGTCAGAGGTGTCTTGGCTTAGCCTTAGAGGCAGCCCCTGGTAAAGTTCTGTGCCACAGGAGCTGCCACTGAGCTGGGGGGACTCAAGGGCAGCCCTGCTGCAGCAGCACAGGCAAAGCCTGGCTGAGAGGGGACAGGGACAGCTCTGGGAGCACAGAGCCTGCCCTGGGGCTGTGCCCAAGGGGGGACAGGGACAGCTCTGGGAGCACAGAGCCTGCCCTGGGGCTGTGCCCAAGGGGGGACAGGGACAGCTCTGGAGCACACTGCCTGCCCTGGTGCCCTTTGCTGCTGCCCAGCTGCAGTACCTGCCTCTGTGGTCACTTCCTTCTGACAAATACTGCACATGGCTCACTTATAAAACTGCCCCCTCATATTTATCCCCTCATGTTTTTATTTGAACACTTTCTTCCAATGTCTCTCCCCATGGCTGAATTTCTGGTCTCTGTCCTTCTTTGCTCCTTCTGCTGTTGCTTCTTGTCTCTGTTTTCCTGCCTTCCTCTCTGCCTCCTGCTAATCCCACTGTGTATCTGTTTTATGGCTGTGTTGATTGCATTTCCCTTTTTTTGCTCTTGTTGGCCTTTATTGCAATAAGCACAACACTGATAGTTTCTTTGTTGACATATGTGGGATGAGATATGACAATATATTATTTCACTGAAAATTTTCCTCGAAGGATTATCCCTCCAGGGTTAAATGATTGTTTCCTCTGTTTCAGATTAACCATGCTAGGAAGGACATATTTCATGCTTCATTACTACCATTAATCTTCCAAGGTGCCCCTCTGAATGAAAATCCATTGTTTTGTTTAACAGAGAGGGACACCAATACAAGTTATCCTGTGTAATTATACTTCTAACAGATGTATCTGTCAGGTTGCTCAGTGTTTGGTAACATAACAACACTGAACATTACACTGCAATGTAAAAGACATTCTCAACTAGGTATGCAGACCTGCAGTTTTTCTCTTAGCTCTAATAAAATGTGATGGTACTTAATCTGCTACAGTGCACAGGGAAGTCTATTTACCTTGCAAGACCATGGTAGACTCATCTTTGATGCTGTGGCAAGAACACCCAAGGTAATGGAATGAGACTGGAGAGCAGGAGAGGGAGGGGAAGTTCAGAACCCTTTGGATTTGGGGGCAAAAATCCCTCTTTCTGTGAAGATAGGATCAGGATCATGCAGTGTTCTCCCTGGGTTTCTCTCTGGTTGCTGTTGTGGGGAATGGTGCCCTCAGTCAGAGGCTGTTTCACCTGAGGCCATCAGGGACCTGATGTTCTCATGCATCTTGTCCCTGCAGGGCTCGCTGCCTCTGGAAGGAAGGCAGCACTTTGTGTTCTGAGCACAGAAATAATCACGTGTAGATGCTGCTCGCTCCCTTCTTTAGGTTCTCAAGTAGTTCTGCGGAAGCTTTGCATGAATTAATGTGTAGGATGTGCCAAAACCATTGTATTGCTATTTTTTATAATTTCATCCTTTTCTTCCCCAGCCAAGAACACTCAGGTGTGGGAGTGCGCCGGGAGGCAGAGGAGCTCTGGAGGCAGTAAGGCAGGCTGTTTGATTAGCTGTGTGTGCTGTCTGTGGGGACTGCACACTCTTGTCAGTCCTGCTGCAGCTCCGAGGCTGTTGTGTTATTCAGTGCCCATAAAGCAAATCAAAGCACTGCTTTGCCACTGACATATAAGGGAGAGCTCTGAACGAAGAGCTTTGCCTCGTACAGCTTTCCCTGTGATACCTTTTGAGATTTCCAAGTGTTTGTACAGGAATTGTCACTTAGACTGAGGCTTTACAGTGCTTAGCAACTTCCAAGCTGATCTAAGGATTACCAAATAATAATTATATCATTCCTTTCTCTTCTGTTCTCTTTCTGTTCCTTTTGCTCCCACATGTACCCATCATGCTCCTACAGTTCCCAAGTCAAATATTAATACGCTCACACATACTGGAATTAAGTTTGCCTGCACTTAATTTAGTTTCATTATGTATTACAGCTTAGCTAACGTGCCATTAGCAGGCACTGAAGTCTCTCCTGCACCACAGCTGCCTCAGCCTCTGCTCCCAGACAGCTCCTTTCTCCTCCTTTTCCTTCCCACGAATGGAGGCAGAAGACTGGGGCACAAGGAATGGATCCCTGCTCTCATGTGCCAGGTACTGACCCTGGGAGAACCTGGGAACAGTAGGCAAAGTCTTGAAATGCTGTGAGAAAGCTTTCTCAAAATACCCAGGACTTAAGCTCCAGACCCTTTTCAGGAGTTCCAAAACAGAGACGTAATTCAGACTTTTTAGGAATACAGCTATAAGAACTATTTTAAAATGTTCTTAACAATAGGAATCCTTACTTTTATTTAGAAAGAAAAAATTGTATTTCTGAGCAAATGCTTTTTCTGAAGCTGAGTATTTGCAACCTGTTGGGTTTTACTCCTTGGAATCAGGGGTTTGCAGATCTGCAGATTTATCACACTGCTTGAAATGACTATGATTATAATAAACCATGGAAAAATTAAACTTGAAGATTATTTTGACAAATTGATTAGACTCCTGCTTCCTCTACTCTGCATACTCAGGGCAATGGATTCTGGTGCTCATGGAGAGATGAATTTTAAATTAGTATGAATACCTGGGTTCATAAGGAACTGTGCATCAATTTTAAATCTCAGCTGGAAAGCAAAAATGCAAGTTTGTCATTTTTGTCTGCGATATCAAAAAGATTTTAATCTCTTTCAAGTATCTTTCCTTTCCTGTATTTATTCTTTCCAAATCTTTTGTGACAGGTTAACATTAGTTACTGTGAAAAGGGGAAAATCCCACTGATTATTTTTATTTTTCAATATATCCAACTCTTCTCTCCAGTAGTGGTCTCATAGTACAAAGCAAAATCTGGACATCCTTAAGAGGCTTGAATGTAAATAATGATTTCTAGTAACGACCACAGGATTGTCTTTATTGGAGTTGTAATGAGGATCAATGAGGTTAGACTGGGGAATACAAATTAACAAGGGAAAGTCAGGAAATTTGACTGCTTCACTCTGTAAGACATCGTTAGGGAAGATGAGGAATCCAACACTGAGGAAAGATCCTATCTTCTCAAGTGGTCCCTTTCCCTTTTGGTAAACAGAACTCCCACTGATCTCAGAGTGTTTTGCCCACATCCCCAAAGTGCCTCTCTGGATCAGTCTCGTCCACTGGGAAAGCACGAAGAATATTCTTCTCTTGAAAAAGAAATTGCTTGGAAATTGCAATCACGGCTGAGTTTCTGCCTGGCTTTGTGAACTCACTCGTAGTTTCTCCAGGTAGATGTGAACTTCGGCTGTGCCTAAAAGCAGGGCAGTGCTCCACTCTGTCCTAAAGGAAAAGAGAAGCCAGAAAAAGTTCCTGCTGGAGCTGTCTCTCCATGGCCCTGTCTTGGGATAATTCTGTCACAGTCCTGTATTCCCCATCGCCTGCTTGAAGTAGTTTTTACCTTTCCAGTCGGCCTCACCTCAGCTTCCACCAGAGTCAAATCTTGTGATCCTTCTGTTAACCCAAAAATAGAAAGAGATTTTGCCCCTACATGTCTCGATGGGATTAGGGTGCACTGTTTCCTCCTGGATTTGTGTCCAAACTGGCACAGCCCCCACAGAGACTCGGTGCCCACAGACTGCACCGGCAGATTCTGTTCATTTGCAGTCTCCAAATCTAATGGAAGCTCCAAGATGCTCCTGGATGACCACAGAAAGTAAAGAGTTATTTTCTTCTTTGGAAAGGTTGAGAAAAAGACTAAGGAAAAAAATTCTCATCTTTCTCGCCCAAGAAAAAAATATTCAGGTCTTCCAGTGACAATTGCAGAAAACATTGCCTGAGGTTGTAACATAAAGAGCAGAGTGGAAAGTCCCAGCACTGTTGCAAGACTGATGTGATCATTGTTGTTCCTGCTGGAGAACTCTGCTGGTGTATTTTACAGCAATATTTTAAAAAATATTTTTCCCCTTTATTTATTTTAAATGAACATTCTTTTATGTACCAAATAAGTTCTGTGAATTCAAGGAATTCAAGCCTTCTGTTCAAGTCTAGACTTAGTCCTTACTGCATTTATTTAATTTTCACTTGTCCTTCTGAGTAGAATGAGCTCCTTTGTTATGCAAAGAATTCCACGCTTTGCTCTTACACTGAAGTTCCTGGGCAGGATCACCTGTATGCTGTCTGACAGGAATACAAATAAATTGGAAGAACTACAATAATTCCTTCTTCTCAAGGTAATTTCTAAATAGATTAATTCAGAAACAGAAAATGGAAAGAAAGCATTTAAATTATTTCATGTAGCTTGGTCTAGGATATTCCTCTGCAATCATTTTAGATTTGTAACACCTGTATTTTATTTCAAAGAAAGTTGACTCTGGATGATCATATTAACCAAAATTAAAGTGAGGAGAATAAAAATGTGCTTGTGACATCCCTGCAGCATGAAAGTCTAATGTTGCCACATAGACAAGTTTAATGTGAAATTGAAGTCTTCTGTCAAAGCCCTGAATAAAGTCACTCATTAATTATAATCAGTTCAGCTCTTTTAGAATGGAGAGCCCAAACCAGCACAAAGACGAAACCAGTTTTTATTAGGTAATCTTTATATTATTTTTACATTTTTATGCAGAGACACTTTGGCATAACAAAACGTAGCATGTTGCATGTTTAATTATATATTTAATCCATTTCAGGCTTTCTTCTTTCCCCCATTCCTTTGATTTCCTGGGAATTGTACCCGTGAGCCCATTCCTGCCTCTCTGGGTGCCCAGGAAGAGGGTTCTCCATGGGACAAGACTCTAGCTCTCCCTTTCCATGGAGGTTTCCAACTGCAGCTCTGTGTTACAGTGGCAGATTCAGATCATGATTTTCATCAGTGGCACCTGGCTGAACTGTAGGGATTTGACTGAAAACTCTGGTCCCTCGATTTTTATTTACCAAGCTTTCCAATTCCCAGATTATGCAGATAATGGTTTGCAATGGGGACTAAGAAGTTAATCCTTTTCTTGATAAGTCTGAAAGCTAAGAGCTGTGATTAACAAAATGACTAATGGAGTATCTCTAATGATTTTGTTTAATTTTGTTAAAGATAAAGCAATTAATGAGAAAAGAAATGCAAAAATCATACAGAAATTTCTGCCTTTTCACTAATATGAAATCACTTTCTCCTGATGCCTTTCTGGGAATGTTGGGGGTTTTTGAGGTATGTGACTTTTGAAAAGGCGGGAAAGCTTGACCAAGTAACTAAATCACGATAACATTTTCATGATTGGGAAGGACCTGCACAGAAATCACGTGCTTCATAGTGATTTGGTGGCTTTAAGGTCACACCAAATCCAAACTTTGGAGTCCTAAAGCTGACCTAAAGCTACTCTCAGCTTCCAGTGAGCTGTCCCTTTTTCTGAAATGCAGTTGGCCTTGCATTAGAGATGTTGGCTGTTGGCAAATTCATCAATTTTGTTGGTAATCTATTCCAATAGGTAATTAATTATTTAAGAAAAAATATTTAAGAAAGAAGATTTGTAGTGTCAGCTTTTGTCATGTTTCTTTTTTCTCATTTTGTCACCTGAATTAAATGGCCCCCAAATTATACTATTCCAGTTGAAGTATTCTACTTTAGCTGGTTCCTGACCTACTTAATGTGTTTTGACAAAACAAAATGGGTTGAATTTCCTGCTTGATATGTGTGCAAAGCATATTTTTCAGGTCTCTGGACATCTTTGCAGCTTTTTAACAATCCCTTCCACAGGTTTCCCATGGTTTTTCCTGGCAGGGATGTGAGTCCTGAAACACCAGAGTGCCCAGGCAGCAGCACTGGAACATTCCACAGGGGTGGCAGCTCTTCCTTAACATCCTTTGCTTGACAGGACCTTTTTGTCCCTCAGGGATGTTGTGAGCTGTGCCAGGCAGAGGATAGAGAGGGAACTCCTCCTCATTTTGCCCAAATCCACAGCATTTCAGTAGGATAAGAGCTGGGGACTGATGGCAGGTGGGATGATTTCCAGGAGGGATCCATCGAGGCCCCTGTCCCCCTGCGGAGTATTTTTGGCCTGGCTCCTGCTCCTCTGCCTGTTGAGGACACTTCTTCAGTCCCATGATGGCTTTGCTGCCAACCTCACTGAAACCTCTTCTTGCTGAAAACCCTTCTGTGGAAAGGAACCAACACTTCTGGAGCGAGGCCAGCTGTGAGATGTAATTCAATGTTTGACAAGATGCTTCGAAACCCTTCAGAAGGAGCTACTCTGTAAAATTAATAAACAGAATGGTTCCCATTCTCCTGCATCTTTAGAGATTCTATGGAAATGGGTAGGAAGGGGCAAGATACGGGTGAGGCATTCCTTATAAGATTTCCCCATCTTTGAATGCATAGCTTACTTCAGACAATTAACTGCACCAAATTCCTCATTTAGAGTGTGAGTAGGCCCTGCTTTCACAGCCTCTCCAGTCTGTCTGCCTTGAGCCTTGGCTGCAGGGTGATCACTGGTTTTTCAGGCTCTTGGCTGATTCTTTCTTTGAATTTCTATAAAGACAATTTTGGTTTCTTCCTTCTTCAGACTAATTTTCATTCTTGTTTTGATCTCGCTTTCCTATGTTTTCTTTCTGACAAACACAACTCAGAATGTAGGCAATGTTTTTGATACAAAGATTGGTCAGAGGAGAAGAAATAATGGACCTTTAAAAATGCATTTTAATATCATAATCTCTTTTTGGCAGTCAATGGGCTGACATACACATCCATATTTTGCTTCTCATAATGGGGTAGCACTTACATATATTTTTAATATATTAGTTTTCTAATTCTTACTCTTCTGTGAGTTATCAGTTTTATGCACCTTTAAATAATTGTTACATACACAGTAGTCAGCTTTGTAAAACATCTGCTTTCACTGAGCTTCAGAAGTTTTAGGGCAATGTACTGTTTTACAGTGCAGGCAGTTGGAGGAGGAACAAATCAAACCACAGGACAGGTGTCTGTGAGCTGCAGCAGGGCAGCAAACGCAGCAAGCTCATAAAGCTGACTTGGAGCTGCTGCTCTGCCCAGCTCTGTACCCCAGAGGAGCTGACCTACCAGCAGTGACACTGCCTCAGTCCAGTGCCACTCTGGGGCTTCTCTTGGCTTTCAGAACAAGTCAAAACCAAACAAAGAACCCACAACCAAAGCCAAAACCGCAGAAAGTGGTGCTGAAAAATAAGTTTTTAACTTAATTCTTAATTCTTCCGAATTTCATGTGTATGATTTATTTGAGATTCCATTACAGACGTGATTTCTGGGGCTCGTTGAAGTCACTGCAAGTTTTGCTCGGAGCCTTTGGTTATTAATTTTTAAGGCAAAACTCAGTAAAATCAGTGATGGTTGATCCCATGGAGTCTGTGGCTCTGAAATGAGTCTTCCTCCCAGATTTTTAGAACTACCAATAGAGCTGTAATAAATGACTTCTACAGTTTCAATATTTGTGTTACAACAGAGCTCTTATTTTTTTCAAAACAGTGAGGAACAATTTGGGATGAAATATTATCATTTTTGTGCTAGCAATTGGAGAGCAAAGTCAGGATTTTAACTGGTGGGAAGGTAGGATTACACCATTCATTTTTCTGTCCTGCTGCTCCTGTTGGTATAGGGTACTATGGGAATTAAAATCTAAAACACAGTTATATTTTCTCATGTGAGAAACAATTTAACAGCTTTCTTCTCAGAAGTCTTAAGTAATCAATAGTTGATTATATGAAATATGATTTCTAATTTAAAAGCTGTAACTCGTTGTGTGATCTAACCAGTTTTCTCTTGATTCTTGTGTGGTGGCCCTACAAGTTAATCACGCTTCCGCTTCCCATCTGAGTTGAAATATCCTCTGTTCTGCAGTAGTTGGAACCTGGACTCAGCAGAATCAGCATCACACAGCATCTAAACAGTGTCTCCTGATAATTCTGAGATTAGTTTAGGTAGCTCCTGCTGAAGTCTCCTTATTTTCATAGCTTTAGAGCTCTCGTATCTGCTAATGATGGAGGATCTGAGCCTCTTCTGCTCCTTTTCCTTAAATACCACACCAGGAGATTTACAGGGGAGGTGTTTGTGGACAATTCAGCAGCAACAGCAGAACACAGTGAGAAAACAACCTATATTTGACAACTCTGGTAGCATTCAGCATTAAATCACCTCGTTTATTTTCAAAACTTAATGCATTGTTATTTTCTTCAGAGTCAAATTGTGTAGTTCTTTCACATGTAAAGCTGTCTCTGATCTGGAAAGATGAATAACAGTTGCAATATATCTTCACCTCTGATCTCCTTGACTTCAGTCTTCCTAATTTTTTCTCTCAGTCCTTTCTTCTTTGTCATTCCCAAGAGCTGTCTCATAACGTGCTGCTTCATCAGATGCCTTTTTATGTATGCTAATCTACAACAGCACAACTCTCAAATGTTAGGGCAGGGTGCTGCATTTACCAGCCAGTAATTACCTCATCTTCAAGACTAATCACAGCCAGTTTTTGTGTGGAACTTTATTTTCCGTGGCATAGTATGGAGATACTAGAGGATAACAATATGAAACTAAAAAAAAAAAAAGGAAAAAAAATTTAAAAAAGAAAAATAACACTGAAGAGTGGGAGAGAAAGCTGTGTTTTATCTTCCTTGGAAAGCATTTAGGCACAAACACATTCCTGGGAGATTGAGCATCCCAGTGAGAACAGGTGAGCAGGGAAGTCACAACCAGGTTCCCATCTCCCAGCGGTGTGAGCAGGAAGGGGAAGGACGGCTGAGCAGGGAATGGAGAGCTGAAATTTCCAGGGAAGTGGTGACATGGCCAGAATTACAATCTGGCCCTGAGCCTCGCTTTTTTCATGGAGATGACAGAACTCAGTAGACCTTATGTAGGTCTCTGTTCTGTTAATTAACACTTTTATAACACATCTGAGGGGCCACAGGCTGGCAGAATTTCCTAACTCACTTCCATTTATGCAGAAACATATTGCTATTTCAGATTAATGATCCAGAAGTAGTAATTATGGCTTTATAATAGTTTTTGATGAGATATCAGCTCTCTGTCAAAGAGTCATTTGTATGACAAGATATAGATAGAAACAAGACAGTGACTTGAATACAATTTTTTAAACAAAGTCCATGGTACTCCTCTGCTCACTGCAGCTTCTGCTGCATTTACCGTGGATATCTTTTGTTCATAATTAATTCAGTCTGGGGCTTTTTTGGTTTTGTTTAGTTTTTGGTTTTTTCTCAAGAGATTAATTTTTCTGAAAATGCACTGAAACCCAGGCAAAATCCTTTAACACTTATTTAGGACATGAAAATATATACATGTCGTCGCTTTTGAGAGAAAATTTTTTCCATTTAAAAAAGAAAAGAGACTCCTAAGAAACGGTAATTCTAATACTTAAGGAGAACAATAGAAGTGGCCAAGCCCAGAAGGGCATCTGGGTGCAGCACCTCCCTGTCTGGGGTTTCTCGGGAAGGGGCCGAGATACCACGAGGGTTGGGGCTGGTAAGAGCCGGGACAGGGCAGCCGCGGGCTCTCTCTCTCTCTTTCTCTCGGCTGCTGCAGGAGGATGTGTAGCTGTCACCGGGGGAAGGGAACTCGCTGTTGCCGCTGCGGTCCAGCCCAGCTTCTTTCTCCTGCTGCGGCAGCTGAGGTTGGTGCCCTGTTGATACCTCACTGAGAGAGGAACTCTTTTCACCTGGGGACCCCGAGATCCTGAACCCACCTCTCCCGGCTCTGACCGGACTGCACCGGCGCTGCCGCCGCCTCAGCCCCCGCCG
>VZRX01023416.1:13392-25538 GCA_013398075.1 Notiomystis cincta | reverse complement strand
TGGGATGGGATGGGATGGGATGGGATGGGATGGGATGGGATGGGATGGGATGGGATGGGATTTAAGAGTCCTTCCAACCCAAACCACTCTGGGATCCTGTGAATATGCACAAGTGTTCCTTAATGTGAATGTAAGGAGAAAATACAAGTGCAAACTCTACAACAACAAAGGAGGTCCCTCTGTGTATTACCTCTAGAAAGAACTTCTCAGATACTACAGGCTGTAACATGAATGATCATAGAATAGCAAAGGTACCTAGATATCCTATTTGTCCATTTCCAGTTTTTTGAAATGTTTGATTGCAAAAATAAAAGTCACAAAATCTTTGTCAGATTGCCCTTGAGTTTTGGAGAGGAATATTTGAAATTAACTCCATGCCACTAAATCCCACTTCAGCTCTGTGTGCTCTGCTCCTGTGTGCAGTGGAGGAGATGGAATAACTGCAGCTGTGGTGCTGAGAACCCTTTGCCCACACTATCATATTTCATGAATTTAACCCTGATCTGCTCCTCTGGACTGAGCCAGCCAAGAGCTGGAGGACACAAAGTGTGGGCAGGGACCACATTTGCTGCTTTGATGTGAATTGACAGGAATCCAGTTCAGGTGTTCTGCAGTGTGAACGGGGCATGGTGGGCTGTGACTGTTTGTTTTGTTTGCAAAATGAGTCAAACTAAAGTGGCAACGTGTTCATCCTCAGCTGTCTCCTATCAAAATCTTCTGTTATGTTTATTACCTAGTTTGCTGCTGATCCTGCACTTACAATTAAAAAGGAAAAAGAAAAGGAAATCTTACTGCAAGGAAATCTTGCAGCAAACTTTTGATGTGGTTAATTTACAATACAATCACACTTCTTTTGATTGATTTAGTAAGGTGGGAACAGCTGAGAACAGGAAAGCTTGTTTTGAATGTTCTGACCAAGCTATCAGTCAGTTTGCTTGGCACGGTGCCGGTCCCTGAGACCGAGTGATGGCCTAGGGGGTGTTTGTCGAGGTGCCGTGTCCCAGACGCTCCTCGTGCAGCTCACCCGTGTCCACACGCAGCATTCCCAGCTCAGGGCACCCTGGGGTGCTGTCTCGGCTCCTGGCAGGAAGGCAGAGCCTCCTCTCCCTCCCAGCTCGCTCTGTCGGGACAGAGCTCCAGGAGCTGGGCTGCTCCCATGGCTCAGCTGGGAGCTTTTCCCTTCCCACTCGGCATTCCTGGAGCTCCATGGACAGGCAGGTTTGCTCAGCCCCAGAGCTCCTGCCCAAGGTGTCCTGGTACTGCTTTAGAGGCTCCTGTGGGATGAGCCCCACAGATGGGGGGAGCTGGAGCCCTTGGAACAGGGACTGGAATTTGTTTTCTCTTTGACTTTGGAGTTTCATTGGTCTCACATGCAGAGCGTGGCCACCAGCAGCTGGATGGACACTGCAAACCTCCTGTCAAGGCAGGCAAAATAATGATGTGCTCACTAAAAACATTTCAGGAAAAGTAAATATTCCTCTTGGTTAAGGGGCAGTTTTAACCTGCTCAGGGAACAAGCCATTCCTTGTTGATCCATGTGCAGCTGAAACAATATCACACTGCTTGACTGGTTTCGTATTTAATCATATTTTTGCTTCACCTGTTAATTGACACCTATCAAATTCTAGGAGATTTCGGAGGCTAATAATTTTTTTTTATTAAAATAACAGTTTTTCATATTATCATATCTAAATTGCAGCCTTTCCAAACTTAAGTAACTAAAACAGAGAAGTTACTTTGTTGTTGCCAAACACAGATGAAATGCAAATGTCAATCACTTGTTGGGCAACTGCTAAACAACCCTTGTCTACTGAGTATTGGGGATAAGAAATTTCACTGGGAAATTTGCAGTCTGTGCAGCAAGACTGCTCTGTGGAAAAGCTCTGCCTCTTTTCCTTTTTATTTTGTTAGTCTATTTACAGTAGAATTTGAGTCACTTAATGGGCAAATAAGTTAATTTTAAATTCATTGCCTACCACAAGCTTTGCTGAAGTTTACAGTCCTCAAGAAAGTCAATTCTCAATTACTTCGAAGACCAGCACTGTCCTTGGAAGCGCAGCAAAATGCCATTTTCCAAACCAGAGCAGTTTCACCAATGACACTCTATACAAAAAATAAATGTACCTTATCTGGAGGCCTGTGCTGTGTTGCCAGAAAGGGAGAGGAAGGAAAGGGCATGGTAAGTCCTGTAACCCCACTCAGGCAGCAGCCCAAAAGCTTTTTTGGTTTTTAGAGAGTAGGACAGGATGTCTTGTGTTCCAGTGAACTATTCTGCAAGTGACTGTTGGTAATGGCCACTCAGTGTGTCCCCTGGTACTATAAACAAGGCCAGATAGTTTGGAGGAATAATTCAAATAAGGCAGGATAGTTTGGAGGAATAATTCAAATGTGGCTCACAGAATGCATTTAGGAACATCCTCTTTGCCTTCCTTGTGGTGTTTGGCTCTGAACCATTTCACGTGGAAAAAGGCTCCTTGCTCATGTTTTATTTGTATACTAAAACTTATCATTTGGGGAAATTGGGAGTAATTGCAACATTTATCACCTTCACACTTAAAGGATTAGTGATTCTGGAAACTCTAAGCCTTGCAGCGAGCCAGGGCATCAGTGAGTGGGATATTGCAATAGCTCCTGTATCAGTTATCAAGCAGCAGTGTGGGCACTGTGGATTTGGAGATCTCTCCTGCGACTAAATCAGGAATTATTTGTGCTGTGCTGTATTCGAGTTTCCTGTAAGAAAACTGATGTTTTGTGGAAATCCATGCTGAAGAGATAGCATTGCATTTGGAATGGTCCTAGGATGTGAATTCTGGTGGTTTTATTTCCTTTAGTTCACAAACCCAACAAATAAGGTTATATTTTTAAGAATTCATCTTGGCTCCTGGAATGATCAATCTGCTATCTGTGCCCTGTGTATGTAATTTCTCTCTGAAGTCACTCTGGGTTTCTCAAACTCATTTTTTAGGAGGACTTGACTGCAATTCCTTTGTGTGGTTTCAGCTGAATTTTGCTGAAATTCAGAGATTCATAGAGAGCAAAGTGGATGCATTTCAGCACTGAATCTCCCTGCTGTAATTTCTCCATTATTTATCATCCTTGGAAACATTGCCTTTCAGCAACAGCTTCTCTGACTGGTTTCCAAGCCACGTTTTCGTTCATCTGGGTGTGATACAGGCTCCCACAAAAATCACAGCGGTTTCCTCTCTACAGGGAAGGGCTCAGCTCTGCAAAGCAAACGGGCACAGCTGGAGCAGCAGAAGTTGTGTGCTAACACCAACACAAGGTGAAGCGCTGCTGAGGAGCTGGCAGCATGGATTTCCCGTCCTGCAGACCCAACCTGCGTCAGTCTGTAACCCAAAACAATCGCGACTGCATCGTAGCTTCCGGAGGGGGCAGGACTCAGGTGCTGGAGCCAGGCAGGCTCTCCCCTGTTTCCTGAGCGCCTGGGGCTCTGCGGGGCTCTTCACCTGCATCCCACTGAAATGATCGGCTCCCGGAAAAAAAAAGAGAGATCAGCCAAAGCACAGCAGCTCATGGCAGCTCCAATCAAACGGCACCAAGCCTGAAGTGGTTACTATCCAGAAATACGCCTCGGGAAGGAAGCAAAATAAGATGCAGTCTAAGGTTATATTATTATAATAATCAAGAGAAATCAGACGTGGTGGGAAAAGGTAGGAAATTATATGGAATTATCATCAATCAAAGAAATTAAGAGCAGCAATTGAAAGTACCTGGTTCAAATTTAGTTTGAGGAGGAAATTTTACAGTGAGCGGAAAATGTTTACCTGCATCAACGTTTTCTGACATTCAGCCTGATGTAATAATGGTAATTAAACTACAGGAAAGGCAGCACTACAGCAATGTTAATAGCCATGGAGAGATTCCAAGCTTGGAATACATTTTTGTATTAGAATATTCTTTTCCTGCAAAGGTGTGTTTTTTCATTTTGAAGTCTATGAGTTGGAAAAGGGAAGCTGCATTTGCCAAATAAATAGAAGGTCTCTAAGTGTTAGTTTAGAATAATTCGTGTTTGTTACAAATGTAATGTGAAAACTTTATAGATTTTAGGCTACTTTACCCTAATTCATAATCTGACACTTTGTTCTAGAGCTTCAGGAAGTATTAAGAAAATTTACAGAAACTAGAGGAAATTAGGCACAGCAAATATTGATTAACTAAGAAGTTAATACTGAAAATATTGGGGGTGAAGTAAATTAAATGTTCATTTAAAAGTTCCAGAACAAGGGAAAAAGTATACGAGCTGAGAAAGTTCTGAAGGAGGCATGGAGCATGAAAAACATCCTACAGAAATTCTGTTGTGCTGTCGGATGGGAGCCATAAAGGGCACTCAAGGTGGATAGAAATGCTGTAATTTTTCTGTATCATTAAAATTTTGTCAAATCACATTTTTGGTTGGGCTTCAAAGGTCACCTTGGATATTTATGGTTATTCTCCCTCCACACATTCAACAGCCGCATTCACATCCCTACACAGATTCACATCTTCCCTGAAGTCTCTACAAAGCCAGGAGAACACAATGAATTAACCCTGCAGTGGGGTTCCAGTTTACACCTCCAGCCTTGCTGTGCTCTTTACAGACTGTTCTGTACACACAAGAGGAAGGGTGGCTTGAAGGCAGGAAACAGGAGGAAGGAGAAATAAATGTTTTGAGGAGTTAAAGAATTTGCTTGCTGTTCCTTCAGGTTGACAGCATTTCCTCCCAGGAACTAGGAGTTCTGGGCTTACACTGATGTTCTCATTTCCTCTGGATATTTAAGCTGCCCGAAGTGCTGCCATCCAAGTTCAGCGAGCTTGTGTTCCACAAGGCCACATTTTTGGCTCTCTGAGTGCAGGAAAAATGGTCCCAAAGAAAGGCCCTAGCTCAGCAGGTTGTGCAGCAGCACCAGTTTCATGATCTAATAATCTGCAAATGGCATTATCCACTCATGTATAATAAAACAGAGTATTATCCACTTGTGCCAGGCACCCTCCATTCACTGTTCATTTGGTTTGGTGCAAGCCTCAGTACAGATGCTGATCTGTCACCTTTGTCACACTCTGATTTAGATCCTGTGTCCTGCTGGGGCAGCTTTGATCATCCAGTGTCTAAGCTCTAACCAAATAAAAACTCACTTATTGCTTCTGGGGCCCAACTGGTAATGCAAAACAGGAGAGATGACAAGGGCTGTTACTCTTTACAGCAGGAATGACACTGAGAACACTGGCACAAAAGAAATGGGAGAATTTGAGGGTTCTGAAATCATGATTCATTACTTTTCCATTGAAATCTTTCTCAAAAGNGGGGACTCCAGAGGTAAAACATAATGACTTAGTTGAAATCAACAGCCACCGGTTTAATGGACATATAAATCTGAATTGCACACACTTTCAGAAGAGGAAGGAATTTCTGGTGAGTGGATGTGGGAAGCTGCAATTGCAGTTCTGCTGGAGGCATTCATCTCTCTGTCTCACTAGTCAGAATCTCAGACAGTGTCCCAGCTGTGACTTATACCCAGTGGTTTTGATACCTTTGGGTAGAGGCATCAGAAACTAATTCCAAGACATACTTCACAGAATTTATATTTATATATATATATATATATAAAATGTTCATGCCATTTCTATATATATAAAATGTTCATGCCATTTAAGATCCTGCTTCAAAAGAGCATCTACAGTCTTCTGTTCTTTAGATATGTCAAGTCCACTGCAGAAACCGTTCACTTTTGTATAAGTGATTTCTTCAAGGAATTGAGATGATTAAGAAAAGAATGCATAATTCAATTTCAAGTCTAGTACACTATGACTCTAAAATTATTTTTCTTCCTTGGGAAATCACATGCTGTTTTGCTTATGATTGCTATGTACAGACCAGACTTGAAAGCATCTATTTCTTTAAAATGTTCTAAGATACAGCAAATTCCAAACAGTGGGAACTGAATTTGATTCCTTGAAATGTTGTTCTTGCTTGACATACATTTATTACCACAAAAAGTCATATTTCCTGACATTACAAATGTTTATTTTTTGTCTTGAACATGTCTACATTTTCTTTCATTTCTGCTTAGTATGCATAGGAGAGATCCTGAAAATTGAGTTATGTGAGTTTGTAATTTGATTCACTTCCAAATAGGTCATTTCTCCAACATTCACGACAAGTACACCCTGTAGTGAAGTGGGTTTAGTTTGCATGATTATAAAATAGTATTTTATTTTAAAAGTTAATAAAGCAGAGAGAAGTAGCCATGAAGTGTGTCCTGGTGTTTCACCACGTGCATCAACCATTCTTTCTAGAAGGAAGTGGCTGGATCTGCAGTTTCCCACAGTTTCACTTTATTAGAAAACTGGAAGTAATTGATGGGTAATGTAACATTCCAGCATGTGCAGAGATGGTGCAAAATAGGGTTTATTTGCAGGAGGGATCCAGCTGAGGCCGAGCTGGCCCTTGAACTCAGCAGGCACAGATGGGATGTTTGGCTACATGGTACAAATACACCTGAAACCTGCAGGTGAGAAGGGAGATGACACTTAGCTGCTGTCTTAGGAGAAGCATGAATAGACTCAGATTTTGTGCAATTTGGGGTTTTGTTTGCAAACCTGAGGCATATGCAAAAAGTGTCCAGAGAAATGCAGATTACATGGGGCAGCAGATGTGTGCCTGGAAAATCTGGCCCAGTGCTACCTTTGGAACTTGGTGTCATCTCCGTGTTTAATCGAAATATTCCTGTGACTGTCTCATGTGTTTGCTATTTTTGCTTTTCTCCTTGCTTTGCTCCTTCCACAGAATGGAGATGGGATGCTCTAAAAAGAGAAGTGAGATTAGTTGGGAAAGGTAACATCTCAGAGCAGTGAATACTTGGAAAAAGCAGCTCAGAAAAGTTCAGCCTCTCTAATCAAGACTGTTCTCCTGAGGCTCATCTCCCTGCATGGGCTTGTAGGCATTGTTAGGTAGGACAATTTTCCCACCAGTTGTCTTGCATTCAGGTCCATCTTCACATGGCATTTTCCTTTCAAATGCCTTCACAGTCCTGATTATTGGCTGTCAGCTGGGGGAGGTGTAGGTGGAAGGAGAGGAGCTGCTGAGCATCTGACACCCTGCTGCTGTTGGGGCTGTCAGCAGTGACACTGAAGCAGTCAAAATACCTGAGCACTGCTCTTTAGGAGCTGCACCTTCCAGCATGACTGGAANTAATTTTCTTGAAATTACATCTTGGCTATAGGCAAAATACTTATTCACTTCCAATTTTTAACTGTATCTTTCCCAATTTGGATCCAGTGTTGAAGGTGAAACCCTGTGTTATCTTCATTAAAAATTTGTCATAGATTTTCTAATTTTATTGTTCTCTGCTGACAATCTCATTAATGATATAAAGAATATGTTATCTCTGCTTCCAAATTCTATTTTATTTACATAAAATCTAAAATTTCTTAACTGTAAATGAAAGATCCAAAATGGATAACCCAGAAGAAGGGTAATGGTACCCTGTAATTTATCTGACACTGAAAAGACAAAATACAGCTGTCCATCAAAGGCCTGCTGGGATGTGATGAAGCAGGGTTAACTTTTAGCATGTAACCTGATTTTATTTAGTCATCTCTCACCATAACACCCCAGGAAGGTTCATAAGAGGTTAAAAACAAAAACTGCTTTTGAAATAATTATGAAGCCCACGTGCAGCCTGGAACAGGACCAAGGTCTCTGGAGCTGAGGAGTGTGGCAGAATCAGAGCTGGAAGGCAGCAGGGGTCGGTGCCAAGGACTCAAACACCAGAGCTGAGGAATGGGGTGCACGTTTTCCATGATCCTGGTCAGCAACTCTAGGGTTAAATAACCTTTTAGAGCTCTCATCTGTATTCTCCAACAGGAATTACAGCATTCTGCACAAAGTGCTTAAGACAATGCAATAGCCTGTCAGCAGTGTTAATTTCCACCATTACAGCTCTTTGGCTTTGGTTGGGTTCTTAAAGGTATTTTAAAAAATACAGTTATTTCCCCACCTTTCAGGAGATTTTTCCTTCTGCAAAAGGCCCTATTTTTAAAACCCCTTCCTGATAGTTATAGAACACACATATTTATTATTCAGGTGATTCATTTATTAAGAATAAATAATTTAAGTACGTTTTCTTCTGTTTAATTAACACATTAGCAGTTGCAGCATATATGGGCAGTAATGTTTGTATTTATACTCATTTCTCAGGCTGTTTGTTTTGTTCTACTTAATGGCCACCATCCTTATTTTTTCAAAGTTCCTGACCTGCACAAGCCTGCAGAAATGTTTGCAAACTTCTACCAAGGCAGAGATAGCTGTGGCAGCAGCAGCAGCAAAATGCTGCATCATTCTTTTCCTGTCCTCTGATGCCCAGGGTGAGCTGAAACCCTTGAAGCAAGAATAAATAATGGTGGCCCTAGACCTACTTCATGTTTGTTGAGAAGAAACCTAAATGACATCATTGTTACTGCTGCTGTGTTCGGCACATGGGAAACCATTGCTTCAGACTCACCAGCCAACCCAAAATTCACCTCCATTCTCGTGGAAAGTTCTTGTTCTATTCTGTGAGTGCAATAGCAAACTCCTCTGTGTCAGATGAAAACACATGCTCTATAATGCTGTGCTTTCAATCATTGTCTTCTTTAAAATAACACTTCCACTTTCCCTTTTTATTCTCCAACCTGAAGGTATACTGCCATTTCCTTTGGTACTACATAAATATCTTCTAAATGTGATCAAATTCCTGTACCTTAGTTAGCTGGTTATTTCTAACTATCCATCAACACTGGCTATAGGCACCCAGTCAGATTATGGGCTTCCCATTTTTGGTGTTACACAAACATGTCCTAAAATGAAATTATGAAGAACTTTGAACCTCAGACCCTGATCCTACAACCAGTGCTACAATGGGGTTTGTTGTAGGATCTGAACTATGTGTATTTAATGACTGAATTCTTTTCTATGGATGACAAACTGACTTTAGAATGTTAAAATAGATTCTTCTTTCATGATCCCCTTTATTTTGGTTGCTTCAGTTATTTTTTAACTCATAGAGTCTAGTGCACTTAAAAATAGAGTAACCCCACTTTACACCTGGATATTCCTGCTAAACTCTCTCTTCTTCATTACTTAGAAAATCTAATATTCACCTTGATGTTAAAGGCTTTTTATCAGAAAACATGAACATCCCAATAGTTCAAGCTGCCAGGTGAATGTCCTGATATATCATTAGGTAGAATCGACCACAACCTTGGAGCATCCCAGATTCCTTCAGCAAACCCTGCCTGTCAGGGTTAAATCCTGGCCTCCAGCAGTAGCTTGTATCCACACAAGGGAAATTATGATAAAAATAATCTTTACATCTCCAGACTCAAATGGATCTTTCTGATTGACTGCCTCTGGTGCCAGGTCCGTGTCAATAATTCGCATGGAATGCGTGGCTGTGACCTTTTCCCCCTTGTTTTAGAATTTCTATTTTCCAGGCCCAATAAACCATGTCAGGAAAAAGTGGCAGCTCTGGACATGTGAATGGATGGATCTCAGGTCAGAGGCAATCCTTCAGCACTCTCCTGTTCGGGACTAAGGAATACATCTCCCTGCTGTAATGGGTCTGTCAAAAATGTATGCAAGGAAAAATTGAAGGATACACTCTTTCAGTTAAGCAATGATTAGAAAGAAAGAATAAAATGAGTAAAGGATTTTCCCTTGCTTTCTCCAGCCCCAGTGAAGGCTGTAGGAGTTAATGGACACGCTGACTTGCAAAGCAGCATTAAAGACAAGAGGTAATACCAATTATCCATTATAAATTCCTGCACAGTGCCATAGCATCATTATTGTTTGTAAACCTTTCTATCCATCTGCATCCATCACCTGTACAAGACACCAGCAGAAGACTGTAGAACACCCAGGCTGTCCCATCAATAAACAAGCACAGTCGGGTAAAAAGGAGAAGAGTTTTTGATTAATGTACCAGAGCTGAAATTAGGTTTTAATTCTGCACCACTGTAATGTTATCTATTGGTGAGGCCTCTTCATCTGTGCTTCAGCTCCCTGCCCATGGAATGGGGCAGCATTTGTTTCTTTTCATTTCTGTAATCTGGCTTATTTATTTCCACTGTAAGTTGGCTGAGGAGATGCTTCTTCCTGTACAACATCTGCCTTGCAAACCTGCTCTCTACATCCCACCCCGAAATCAGTTCTATTTGGGATCCTTAATAATAGGATCATACTAAAAATGCAGTATTTATCAGTTTTAGCTCCCTCAAAGACTTGCTGGTTCCCTGTAGGAAAATACCCTCCTCTGAATTGTGATGCTGTGTTTGTATCTATTTTTTAATATACAGATATTTATATTTTTATGTATATTTCAGAGTGTTAGTCCACAGGTCATATTTCTTGCCTTTCACAAAGCGGGATGTTGTGCTAAGAAATGCCTTATGCTGCTTGCCACGACTTATTTGTTTATTTATTTATTTATTAACAAACTACAATCCTGTCGATTTTAAAGTTCCTTCTACGCCTCTGCAGTGTGACCACTATAAATGCAGACGATTTTGGGCAGGACCACTTGGCTTTAACGCCGTTAGCCCTGCAGTTCACGCTAAATTTCTGCGCACCACGGTGAGTATTTGCCTGCGGGGCTGGATCTCGGGCGCTGAGCACTGCAGTGCCCCGAGCAGCTCTGTCCCCGGGCCGCTGACGGACAGGGCAGGAAAACCTCGCGGTGCTCACATTTCACACCCTGGGGCTGCAGCACCTTCCCCGACCGACAGAGAAAGGCTGAACTCCTCACTGAAGAGTCTTCTGTAGGAAGATGACAAACAAGTGACTGCAAAAATTTAATTTTTCTGCGTGGTTTTCTGACACGTGAAGTTACTTTACTGCTGACTTTCTCTGGTTTTTTCATACAGTGTTCCATTCAAGCTCATAACAGAGACCATAGGAAAGCAGATTCCATAACTAATTAGTCGAGCAACCAAAAAGAGCTTTAGAAGTTTGTCCCAACAGCTTTAATTTGTTTTGTTGTTTTGGTTGGGTTGGTTTGTTTGTTTGTTTTTTGTCTGAACCAAATATAACAGTAAATGTGTATTTCCATCCATCTTTCTTAGCAGATGAAGCATTATATCTCTGGTTTGGAAAAGGGCTTGGGCTCTTGTCTCTTTGCCCCATCCCATTTTTCCCGTGTGTGTGGACAGCAGGAGGAGGGAATCCTGCATTCCATCTACTCAAAGCAACTTTCTCAATGAATCATGCTTCCAGCACCACATACAGGGAAAAATAATGGAAAGGAATTCTGATAGAGACATAAACTCAAATGAATTTACTCAACAACTGTGATGTCTTTGGTGTAGAAGTTACATCGCACTCAGTGGGATGGCCCCTGGTGCTGCCTCAGGGGAATCGCGAGAGATTCAGGAAAGGTTTCAGGAGAGCATCCCGAGGTTGCTCTGTCAACGACAACACCCCCACAGCCAAGGGCTCAGCGAGATCACTTGGAGCGGTGATTCTGTTGGAAGTGCTGGCTTTCCCAGAGTTAGGTGGTTTTGATGAGCAATTTAAGGGATAGAGCACAGATGAGGGAGCGTTTGAAGCAGGGAGGGGACACAAGCAACTTGCAAAATTCCTTGTGGCTCTCACAGCTGGTACGTGGCCTACACTTTGCAGTCAGTATGAAGTGTGATCTCCAGGCAAGTGTCCTCACGTTTGCCATGCTTTCCCTCAGCTGTGTGCAATCACGCCAAGGAGCTGCACCTGGCCACAATTTCGGGCCCCAGCGTTCTTTGTTTTCACAGCCTGACGCCGTGGCCTTTGTTTATCGCTCCGAGCCTCACCAGCGCTGTCTGCGTGTCTAAGGTTAGAAGCCCTGTTCGTTTTTCATTTCTATTTTTTCAATTTTTTGCAATTTGTCTTTTTCCCCCAACAAAAGCATTTCGTGTTCTCTTCCTGCCTTGGGTTTCCAAGGTTTTCTGTTTCCCTCCAACTTTACTGAACTGTTACTTTATCTTTTCTTCTCCCTTCCTTTCTCCCGGCCTTTGTGTCTTCCTTTCCCGGTGTCCTTCGCGTCCTTCGCCACAGCCTCATTTTCTTCCCCTCCGTCCTGTCCCGCTCGGTGCCCCCGTTCCGCCCTGTCCTCGCTCCGGGCCCGCCGTGCCCTCCC
>VZRX01023416.1:0-13095 GCA_013398075.1 Notiomystis cincta | reverse complement strand
GGTTTCCCCAGGCCGGGACGCGGGGTGACCCCGGCGCCGCTGGGGTGCCGCGGGTGCGGCGGGGCCGTCCCCGTTCCGCAGCGCTCCGGCCGCTCGCTGCCACTTCGCAGCCAGCCTTGACCCTTCCAAAGGCTCTGGTCGCACAGGTGGAGGCGATTTCTTGCCTCTGCTTGTTTTCTTTTCCCTTGCATTGTTTCCATGCAGTTTAGGACTGGCTTTTGAGCCCCAAGTTTCAGAAACTTAGTTTTGAGAACTGTCTCAGTCTAGTTTATATTATTGTCGAACATGTCAGTTGCTCTTATTTTTGTATGGGGCTTTGCTGTTTATTTTATTTGTGATCGTGTGTGTGAGAGAGAAAACTTAAGTGTTTGGCGTTTGTTTTCTTAACAAAACCTCAACCAAGTGCTTGAACCGTAACTTTGTGAGGAAAATTATTCCTTCTAGTAAATATTACTTGACTTTGTTTACTTTTACGTGTGTGAATAGCAGAAAGCGACCGTAGGGAATGAATTGCTCCTTACCTTACTGACCCAACGTGCCTTGGTGTCCTGGTGGGAATACCTTGTTTTCTGGGCAGCTTAACATGTAACACGCAACGTTTCGATGGAGGGGAGTTATTTTCCTCCTCTTTACTTTCTAATGTAATTCAAGGTAATTATCTCCTTTATAAGGATCTTCTCTCTAGATAAGCGTGGGAGATGTCTTTTAAACGCTGCCAGTAGTTCATCAGACAAAACGGGGTCGTTCTCTCGTTGGCTTCTGCTGTGCCTTTCACCACTGGAGGGCTGCAGAGAACATTTTTGGGTAAGAGTAGCCACAATCTCCCAGTAGCTGGTGGTTAAAAATAGGCATCTTAAGGTTATTTATACTGATATTCAAGTGCTTTAAGTTTTGCTTTGCTTATTGCTTTACATACCTTGTGTCTTAAAATTGGATCTTTTCAAAAACTGTAATGCCGTGTTAATAAATGAAGTAAGATGTCTTGGCACTGTATGCAGTTAATATTGGATATACTTTTTTTTCACTCCACTTGATCGGTAGAAGAAAAGGAAAAAAGGGTTTATTTCAGCAGGAACCTCGTGCTACTTTCCGCTTGCTCTCTGTTTTTTTAGAGTAAGCAAGTTTCAAGTCAGAATGTGTTTTGTGGCTGTCTCATGCACACAATTGCAAGTCTTGTACCGTAACCACAGCCTGGACTTGTGGCTTGAGGATGCATTCTGGTTGGAGACACATGTGGATGTGGTGTGTACCAAGCTCCTCTGGTGTCTTGAGCATCCTGTTGTGTATAGACAATCAAAAAACCAAAGACAGTGATTTCAGTTCTCATCGTAGCTCCTCTACTTTGCTGTGCTCTGCTGCTTCTCATTTTGAAAACAAAACCAACCTGCCTCCACCCCCTCTCCTTTTTCCCACATATTTGTGAGCATGGGGAGAAGGATTGCAGGAACAGTTCTGGTTCTCACTTTTCATGCAGCACAAAATAGCAATTTCTTTCACTAAATACCTCCAGGCGGCAAAAATTGTTTACTCTCGGTAGAAAGGGGGAAACTCCCCCCACAGCCCCTCCTAGAAAAACCTCTCTAAAATTTTCCAAGGAAAAAGGAATATAAGGCAACAACAGAATGTTTAGGAGGTGGTTAGTTATAGAATTTAATGTGTGTATTAAATATGCATATGCAATTTGTTATCTTTGCAGCAGGTTGTTGACACTGAGATTTCTGTCACAGGGTCCAATAAAAATTACTGCTTTGGGCAGAAAAATGGGGTTTTAGAAGTATTTTCAGATAGCTTTTTCGGTGAGACAGAAGTGCACTTTCTGGATTAATGGAATAGCGTTAATGATGTCTGAAAATTGTCTGAACTCTCTCTTGTGGTCTTCAGTTATGGAAAACAGAAGAAGTTGAAGAATAAAGCTTTTTTTTTTTCCCCAACATATTCAAAATTTGTAGTTCCATGCGGTCACAGGCAGGGAGCAATACAACCTGCAGCACTTTGCTTTTCATTTCCCCAAATCTCTGCATAAGGCTGATCTCTTAAATAATTTATTACCTTATTCTAGCATGTACTACTGAACTACTCAGTGAAGTCCTAAAAGGGCTGTCACATCCAAATTTCTTCTAAGACCCAATTAATCAACCTCTTAAGTTCCACTGTACTTGAACTTCATTGCCATTAACAATATTTGTCTTAATTTTGAAGTACAGCTGAAAGCCTCTCAATGATCTGAATAATTAAGAAGATTTGATTCCAATTACATTAATTACATGGGCAAAACTTGAAATCTTAGTTGTGGCCATTTCCAAATGAGTGGAAAATTCAGTCCCACTTGGCAGGTCTAGGATGTGAGTACATCAGACCTGACCAGCAGCAGCAGAGAAACAAGTGACCAGGGAAGCAGAGCTGGCATCTTCTGCAGGAGAGAAACCTCAAAGCCCAGGGGGAGGAAAGGGAAGGAAAAGCTTTGAGACAGACACTCTGGACAGATCCTAGAGTGTGAAATTTTCTGCATTGCACTGTGTTTTCTTGTATTTCTCTTTGTAGTAAATAATAATGAAATACTTCTCATTAGGAGACATTAAAAAAAAAAAAAAGCCTTCTTTTCAACTTCATCCAAAATACATGAGAAGTAATGTTTGGCAAGTGCTTAGGTCAGAAGATGGGAGGTGAAGCAAATGTGCTTTCTTCTGCTGGTGCTTCCTGTAGCTCACCCATAAACCCCAGTAAAGACATATAAATGATTTCATCTTTCTGTTTCTTTTCATCAATAAATGGAGTTAGGAATCTTTTTTTTTCCTCAGTGTTTTGATTGAAAAGCAGTTCATGAACACTGACTCTTGTGTCTCACAGGACAAAAGATTTGTCTGATTATGAAGTCTGGGTGTCAAGATAATGAAATGATTCAGAGGTCTCAAAAGACAGAAGTCAGTATTTGATAGCAGCTTTAGTATTCAGGTATTTCAGCACAGAAGACTGACAACTATATTTAAATTGTCATGATGACGTTAGAGATGTTTGCCAGTCAGAATCATATTGTTACCAATTTTAATCACATTACTTGGAAGGCTGCCAAAACTGCGAACTTAAGAGCTTCCAAACCATATTATAATTGTATTATTTAATTAATAGTGTGTGCCACTTACAGAACCTCCTCCAATGTGTGGCTTTTGTCACCTCACATTGAGTGGCTTGTGAGCAGTGTGCAATCAGTTTCATCTTTTTTTCCCTTTCAAAATGACTGGTTTTGAACTCCAGGGATTGTATCTATACCTGGATAAACCTTCCCCTGCCCAGATTGCACACTCAAAAGGGACCTCAGTTATCTTTCTCCAGCTTTTAATGATTTGGAGGAGAGTGTGAAAGATGATTAGAAGTTCTCAGAGGAGCTGTCCCTTTGTTTTATTTACTGCTTAACCAGAAAAAAAATACAGGTGATGTGATATTCCTGTGCATCCTTTAGGCATTAAAAAAAGAGTGCAAATTACTGGTTGTAATACACTTATAGCTCAGTGTGTGTTACGAAAAAGATTTTACTCCCAGGATTCCTGAAATTATAGGCACTGTTACTTAATAACCCATAAAAATGTTAGAGGGTGGATTTTCTCATACACAGATTTTCTCTGTCAGATTGACAGGATGTTTTGGGAGAGTCATTTCAGAGGTCAAACTCTGGCTTCAAGTGCAGTTCCTTTCCTTTGTGTTTTTATCCCTGGCCTCCTCTTGGTCCTCATTTTGACTTAATTGTTTCAACGTGGTATTTTTGCATTGGTTTCCAAGAAGGTTCTGGGTCCAGAAGGCAGCAGAGAGCCTGCCTGGCTCCCCTTGAGTGTGTGAGTGGTGTAGCTGACACCTCATTTAGTGCAGAGAGCTGCCCTGCTGTGAAACGAGGAATGGCAAAATGCAAGAGAAAATGCATTGTTTCTATAGCAAGAGAACTGCTGCTGTCAAGTAGAGTTCCCTGTTGTCTACAGCCTGTTCTAGCAAATATGGCAAACAGTGTAGTCCTGATATTCAGAATGTGCTTAATGTAGTGGCAGTGTAATTTGAAAAGACTCATTTAAAAGCCTAATAGCAGTGAGATCTGGCCTGGCTTGAATTTAAGTTTGTTTGCCTGTGAGGAGGACCATAAATGAAATGTGGCTCTTCTCAGAGCCCCTTTTTTCCTCCCCTCTCTGGTATCCTTAAAAATGAGCAGAGTGCAAATAAATAACAGGTATTTATCTCCAGCTTTCTAGTGATTGTGCCCAAGTGGTGATTCCTCAGTCTTTCAAATATCTCGTTCCTTTGGATTTATTAAGCAGAAATTAACAGGAAAAAATAATCTTCAAACCAGTAGCAGTAATTTTAACAGAATCATTAGGATACAGCAACAGAGTTAGAAGAGACAGTCCTCATTTGAGATTCAGCTAGACAAAAATCTTTGGGTCTGGATGTTGCACTGCAAGTAGAACCTGGACCATCTGGAGTTGATTCCAACAGAGAAAAGGGAGATTGATGAGTCTGGAAAAAATGACTTGGCAATGCTGAAGCGGTTGTCCACTGGATGGAAGGGAATTGAGGAACATGCAAATGGTTTCCAGGTCCATCAAAAGCCCCTGCAAAGCAGAGGATAAAATCATGTTCTCTGCATTCTTGTGGGCAGGATATAAAATTAACAGGAACAGGAAACATTCTGGGAAAGCTGCTGTCATGACCTTTTAGTACATTTGACTGGAGGGCTGGAAGAACGAGTTGGAACTTGGAATATTTGTTCATGGAGCAGGCCAGACCTCTGGGTGGGGAGGAGAGGGGATGCAGTGACCTCCCAACATCATCCCAAATGCTGAATTTCAAACTACCCAGTGTGTTTCTCTTTTCCCTGAGCACTTGCAGCTGGGCAAGGCAGGGATATTGGCTTCAGCTGTCCCTTGTTCTCCCACGGTTTGACTTTTCCTGGGGTCTTCGCCCAGCAACTCAGGGAATGTGGGTGGGTGAGACTTAGAAAACTGGCAGAAGCACCCAGCACAAATTCTAGGGTTTTGTTATGGATTTAAAGACCATCCTGATTTATGTGAGACTTGGCACAATTTTTTTGTTCCCACAAATGCAAGTTTTAAGTAGTACACTGGCAAGCCCATAGTAACTTCTGTATTTGTACTTCTGGTAATTGCAGTTGAGGTAGAGAGGAGAGTGGTGAGGAATCTGGAATGTGAGTCTGTTAACCTTGGTAACTAGAGAACAGGTGAACCTAGTTTGAAAAGCATGAGCTGAAGTGTAAACAAACGTAAAATGAGAAAACAATTTGAAGATGTGTGGAAAAGAAGCCTAATATCAAACTTGAGATGTGTTTTTAAGATCCAAAAGAAAACATTTTCTGACTAAATTTAAAGTTTGCAGTTTGATACCTTTGGTCTTTCACCTATGAATTCAGTAAGTTGTGAGCATTTAAAAATAGAGACGTTGTCATGATTGGGAAAGGGTGCTTGCAAAAGTAAGTTCGAAGGAATTTCACAGGAGTGGCGTGGCTGGAGGACCTGGTAAATGTGTCACTGTACGTAGAGGCAGGATTAGCTGTGTGTCACTTTGTGCTGCCGCCTCTGAGGGCTTTCTGCAGAGTCCCTCACAGAGAAGCCTGGTGGGTGTCTGGGCTGTGATTTCTGTGGAGATCAGGAAACAAAGTGGGAAAGTGGGTGTGCTCTGGGTGCTGTAACAGAGTGTCCTGTGCATCCCTACAAACACACCTGTATGCTGGATCGGGGGGGTGGGGAGTGCTCCATTCCCTGCCAGGGATTGTCCCCATTGCTGCTGCGTTCCACCTCCCGGGAGACAGCGGTGCGAGACCAGCCATGCCAGGATCCTGGAATGGGATGTGGGGAATTGCCCAGTGTGCTCTGGTGCAATTTTCAGAGTAAACCCTGCAACCAGAAGGGTTTCCAGCAGGAAGACAGACCCTGAGCCTTCATTTCCATGTTGCTTACACCTTCATGAACTCTGTTCATGTGATTTGGCTTCTTTCAAGTGCCTGCAAAAATGGGGAATAAGAACTCCTGATTTCAGTTTTACTTTAATTGGTTAAATTTCTCTGCTTTGAAGTCACTATTTTTGAACTCCAAGGGTTGTATCTGGATACATCTTCTCCTGCCCAAATTGCACACTTAAGAGGACCTCAGTTTTCTTGAACTGGTTTTTAAACACCCAGAAGTTGTACCCAGTAGGTGAGAGCTGTGCACGCTCACTGGGGGGCTTTCAGCGCAAAATTCAGGATGCCTGTGATGCTTTGGTGTTTTGTTTCCTTTCATGAGCTGCAAATTTACTCTATTAAGTAGGTTAATGAGTGGAGTGTAACTATTTAAAGTGTGCAGGTGTCGATTTCTGAAGTGCGCTTCAGGACAGTTCGCTCTAAATGCCTTCCAACTCTGCTGTGTGCATTCCAATAGAGAGGGGTATGATGATTGCTTATAGGTGTAGAGCAACGGACTGAGTTGTTAAAACATTATGCATTCTAATATGGCATCGAAATTTAATTGACTTCTGGATAAAATTGATAAAATTAGCCTAAAGGCTCTGGGCATGTGTGTCGCTCACTGCATCAGTTAATTTGGTATTTGTTCTCAATAAATGATCTTTTAAAAAAAAAATCAGCATTTAAGACACATTGAATCTAAGTGGGATTTACCCTCCCTGCCCTGAAATCCTGCTTTACGTGGAAGATGAATGATTATTAAGATCCATCTTTTAAGAAATTATTTAGGTTTGTGCGAATCTCTTTTGGTGCTTGGTGGTGAGGTATCCCTGAGGCTGCTGGCTTTGTGGTATGGGTTGGGAGTGTATGAGATGTTCAAGCTTGGCAGAAATTAAAGAGATTGTAAAAGTGGTTCAGGTTTTTATGGGCCCTTGAGTATTCTCAAAATACAAATGGAGTGTGAATTTACCAATAGATTTAATATTTAAGACTATTGTGCTAGGAAAGACGATTTTTTCCTATTACCTGAAAGCATTTTTTGGAAGAGAATAGAAGTGTATGTGCTGAATTACAATTCATTTTAATGTGGCTTCTCTCTGTATTGATTTTTAAAGATGGCTCTGCATGGATTTGCACTTTCCCAGCAGTTAATGCTGTTATTTAGATGTTTGGTCTTTGTATGTGGAATCTTGACCCTTGTTAAATCGATGTGAGATTTGCAATGTATCTTGGTGGAATCGGAGTTTCATCCTTTGTGTGTTTTCCTATAAATGTAAACAGTTATTTCAAAGCTTTGAATGTTATTCTGCTAATAGTTGCCTTTATCCAAACAGGAGGAATGTTTTAATCTCTCTCACCTTACGACTTCCTGTGGTATAGCTGCTTTCATTGAGGCAATAGAACCATTCGTGCTGGCCAGGATGGGCATCCTGCAGGTTGAAGTGTGGCTGTTCTTCCCTCAGCTGCCTTTCAGAATGGCTCTGTGAGGCAGGCTGTTTGCTCAGTGTCCCTGTTCTGTCTGCTACTGGTTCAGTACTGGGGGTGTGGTAAAGCCAAGCAGTGCTGCACTCTCCCAGGGTTTCACTTTCTTTTGTTTTGTGGAGCTGGTCTTTGTTGCTGTTTTAAATCAGACCAATTACTCGAAGTTTCAAAGTCCCAAATCTGGTTAGTACTTGTCTTTTTCTCTAATAATTGTTATTAAGAATGACATTTAATTTACTACTACTTTGCATGTCTTAGGACGATTAAAATGAAGTGAGACATCTTTTATTTCATTTGATGAAAATTGCAGCCAAATGTAAATATTAAGGTTCTGCTTTTTGATCAGCATTCATCTATCATTCATTTGCTGGCAGATTAGAGTACGTAAAGTAGGTGAGGAAAAAATAGACTCCACTTATTTTGGGACTGATTTCCTCATTCTTTCTGACTTGTGTAGATTCTTCTCTCACTGAAATACACACATGATTATCAATAAATACAGTGTTTATTTATATATGAACTGCATGTGTCTGACCATTATCAGCTCACATGGATTTCATGACTTTTAAGATACTTGGGGTTTTTCCTCTTGTAACTCCAAGATTCTGAAATCAAGCAACTAAGAAAATGTAGTCTTTTATGTCCTAAAAAAAATCATAAACTCTACCTAAAATGTGAGGGAGAAGCACAAAGGTTGTGCAGGTAAATTAGAAAAATTTACGAACACAAAGGGAGGAATGAGGGTTTCCCTCAAAAGTTGCTGGGCTGTTTTTGTCTTACCTCTTGGAAACCCACTCAAAGTCTGACTGTAGCTGGAAAGTGTTACACCCCATGCCTATCCTGGGCTGCAAATTCACAGTAATTGGGTTGGATTTCTTCGTTGTAAGAGGAGCTTGCAAAATATGGTTCGGTGGAACAAAGTTAAAATAATTTGTGAGCACTCTCTCATGGTTTTCTGGGCAGTAGATTGTATTGGTTTCTGAAATTTGGTTTGGAGTTAGTTTCACAAGGGCTTCCAGCACAGGTCAATCAGTGACAGAATGCACTGGCAGTAATCTTTGAGGCATTTCTGTATAGCAGTTGTGTTTAAAGGATGATTTTCCCTTTTCCTTATGAGAGCGACTTTAAAATTCCTGAGCTACAGCTGAACAGATGGTATTTGCCATTATTGTCAGGCTTAGATCTTAAAAGTTAATTTTTTCCTCCTTAGTTAACAGAATTTAAAATTCGTATTGAAAAATGAAAGCTGGAAAGATGTTAAATGTCTAATTTATACTTAACTGCCTTAAACAGGCAGTGTTTTGGTAGTGATCCTTAAACCTGGCAAAGGTAGACTTCAGCTCCTGATTTGGTGTCATAAAGGGAAAGGCATTGGCTACTTGTCATGGTTTGAGACAGGTGTCTGCCAAGAAAGGCAGGAGCCTCCCTTGGGATGAAAAATGTAAACCTCCTTCCCTCCTAATTATCAGTATTTTGAAATTAAGGGGCTCTCAGGCAAAATAGGGAATAGGAATAACAGATCTTTACTAATATGAATATAAGGTAAAACAAACAACAGCTGTAACGGTGACACCAAACCAGACCCAGAGAACCCACTGGCAGCTGCTCTCAGGTGTCAGGCACCTTCCCCTCGGTGCAGTTCCGGTCCCGGCCGGAAGGGGCGCTGTGGCTGCGCTGGGCAGGGCAGGTGCGATGGTTCCCCCGCGGCTGCAGGGGGCGCTGTGGGGCAGCTCGGGGAGCAGACGCCAATGGCGGCTCGACCGCAGCGATCCCGGGGTGGTGGCTGAGATGTGCTGGAAACCCCGCGGCTTTAGCTGGGAATCTGGGACGCCTCAGCAGGCGGGGTGGGGGTGCGGGGCTGGTGCAGCTGGAACTCGGAGCGGTGCCGAAGAAGCAGCGGGGCTGGGACCGCAGCGGCACAGTCCGGTCAGAGCCGGGAGAGGTGGGTTCAGGATCTCGGGGTCCCCAGGTGAAAAGAGTTCCTCTCTCAGTGAGGTATCAACAGGACACCAGTTCAGCGGCCGCTGTCCCGAGCGGAGGCTCACCCGCGGCGGGTGAAGCGGGCTGGGCTGGACTGTGGTGGTAGCAGCTGCGCGCGTCCTTTCCTCCGAGGGACCGGAGCGAGGGTGCACACGCAGCTGCCCCTGTCCCGGCTCCTGCCAGCCCCGACCCTCGGACGCTCTCTGGGCTTGGCCTTCTGTTGTTCTCCTTAAGTACCATCATTAGCATTTCTTAGGAATTTTATGGGGAAAAATTCCCTTACAAAAGGAGACAAAACCCTCAACACTACTGAAGCCAGTTGTAGTTAGGTTTTTTTTTTCTTCCTCAAAAAAAGCATGCAAACTGTGTGTGTATAAAATGATCAGAGTGCAATTATTGCAGTGTCTCACTGAAGCGAAAGGCACGAGATGAGGCAGAGTTACTGAGATGAAATAATGTGAAGAGAAATATTTTGAGGCTTATTTTGGGAAGCTGATTTCCTTTTTTTGCTTCCCTTGTACTTCTCCTTTAATATGATCTTTGGTGTCATGGGATCCGTGGGCCTATTCCAATGGCTGCAAAAAATAATTAAGAAAAACAGGTCTATTTTCAGTAGGCTTGCATTACTGTTCAGCTGTCCATCTAAATTTGTAGGGACTCACAAATCAAAAAGAACTGGAGCTGCTTGTGAAGATCAGCAAAAATATCTGAGAATATTTTTGGTGGAAACAACATGAGCTCAAAAAATGTCAGTCTGTTCATTGCAAATTTCACTTTCTAATAATAAAAGATATTTTGTCCAATATGTTTTTTTAAAGTAACTTAAATCTGTGTAGATTTGAGTATAATGCCTTTATTTAGAAAGTACTTTAATTAGAGATGGCTTAAAAGAGGCAGTTCCCCTATAAATTCAGGGGAATAATTACTTTTTTCCTCCCTCTATTCATCAGAATACAAACTTGTCTCGTTTCCTAGTCTCAAAGAGTGTATATATTCTTTAATGGACAGTGGAATTTACTAGGGGATAAATCCTAAAATGCTGTAATGATTTCTTAAACTCTCCACTTGAATGTGAAGAGCTAAATCCATGCATGGTTTAGCTTAACGTTCTTTGGAAATACTTGGGCCCGAACAATAGAAATTCTCTGTACAGCATGAGGCTGTGCACTTCTTTTGCACAACAGAGAGCATTTAGTTACAGCAAGATCAGCAGAAGAGGAAAAACAGTTTGGGTTTTTGATAAGCAAAATGGTTGGCAAATCAAGTTGTGATGTTTCTGAGGCTTCAGTGCTTTCAGCACTGCAAACCCTGCCAGAGGGACAGGAGCTCTGAGCCACGAGTCTTCTCCAAATATTTCTAATTGATGGGAAAACTTCGAAATTCTCTAAGCTTTTGGGTATGTGGCCTTGACTGTATCTCAGGAAGCAGTTCTCATTGAGACCGCAAATTCTAAAAATAAATTAGGGCAAGGGAATAAGGTCTGTTATAGAAATTTAATTGTAGACCAGCTTCTGTTTCTCTGGAAGCTAATAAAACCCAATATATTTTTTGCAAGACTTGGCAATATTGGCAGATTAGCGGATTTAGTGAAACCTTGAGAATAGCTGAAGGGTAAACTGGGATATAGAAAATTAATTTTAGTCTAAGTTCTCCACTTTCTACACTAAAATATCTTCTACAAAGTGCTGACTGTAGCACAGTTGTAAAGAGTCTTTGAGATTTTTGAGTTCATCTTTGCAAAATGTTGCCTGGGTATCTTTCTGCACATCTTGCCTAATCCAGTTCTTTTGGGCTGACTGCACGTTAGAGAATTATCTTCTATTTCACATGAGCAATTACTCTGATAAAATTTATGACCTCCTGCCCTTTTCACTTTTCTGTTGCAATGATTGTAATAACTGTGTTGAACAAAGGAGGAAATTGAAGACCAAATACAGTGGGGTGGAATCACTCGGAGCTGGAGAAGGCTGGTATAATCTGTGGGAAGGGAGCTGATTGCAGCCTATTCCTGGGTGTAACGTGCAGATCCCTTTCTCAGCTGTTGCTGTATGCACAGCGGAGAAATTTGGTGATGGAGAGGCGAGGCAAGCAGGGAAATGCACAGTGGTAACTCTGAGAAAAACAGCCCCAGGGGGATGCTGCTTGGGAATTATCCTGCCTTGTTCCTGGCACACGGATAGCTGAGTGAGCCCCTCCTCTTGCAGAGGTGTGGGACATTCCCTGCTGCTCTTGGTTTCTTCTCTGCCTCAGAAGAACTGAAGCACCTTCTAAGGCTCCAGAGCTGAAGGGCTCTGGGGTTACACAAACCCCATCATTTTCCTGGGTGGCCTGTAATACTAAATATTGCAATAACAATACTTGTTATTGCAAGTTAAATTTCAAGCCTCACATCTAAATGTAAAGTTTAGTAAGAACTTCCCGAACTCGGTAGTATTTTTGTGATGTGTATGAGTGTGTGTAGTGAGACGGTCAAAAATCAGCAACCCTGTGATCTCTGAGATCTGGAAAGCAGAAAGAAATGGAAATAGAACCTTTGTCCTTTCACATTCTTAGCCATGGCGAAATTAATGTCCTGTAAGGTAGGGGTTTGCTCCTAATTTAGTGCTTGTTGCAGGAAGTTGGTCTGAAATGCAGAATTAATACTCAATTTCTGTAGTAAGAAGTGCTGTTCTGTTTGTTCCCATTATTAAGTGGAACTGATTGCCACCAGCTTTGTATGACCCGGCAGGTGGGTGAAACTCACTTTGGCTGAACTTTGGAGTGCGTGCAGCAAAACCTTGAAAGTGACTTCTGCCCTTCAAAGGGAAGGTTCTTCACAGCCTTTCCAAGGCTCAGAACAACAATTGCACCTGCCTTGGGAGAAAAATGGACTGCTCAAATTACACCAGAGCTGCAGCATACTGTGCTCACATGGTGCTTTTCCTCACAGATGTATTTGATGGGGGAGTGCACATGGTGGCTGCACTGCAGAAAGGGAATGGAACGGAAATGTCATTGCCAGCTTTTATGGATCCAAAGGGCTCTGTGAGAGTGTGACCCCAAAAAGCTGCTGCACTCTTCACTGCAGAGATTGACCTCAAGACACTTTGGCTGCAGGGGAATTTCCATGCACTATTTATTTTACAAAAATTGGAGAAAAAGTTTGTGCTTGTTTTACAGAAGGATTATTCTGAAGCATTCTCGTGTTTCAGGGGCATACCAGCTCACGTGGCAATCAGTGCTCATTCTCCTAACTGTGGAAAGTTGAGTCAGTCCCCATGTACAGACCCTTGGCAATCTGCAAGTTTGCACCTAGGAGTTCAGAATGCTTGACAGAAATTGTGTTGGCCATGTTTGATAGCTTTCGTTGGAAGTGATGCTCCACATTGTTGTGCCCTGAAATAGAAACATAGTCAGGAGTGTGCTTGAAAACCCAGCAAAGCACATGGAATCATGCTCCTTTGTGCTGGCAGAAATCATGGAGAAGCTTTCCAGTGACTTGAAATATTTGGGTATGTGTGTGATACAGTGAGACTTCTGTGTGACCAGTAAAACACCTGACTGCTGCTGAGGTGAATATGTTCTGTTAACAGCCATTGTCTGGGCAGCAGAAAACAAAGACTGCTTTTGATTTTGGACTCAGTTTTCACCAACTGCAGACTCCAATATCTTAGGGTTAACATGCCGTAACTTAGTGTCAGGAAAATGAATCCACA
>VZRX01023411.1:0-24587 GCA_013398075.1 Notiomystis cincta | reverse complement strand
TTTTTTTTTTTTTTTTTTTTTTTTAACCTTTTTAATCCTCTTATTCTTTTCTTTGCAGAATAGTGGAGCTTTTTTACAGTTACAGAATGTCCCTTTCATTATGTCTTATGTGATTGTTCCTGGAAAAAGGATGTTATGCCCACAAGTTGCCCAGGTCAGTTTATGTGTGATGGGGGTAATGTGTGTTTAAAGCCTGATTTGGTAAATGTAGCCTTGCCATGCCACCTGAAATTGGGCTCTTGGAACAGTTTCCACAGCCTTGTCACCAATAATGGAGCTGCTTCTTCTCTCTGATGAGGTATTTTGCAGAGATCTGAAGGGATCCAGTGCTCAGCTGTACTCTTTTGTCTATCCTGCAGGTGGAGAGACAATGGGAAATGTTTTTACTGAATTTCTCCAAGTGCTGGATAGGAGGCCTGGTCACATTAGTTAAATTTAACATGTCAATAGTAGCTCTAATTTTCTCAGTGGCAGGCAATTGAAGCATTCCTTTCAGTGTTTGGCTTTAAGATGCTAAACCCACTTACTTCCTTTGTTATTCAAACAAATGTACCCACCCTCAGGCTGCTAGTGTTGGGTTCATGGGAAGCTTAGCCACTGAATTCCTTATGGTGATACAGGTGGCATTCAGGTACCTGAACACCGGAGTGTCTTTAGAACCTGTTAAATTTATTTAAAAGGTCATTTATGGGAGAAAAGCAACCAAATAACCAAACCAAAGAACAGTATCATCGCTCTGGCCTCAGCTCAGTGTAACTGAGCATGTCACAGAGCAGAGGTGCTCAGAGTTATGTGGGAACTACACAGGAGCCATCAGGAAATAAATTAATGATGCCATGTTGAAAAGTGTTTTTTTCCTGAAGTGTACATAGGGATCAACTCATAAGGCTGGAAAACAGTAAAAGGAGAAGGCAAAATGACAGCCAGAGCTGATCAGCTGTGTGAGGGTTGACAGAATACCTTAAATTCACACTGTAGTTGAAACTTCTCATTTTTAACCCTTGTCTTTGTACATCAACTCCTCTGGTAATCACTCATGCTCATTTGAAGGCTGACTAACACACTGTCTGCATGTTTCCAGATTTAACAGCAATCCATATTACTTCATTCAAAGTGTCCTTTTCAGCAGAGATTAGCAATTACCTTGCTGCATTTAAAATTAAATTTATTTGAATAGTGTTTGAAACTCTAGAATTTTGGCCTAAACAGGTCATTGCTTGTGTTCTTTCTTCTTTCAAAAGTATAAAATCCTATAATATTTTAAATATCCTCTAGTTATTGTCGTACTTTCAGCTGAGAGTCCACTAGACTGTCTCCCTTTAAGCCAGTAAACCTGAGTCCTCTTCATTTCTATCAACTAAAATGGAATTAATCAGCTTCAATTCACAATGTCCTTATGAAAATCCATCCTAAAAGCATTGCCATTAATTACATAAGTGAAGTAGTTTAAATTTTCTCCACTTTTCCCGCAAAGATGGAGCTGGGAGAAACCATCAGTGCTAAAATTCTCCATCAAGATATTGAAATTATTAACTGCTGAATGGACCTATTAGAGCACCCTGAAGGCAGGTTTGCTTTCTGCTTCATTGTGGCTGATACTCATAAAAATCAGTCTTAGGAAAAATTAGGTAGGGTTAAAGGTGGAGAATAGCTCCTTCCCCTAAAAAATCAGCAGTTTTCTCACCCTGCTGCAGCTGAAATCCTGTCCTAAATTGTAGGTGCTGATCCCAATGCAGGCTCATAGAGGATTACCCTCCAATGCAATTTATTTATTCAGGACAAAACACACATCAGCATATTTAATCAAGAGGAGGAGGAGTAGTAGTAGTAGTAGTAGTAGTAGTAATAATAATAATAGTAATAATAATATAATCTTGGTCCTTCATCCTTCTTCATTAATATTGCAGCATTTTTTGATCATCACACACTTTGTCATGAAAAAAACCAGATTGCTAAAGAGTTTCTGTTAGTTCTGTGTCAGTAATCACTGTGGAGTTTTATCTTTATTAGTAAAATAGGATGATACCACTTAGTCATGTTCCCACAGTGCTTTGTAGTCTGGAAATATGAAACTTTAAACATGCGTGGAGCAGTTTTAACCGTGTAATCACATCTGGGCAAGTGTTTCACCCAGCTCTGTTTATTCTAAAAATACATATTTCTTCCAAGGGATTAAAGTTCCTTGAGTGCCATCCTCCCCTGCCAAAGCAAACCCATCAAAAGAGATACCAAGAAATTGCACATTTCTTACTGATATACTCTCACAGCACATTTTCCTTGACAGTGGCAGGAATTTTCGCCTTCCTCAGATGAAGAAACAGAGCCCCTGAATACCTTCAGTGCTCCTGCTCACTCTTACAAACCTGCTTTAAAACCCCAAACCCACCAGTGGATTCTGAGCCCTCACAGATGGTCCCAGGCTGAGTATCTGCGGTTGAAGCATGAACACAGGAAGTCATGGCTGTGATGGATCTTCACTGCTTCTTGCTCACCCTTGAAATGTCAGCTTATTGAGTGAAAAATGAAGCAGAAGATGGAATTTGCCTGGGTTTTTTCATTAAAAATTGTGTCCTGTTTCAAATTCATGCATCTTTTTTTTTCTCTTTGTGGGTTGCTATGTTCTGAGCTCAGGGATTTTTTTTTTAAATACAAAAAGGAGCCCCCAGACAATGTTTAGATCTTGAGAGTATATGACAGAAATTTGTGCAACCACTTGCTGGGGTTTATAGCTGCTAAAGGCCTGGATTCCTGCTCTGCTGAAAGTTGGAATACTGAGGAAATCCACAGCTACATTTTAAATGTATTTCCTCAACTTTTGCTCTATGAACTGTCATATCAGGGCATAAACAGACCACTAAATAAGACTGCCAAAAAAAAAAAAAAGCTACTTTTTATTAACCACTAACAGGATGGTTGCCAACAACAGAAGTCATAATCATATGAGAGATGTTCAGGTCTCATTTTGTAAACTGATAATGATTTTCTTTTTCCTTTTATTTTTTTTTTTTCCCTATGGGTTTGAAGCACAAGTTTCCACACTTCTGTGGTCATGTTTGCCATACAATAGAACATCTTGAAGGGAAAAAGAGAAGAAACTCCACTTTTTCTGAGAGAGGACTTGGAATGCTCTGGCCTGTCCACATCCTTTGCCTTGCAAATGATTGATGTCACTGTGGTTTCATGCAGTGACATTGTTCCTTATGGAGGAAAATGGCTTCAGTCTAAAGGAACACTCCCCAAAATGATCACCATGTTTGTCATCAGGTTTACTGGGAAAAGGTCATGCTATGCAAAGATTTACTGTAAATTGGTAGAGAGCAAGGATGGGTTTGGATTTCCAACTGGAAAGCTCAACAAGGTTTGGGAAAGCCAGGATGGGAAGCCACTCTTGCAGTGCAGAGGTGAGGGGTGGCACAGAACAGAGTTCCTCCTCATCAGGGAAGTTTGTGTAAAAGCAAGATTTCTTGAGGGAAAAAAAAGGGTATTATGTTCTCATTTTCTTCAACAGTGAAGTCACTGTTAGGAGGATTAACTAAAAAAGACTGGTTTGGTTTGGTCTGGTTTGGTTTTGCAGCAGGGACAGGATAATTGCCTTGAGATTCCTGGTAGTTTTTATGAAAACTTGTAATTCCAGGTGACCTGTCACTGTGCAAAACTGCAGAGAAAAAAATAGACCTGCACTCAGAATAGATGGAAAGATTGCCTATATAAAATGGTATTAATTTTGTCACTCTTCAAACTCTCCTATTACCCAAATACCTCTGAATTTATCAAATTTTGTGTAACTGTGGTGAGTAGAACAAGGTGAAAATTGCCTTCACCTATATTTATAAATCTGCCCCTTAACAGATTTTTGTAGTAAATTGAGGATTTGGCTCATTGGAAATACTAAAACCAGGGAATATCCAGCTCATTAGAGACACTCAGCTGCTATAAGACCAGAGTGCTCTTACGCACAGTTCGGAAGTCACTGCCAAATTCAGTTCAAAACATACAGAATATATTAGTTCTCAAAACATTAATGCTCCCAATGGTTTTAGAAATATCTGGGAAATAGAGTCTTTAGGCTGTTTACCCTGTATAAAAGGGGACTAAGGCTAGAAAAACTGAATCTGGGAAGCACATTTGATCCAAAATCCACTAGAGTTAATTATGGTTTCTGTCATCTTCAGTAGCTGTGCTATCAGCACTAAGACACAGTGAGATTCAACTGCTTAATTAGTATACTACAGGAAAAAAATTAATTATTGCACAAGTTTAACCCTCAAATTACAAATCACAGAAGTCCACAGTCACTTTTCAGTGACCACCACTATTGCAGTTTGGTTGGTGTTTGCTGCCAGAGTTTCTTGTGATTCTTTTAAACGACTGCATGGCACTTTAGGTTACCCTTTTTAAGAACTGTTTTCTAAGGATTCAAGCTTGAATGCCAGTACCTTCTGCTGGGAAATAGCAATGCCAAAACCAATGGGTTATGAGGAACCCAGTCTAGACTCTCTGAGAGACACTCCAGTGGTATTTCCTAAGTAACAAATCTTTGCTCTTGATCTGATGTGTTCAGATTTTGTTGTGAAAATTCACTTTTCCTTTAAAAAGTCGAGCTCTTTTCCTCAATAAATTTTCCACAGGTTTCACAGAATATTCGGAGTGGGAAAGCACCCACAAGGATTATCAAATGCAGCTCTTAAGTGAATGTCCCATAGTAGGATGGAACCCATGACATAGGTGTTATTAGCACCATACTCTGACTAACCATGCTAATCCCAGGTTTTCCCCAGAGTTTGTGGCTTTCAGGAAAATTTTGCTCACTCAAGACTTTTCTTTGGTGGAAAAGATTTTCTGATGGAAAAGACTGTGTATTAAAAAATTTCAGGCTTTTTTTTTTTTTTTTAGCAAAGTAAAATGCACTAAATATTTTGATTTAATAGTGACATGAATTTTCTGTATTTTATATTCATCTGTAACACTTAGAAAAAACTGTACATATTTCCATGATTTTAGTTTTCATGAAATCACTTATTTGGCCTAGCATGGCTTTAAAACACAACTTTAAGGTTTGGTTGGAAACACAGCTTCCATGGATGAGAAATCATAAAAAATTCTTTTCCATTGATCTGAAAAATCTTTTCCTATTAATTAGAAAAATTTTAATCTGACAATAATGAAAATACAGTAAAGATTTTGTGGGTTTTAACTTTGAAATCTCTCTAATCTTAATCTCACCTTTGTAAGACTTCATGGAGTTATAGAATGGTTTGGGTTGGAAAGGACCTTAAAGATCATCCAGTCACACCCCTGCCTTGGGCAAGGACACCTTCCACTATCCCAGGTTGCTCCAAGCCCCATCAAGCCTGGCCTCAGGCACTTCCAGGAATCCAGAGGCAGCCACAGCTTATCTGGGCAACCTGTGTCAGGGCCTCGCCACTCTCACAGGGAAGAAATTTTTGGTTTTTTCAGCAAGTGCGAGTTTTTGCCCACTTCTTAATACAGAATATCCTGGACAAGAGTCCAATCAGAAAAGCATTTTAAATTGAATGGGATTTTTTTTTCCATGGACTTTTCTAGGTTTTGGATGCGTATCCCCAGAAAACCATCTCATAAATTGCAGAATAATTGATAGTTGATGACAAGAGTCTCAAATGCAGGCTTGCCACTGCCTTGGGGTGATAGAAGTTACATAAATCTGGGAATAATGAAGTCATCCATTTTTTCCACAGACAAATGGGATCCAGAATTGAAGCTGTGAAACCACATCTGACGTTAGACAAAGGGAATATTAACATATGTGTGTTCCCAAGTACAGGAGCATTTCTTCAGATTTGTGTTTATTCTTGCCTTCTTGGCAGCTTTTTCCAAATCCAGGTTTTTCAGGTAGTGCACAGATGAGAAAAGCAGGTTTAAATATCAGACCTTTGCTAATGTCATGTGTCTCTTCAAAATCCACTGATCTCAGGGTCAAGATAAAGAGGTTGTGTTGTTAATGCTACTTCATTCATCAACCTGTGATTTTAAGTAATTTGAAAATATTAAACAACAAAATATTAAAGCTATATATTTGCATCAGATTTGATAGACCAGATCTGTTACTTTGATCTTGAAAAGATTGCTCATATTCTTAAAATATATTTGCAGAGACCTTTGACCAGTCACCACCTTGTCCCCAGGCCAGAGCACAGTGCCACATCCAGGTATTCCTTGGACATCTCCAGGGATGGGGACACCAAACTTCCCTGGGCAGCCCCTGCCAAGGCCTGAGCACCCTTTCCGTGGAGAAATTCCTCCTGATGTCCAACCTGAGCCTCCCCTGGCCCAGCCCGAGGCTGTTCCCTCTCCTCCTGTCCCTGTTCCCTGGGAGCAGAGCCCGACCTACCCCTCTCCTGTCAGGGAGTTGTGCAGAGCCACAAGGTCCCCCTGAGCCTCCTTTGCTCCAGGCTGAGCCCCTTTCCCAGCTCCCTCAGCCTCTCCTGGGGCTCCAGCCCCTTCCCCAGCCCTGTTCCCTGCCCTGGACATGCTTGAGAGCCTCAATGTCCTTCTTGGAGTGAGGGACCCAAAACTGGACACAAGATTTGAGGTGTGGCCACAGCAGTGGGTGACAATCATTTCTTGATAAATCCTTTCACAGTAATCACTTGATATGCATCAAAAAATACAAGCTTGAAATAAACTCGTGACTGAAGACATTCTATTCACTTGTTTAGCTCATTTGCATGAGCTGTAAATTTGATTTTTACGTAAAATACAGTCTAAATGCCCTGAAGCCCTTCAGAAGTCCACACTTAACTGTAAATCTTCTTGTGGATTTTACTCTGACCCTATAATACCCGTGATTGTGAGTTATTTTATATACTACATGATCATTATAGATTGCTAGAGAAGACCCATCTTTAAGAACATTCAAAATAAATGGAAAGGTTATTTTCAAATTTGGTGGCAGGCATTCAAAATCTGCTTGTAAATGAGAGTATTTTAAAATCAAATACAAAGAATCCCTTTAAGTATATGTTTTCTTACCTTGAGGCTCAGACTGAAGTTTTTGTGAACGATTTGTTGATACAAAGGTTAGATCTGGCTTCAAAAATGGCAAAAGTATCTTTACGTAAAGTGCAAATACGTCAGTGTCCACACAGTGCAGCTTTCTAAGAACCTGCAGAACCCAAATCAAAATGTTTATTTAAACCTGTTCCCTCCCACCAGAAAGCCAAAAAAAGAAATAGAACAAAATTCAAACTGCCACACCTCAGTTGGATCTTTTTCCATGACGGTTGGTCCGTCCAAAAAAAAAGTTGTTTCCAACAATTTTTTACAAGAAAACAGAACTCTCAGCTTGTCTTGGTACCTGGTGTATTTCCATGGAAAACTGCAGCCCCTGTAAATTTGGGGTTGTCTGTGTGCTCTCTGTTAGGCTGTGTATTTGTAAAGCTTCACCTGACGTATGCAATGCTTGGGTTATGACCCAATGGTCACCATGCTGCAGTTCAGCTTGTGTTGCAGAATCCCAGAATGAATTGGATTGGAAGGGACCTTAAGGATCCCATCCCACCCCTGCCATGGGCAGGGACAGCTTCCACTAGCCCAGGCTGCTCCAAGCCTCGTCCAGCCTGGCCTTGGGCACTTCCAGGGATCCAGGGGCAGCCACAGCTTCTCTGGGCACCCTGTGCCAGGACCCGCCCACTCTCACAGTGCAGAATTTTTTGTCTATAAGAGAAATTGCCCAGCTGGTAAAAATTTTTTACAATTCCCCTTTTTAAAGCAATAGGAAAAGCTCACCTAGGAAATTAAAATTCCTCTTTAGAAAGTATCAATTTATATTAATACTTTCTGAGAGAATGTAGGATCTGTGACAGTTCCACACTTCTTTTTACAAAGGCCTTTTTTTGTTTTTGGGGAAAGAATAATATTCACGTGATCCCCCTAAATTAAGTAGAAAATTAGATAACAAAATATGTAGTTATAAATCAGTTAAGAGTTATTCTACCTAAAAATTATATCCATGAGCTATGAAATAATAAACATCATCCTATATTCACTTATTCCCAAAAAAGTAACCAATAGAAACCATCAAATCATATCTCAGAGATTTGCTAGGAGGAATGTCCATTCTTCAAAGGTCTGCTGCAACGCAGAAGTGTCCACATAGTGTGACTTAACTTTTAAAGGTAGTAACAACCTGGTTTTATCTGTTTTAAGACCTTTGGGGGCAGGGGGTGGGGTGTAGTGGTGTTTGGGTTTTTTTCTGAAGGGATTTTTTAATACTGATCTTGGATGCTGATTCTCATTTCTTCTGAAGAAAAAACTCCATATTCTAGATCTAGATCTCACATTTAGATCTGAAAGTGCTTCTTTGGTATGGACCTGTGTTTTTCCGGTATTTTCAGGGAGTGCAAAATATTTCTCCTTTTAGGTTTTTGCTAACTCCTTCCAGAGCTGATTTATGTAAATAACTTCTATCTCCCCTTCCCCGGGTTTCCTGGCTGCCTCTGGTTTGGTACTGGTTTTACTTCAGGATGTAAACTCTTCAATTCAGGGGCTGCTTTCTTGAGGGTCACTAGAGCTCATAGTGAACACAGTCACACTCAAACTGGGCTTCTTGGCATTCCTGTAATTTGGAGACAAATAGGAGTAAAGTTCTAATTTGGGAACTTGGTTTCTTTAACTTGCTGATACATACTCCCTGATGCAACATCCCAAAACACATGGCTTATGAGCACAGATTCTCTCTGTTCCTTGCACTTGATGGAATTGAAATTTGTTCCTTGCACTTGCTGGGCCTTTGAAAAGGCCAGATAAACTCCTAAAGTGGGCGCTGTCTAATGGTTGTCAAAATCAGCTCCTCTGGTCTCAAACAGATGAGATTTGTGGCTTTTCCAAGCTCAGCTGAACCTGGCCAATAACTGCTGCCACAAACTGCTACTGCAGTGGGCTCTGGGCATGCAGGGATTGCTCACATCTTCTGGTGGGACACTAAAGGCCAAAATTGACAGTGGCTCCATCCCCTGAGGCATATTCAAGTCTAGCTCCCTCTGACACTCACTGGTGTAACTTCTCTGCTTATGCAAAATGCCTGTGAAGGTCAATGCACTTTTGCCCATCATGAAATTTATCCTGCATTTTTCCAAAATTTGATTATTTACCAAAGCAAGCTGTCCTCATGGTGGATTTTTCGAGCCTCTGTGCCTTAAATGCCAAAGTATGTGGAGTTTATTTTACTGAAAAGAATACTTACGGTGTATAGTGAAAGCATTTGGCTTCTGACTGCTGGCTCTGGTTCCCCCAGTTCAATCATGAGGTGGTTAAGGGTTATTTATAGCTCTTAGACATTCTTTAGGGATGAACACATCGACTGAAAAAACAAACAGCCGTGGTGCTCGTGGGTAATTTATAGCAATTTTTAAGTTAGGAGAAACTTGTGATCTCATTCTACAGGCTGAAAACCTCTCCGTTCATTACTGCACGGCAATGGAATTTGGTTGGGATGCTGACATACTCTGAGGAAACTGAGATCCACAGCATCCAGGTACCCCTGAGCTGGGAAAAGCTCAGTTATGTGTCCTGTGGAATTATGTAATTTTTCCTTCTCTCATCCTCTAATAGCACAGACACAAACAGAGTCAAAAAGAATTTGGTTTTTTTCAGTATGCTCCACTTGCTCTTCAATTTAATTAAAATAATTAATTCCACCAGTGCTGGAATACATCATTTTACAGAAATCAGAAACTCAGGGTTTATTTTCAGCAAAATGTTTCTAAATTTTAAATCATAGATTTAAATCAGAAATTGTGGTTTTTTACATACCACACTTCATTGCATGTAATTTAGGTGCACATTTACATCACTCTGGCTGCACAATGAAATCCAGCCTAGGTGTGATGTTACTACAAGACAGAGAACCCATCATCTCTCCTGTGAAGTTGTGTCACTGCTGAGATGTTTTCTGGCCTCAGGATCAGTGCTGGGTTCACTATACATCTGCTAATTTTAAATAGACATTTTCTTACATAAAACTGAGTCCTGCCATTGTAGGTTATAGAGGATGGCAGTGCACCTCTGTGAGCAGCCTGTCTGGCTCTAGACATGTACTGCTGTGCCATGCCATAGATTTGCAAGAGAGGGAAAGGAAATACCTTTATGACCTCATGGTATCCATTTATACTCTGAGTCATTAGAATGATTACTTCTTATAAAAGTTATCTTTGCTAGCAGAGGAATATGTGGGCAAATGCTCCCTCTGACAATCAGTGTGCTTTGGATCAGACTCAAAATACACATATTATTCCAACTTAACTTTCCTTGACTCCTACTGAATGATTTGCCCCCAAAAGAAAACATCTGACTATCCATAAAACTGCAGGTAATGGCGAAATTCCTGTCAAGCACTGGAGGTCTAGTGTGCTCCTCAGGTTAATTGTAAATTACTCAGGAACCTGTTATGCAAAAATGAGATTTTGTTCCACCTGTGGCCCACCAGTGAATTTGGAACAAGAGTCTGTTGTCAGTAGATCAGGTTTATTGCACTGTGTCCTTCCCATCAATGGAAAAATTTAGAGGATCTATAAATTAAAAAAAGATTTGACAACACTCCACTGTGTCCAAACATTCAACATCTAAACAAGTTGCCTTCCAATTTTTCAGTTTTAGTATAAAATAACTTATAGATGACTGTAAGTTATTTTCTGTAAGTGTTCAGGGACTTACCAAGAAAAAATGAAGAGCAATGGAAGGGCAGAATGAAGGACAGATGAATTTCATAAAGCTGTGGTTCAGTTCATGCACACATGTTTAGGTTTTATTCAATGGAAATGAAGTTACAGGACAGAGATGATTTAGAACAGATCTCACTCTGATGTGGCAGTAAAGACTGAAGTCCCTGATCAAGGAAGTAGGAATTGCTCCCAGGTCCTGGAGTTTAAATTAGAAGAAAATATATCTTGCTATAGCACTTAAGACAGCAAACTCCACCAGTTCATCCAGTTAAATCCAGTTTTGCTCAAGCACTCTGCAGACTAATGCAATTCAGACCCTGTGTCATTCAATTTCTCAATCATTTCATCCCACTTAACCACATTTTGCTAGTCAGTATTTGTTTTTGCAACCATAGCGATGAAATATATTTATTGGCTACATAAGCAGGTGCCTGGCTTTGTCAAATTTCAATAATTCAGAACATCTTCTGTCTGTAATACTAATAACTGAAACTTAAACAATTTTTGTTCTTGTATCAAATCACAAATCTCTAAATTTGGGATTGGCTGAGAAGATATGAGATTATTTATCTACAGTTCAATATTTCTGCCAGTATCTTGCTAATAATTTTGTCTGATTTTCTAGGTTATTGTCATTTGGTAACTGTAGTTCATATTACAGTTGAATTTGTGTCATCTGCTGTAGGACAACTTAAGTGTAATCTGTTACTATATTGTTATGACAGTGACATCAGATACTTATTGCACTGATAATTGATACTTAGAATATATTTATTGCCTAATTTTTAGGCTGGCATTGTCCTTCAGTGCAGTTGGAAATATCCCTATAACCAAAGAATTCTTAGGTTCCGAGACAGTTGGTTTCATTACAAAATCCAATTACCCCTATCTTTTATTATAGGAGATATCAAATCTTATTTGGCTTTTGTCTTTGAGTTTCAAAATTTCTTTTCATCATTCTTTAACAATATTTTTTTTAATTTCCTTCACTTTTTTACAAGTAATCACAGACTCATGAAAATTCACTAAATTTTACATTTGTCTTAGCTATTTCAGTGTTGCCAAGTACTGTATAAAATATACTCTTGAAAACACTGATAAGGCACTTTAATACTTTTAAACTGTGTTGCAGAGGAGAGAACATTTTGTACTCTGTTCTTCATACAAGTTAATCAACTTTTAATCTGTAACAGCATCCCACCCCACAGCTACAAGTATCTTGAACTCCCTCAGGAGGAAACATCCATAGGATTAAAATTCAGGATATTTAAAATCAGTAGCATTACTGATGATAGAAATTTATCCAGAAATAGATAGTGAATTCTCAGAAGGAAGTCCGTATTAAAAAGGAAGAAGCTTTGCTGATATATTTATAAACTAATATAATTTTTATATATAATCGTTCTCAAAATGCTACCATACTAAGAACATGTTTGAAAAGAGAGATGTGTTTGAATTTGATCACCTCAGTATTAAGACAGATTGTTTAATTATTTGATACAGCTGAATATTCAGTCATACAAGTGACACAGTGGAAATTGAAATTGCAATAATTTTTAGGAAGATTTTTAAGCAGGTGGGAAGAAGTGAGACATAGTCTTTAGTTTTTGTCTAAATATTTTTGCAGTAGGTGCCCACAGCTGGCACTCTTGATTCTGGTCCTTCACCTTCCTCCCTCCAGCTCTATTTGCAGCTGTATTATTTATCCTTTCCTAAGGAGATACTGAAATGGAGCTAGGCTTGGAACAGGGGCTGATTATAATTTCAGCTTGGTTTCAGTTTTTGGCAGCTGAACCTGAAGACTTCTGGAAACCTTGAAAAATATATATGCAAGGGAGTCTACTAAAGCCATTAGTCAATTGGGAAACATCCCCTTTTCCCAATCACACAGAGTGGAATAATGAATAACATGGACACAGCTACCAGTGATGTCAGTTGTTGTCATTGCATCAAAGTTGATGATGAGACAATTATTCAAATTTATGATCTGAACTCGTGCTCCTCTCCGTTTCCCATAAGTAGATGTCTTAACAGTCTTTTTAGAGGACATAGAATTTGAAACAAGAAAGACATGTGCCTGTGGAATTGACTGAAGCATATTGAAGGAACTCCATTTGTTATTAAAATTTAATTGGAAAGATAAGATGCCAGCAAAATGACTGGAAAAATGTAATTTTCTTTCTCCTCAGAAATATTATTAAATATTTACAGCATAACAGTCCACGTCATAGATTCCTAAAGGATAATTTCCTTTCTCTGTTGCTCTGTAGCTCCAAGTACTGCATGTTTCTTTTATTTATTTTCCTTTTATACCATAAAACACCCCTGTCACTCACTATATTTTGTTAGGATACAAAACAGCCCACTCAGCAATTGTTTTGCATTCACACCTTACATTTGAAAAGAGGAAAAAAAAAGCTGCAGTACAAAGTGCAACTGAGGACAGGCAATATAATCTGTCTTACTTGTATTTTACTCTATGGAAAATAACTGGCACTGTTAATGAAGTCGACTGCACTTCATCCTAAGCAACGATGGCAGAGCTCAAGTGTTTTTAAGGGAAAGAGAAATGAAACTGGGTAGATTTTAATTGTGAATACAGGAAGAGGTTAAAGAAGAGTTTTTTTCCTCTAGTTTTGAAAACTGTTTAGCCTGGAAAATACAATAGACACATGATTGCCTATTTCAGGGAGTGTCGCCCTTAAGGCTTATATGTCCCTGGATCATAAAGATGCCATTGTATATAAGAATATTTCAGTTTAGACATCAGAACTAAGGAGATTGGCATCCTGCCTATGTACTTCATATCTAAAACATCTCTCCTTCATCTAAAGCAAAGTCTTACATACCTTTTTAATTTTCTCCAGAGTAGTTACCAAGAAATCATGTATTAGATTGATCTAAAGGAGAAATAGTGATGTTTTTCTAGACAGGTTCCTACTGACTGTTTCCTACTTTCTGAAACCACTGACCTTCGCAAGCAAAAATACAAAGTGTACAAATGATGCAAGTTGATGAGGGAGTCACCTGGAGAGTCACTGGAGAGCCTGAATTAGTGCTAAAGTGACAGAACCAGGTCCTCCTGGTAGAGAGGCCCAGAATTGCTCTGTTCTCCTTCACCATATAATTCTCCTATAATTCTTTATGGGAATTCTCCTTCTCAGAATTCTTTGTTTCATCCTGTAGGAAAGAATGTTTTGCAACTTCCTTCTTTATGTTTGGAGCACCTTCCATTCATCCTGCTCTGAGTTGCAGCTATGCTTTGGCATTGTTTAAAATGATATCAATCTATTTTTGTGATCCTTGGCGGGGCCAGCTGATGTTTATTACACAGAGAGGAGCAGCAATTCAAATGATTATTCTGTCATTGATCTGTAGCTTAGTTTTAGAGGTGCTTCATTCACCTCATCAGTTCACTTTCTCCTAATTAATTTGCTCAAACCATGAACAAAGGTTTTCTGTTATTAATAATCTCATAGGTGAGATTTATGGCCAATGTTGCTTTCACAGCCATGGAGATAAAGGGTTAAATCTGTCTTCTATGGATATTTAGTTTGCCTCATCCATTTTCCCAGCAGCTTTTATTTTTTCACAGTATTTTTTGTTCATCACATTTTATATAATTATGTCAGCATCAACTCATATTGCAGTAAAACAACAGAATTAGCTTTAACCAATAGAGTCACCACAATTAAAAATTAAATACTACATTAAAATACATACAGATAGTGAAATTAAATAAGGGAGGAAGAAAGGCATGATAAAGAGGCTGGATTTCAGAGATAATGTATTCTTATGTCAACCTCAGGAGATCTGCCCAGTGTGGAAAGCCCTGGTTTTTAAATGCCAGGTTTGTTTTATGCATTGTGACCAAAGTCTTTTGAATAATGTAAGTAAAATAACAGCTTCAATCACAGATCAAAATTCATAAACTCCAACTCTTGTGCTTGGTCCCTTTCCCACTGGCATCTCTTGGCCTGTGCAGATTTAAATGAGGTGATGCAAGATTTGAGCTTGCCTGGGAAACCAGACCTCACTCAGCCATGCTTTAATAATGTTGATATTTTAAAAAGTGCTATTTTTTCAATGTTAAACAATGGTTTAGAGAAGAATAATATTTGCTAATATTTTCTTTTCAAAATGTGTTAAAAATTATTGCTAGGGAGAAAGGCAGTTTGGTTCATGGATGATGATGGAATGGTAGTTTCCTTTCCTTTGCAGTGGGAAATACGAGGTGAGTGGTAGCTATTGAAAACAGAGAATTTGTTAATGGGAACAAAAGCACAAAGAGCAAACACAGCAGGAGAAACTGAAGTCATAAATTTCCTGCCATTTCCAGACTCATCAGGCAGCTGATCTACCTGTGTGTGCAATGATCATTTGTTTTTCATCTCTCAATTTTGAGAAAGAAAAGGAAAACATTTAGTGTTTATAAATTACATTATTTAGAGTAGCTGATGTGCATTCACAACATCAAGGTAATGACCTGCTACTGGGTTTTACTGAATTAAATGATTGGCAGTATGAGGTGTGTCAAATAGTTCAGTGTTTGCAGAAATATCTTTATCAGCTGAGAAAAAAAAAAGTATTTTCTTCTTGTGAAAAATTACAGTGCAAAAAGCTATATATAGGTTGCTTGTAAACATCAGGCACTTTGGAATTTCACAGCACTCTGCTTGTTCAGACCTGGGAATGGGAGTCAGAGACGGATTAGCAGGTTTAGAACTGTGTATTATGTTAATTCATACAAAAGATGGGGGGAAAAATGCTGTGTTATATTTGTTGCCGTACCGTTTTCTTGTCAAATTCATCAGCATTAAAACTGCTCTGACCTTTCAAAGAAAATCATATAATCACCTCCTCCCCCCTTCTTGCCATAAAATCCTATGGGATGAGGAAAAAAATAATAGCCTGTCAAAATGTTCAAGAAACAGGGTGGAGAAAGGCCTCTGACTTGCAGGCAGCCATTCCAAGTAGATGTTTTGCCCAAACATGGGGTCCTTCATGGCAGAAAGAGAGGTCACACGGTCTTCCTGAGGCATGGAGTTCTCTCTGCAAGACAAGATTTATGATTTTGTTGCCTGTTCCTCTGACAAGATAATTCCTGTCAGCAAAGCAACATCCTGCTCTAGTGCCAGGTGGATCTGATCCTGGGCACGTGGATTCTCTGCAAGAGGTGTGCGTGTACATTCTGCTCCAGTCAAATCAGTATCGGGTCACAGAGGCCTGGGCAGTGCCCTGTATTTTGTATAAACAAATATATATAAACACTCAATAACAACAATCTCATGATACAAAACTCCATATAGCAACAAGAACTCCTCCTGGTTCAGCTTCAGAGAGCTTGCTGCCAAAACTGGGAATCAGGGAATTACAGAACCACAGAATATCCTGAGTGGGAAGGAACCCACAGGAATCACTGAATCCAGCTCCTGGCCGTGCACAGACAGCCCAACAATCCCACCCTGTGCATCCCTGAGAGCATTGTCCAAACACTTCCTGAGCTCTGTCAAGCTGGTGCTGTGACCATTCCCTGGGAAGTCTGTCCCAGTGCTCAGCCACCCTGTCAGTGAAGAAACTTCCTAAAATCACACTTGGTGGTTCCCAGCCCTCTCATTTGTCTGGGTCTCTGCAAGGTGTTCTCTGCCTTGGAAGGAGTCAACATCTCCCAATTTAGGAACCTCTTCTCTCCCCTAATTGCACAGTTCATTCCTGTTGAATTTGTTACTCCAGATAACTCTCACTGTGCCTATTTAAGGTTTTGTTGCTAATGTCTGATTCCCTTTCACTATAAAGGGTGCAATTGAAAACACAAAAAAGATCATTTGCATCACAAATGGGCACGGGCATTACTGAAATATCTGTGAACTGCACAGGTTGAAATGCAGAAACTTGATCTCCTCTGTCAATTCTCACAGGGAGGCTGTTGCCACTGGTCATTTAGATGGTAAAATGTGGGAGGAGGCTGGACTCTCACTTGGTTTGACCGGGCTGGATTGGAGCTGGTGTCCAGGTGAGAGACCAGCATGAACTGGGAGAACACCTGCTCCTTCCCAGCTGGACAATGGGCAGGACAGCATCCTCTGCCAGGACGGCCAGGGCTGGAGCAGCACAGCTCATTGCATCCCTGGCTGGATCCTCTGCATCTCTGCCAGCTCTCGAAGAGGCACTCAGACCTCATAATATCAACAACCCTTCAGGAGGGCATGAATCAGAGCAGCCTTTTCAAGCCTTTCTCATACGCAAAACAAAATGAACAAAAAGCCTTTTTTAGGTTAAAGCATTTTTAAAAGCCAACAAATCCCAGATATTTATATATATATATGTATGCATGTGTTTATGTACATGTATTATTCATCTCTAAAGCTTTTTTGCATGTGTGCTTGTTTTGGCTGAAGAAATTTTCTTCCCAGTGGCTGATGTGGGGCTGAGTTTTGGGTTTGTGCTGAGCACAGGGTTGATAATACAGAGATGATTTTGTTATTGCTGAGCAGGGATCACACAGAGCCAGGTCCTTTCCTGCTTTTTGTGCTGTCAGGCTGGGGAGGAGGTTGTACTTTAAAAACAGGTAAATGAAGGTGTTGGATAGACATTCATCTGTTCTGAATAAGTGTGGTGTACTTAAAAGAAAATACCCAGGACTTCAGAACTGCCTCAAGTCCTTGTGAGTTGGCTGCAAATAGGAACACTTCCAAGTGAAGCATCCTGGTTGAATGGGGTGGCTTCAAAGGATGCCTTGGCCACTTTCCTCCTCCCAGTGCAATGACATCAAAGAAATCCCATTTCTCCTCTCTGGGACTCTGTGGCCTGGAACAGGATTGCACACTCAGATGATAGCTCATAACAGAGAGTGATGAAAACATTTTACATAACTTGAATTGAAACTGAATTGCAGGAGGATATGGACAAGGGATACAGAGGAGGAGGAGAGGGTGAAGGGAAGAAAATTGTGTAAACAGAAATTAAATCTTATATAAGAGCTCAATACTGGGTCAGACTGAAGTGTCAGATCTTCTGTCTCAGCTGGTACTCAGTTCTTGAAAAGGAATTCATGAAAACCAGGCATGCTGAGAGTATTTAAACTAAGGGAAAGTTCCCTGGTTTTATTCTTCTCCCTGCCCTATGACTGGGAGGTGAGAAGAGTCATGTTAACAGGGCTGCATTCATACTGCAGTCTGTTCTCAGTGCTTCTGATAAAATATTTAAAATACACTGATGAGCTCAAGCTCTGCTATCATACACTGAAAGCTTTGCCTCAGCTGCTTGAAGACCCTTGTGCTGCAGGTGAATAACCCTGAAGGAACTGTGGGTATGGAGTAGGTAGAAGCTATTTCAATGTGTCTTGATTTCTCTCTGTCCAAATCAATTTTATTTGGCAAGATATTTAATTTTCCCCAAGCTGTTTTGCCTGTGATGGTAACTGGTAATCTCTCTATCCCAACCTCAACCAAAAAACTTTTTCCAGTATATTTTCTCCTCTTTTCATGGGTGAGGAAGGGCACAGTGACAGAGTGGCTCAGAGGCAGGCACAAGGTCAGAAGTGTTCCCTTCTGCTTTTCTAATCCTTTTGGGATGGTGTAGAAATGCAGAATTTTAAGACAGGGAGTCCTGGTTCCAGCCAGCACAGAGTCAATTTTTGCAGTAGCCACAAGGGCTCGTGGCCAGAACCTGGAGATTATTCTATATTACCCCAAATCATTCCTGGGAACAGGGTAAGGAGTCCTGGGGAAGGACCCAAAAGGCGTTGTTGGGGTTTTGGGAGAGCTGCTGTGGAGACAGGGAGTTAAAGAGCTGAATCCCAAGGCATTATCCAGGAGGTAACACTATATACTTTCACAGCTGACTTGGAAGTTTAGAAAGTGCCTCTCACTGAAAACCAGCTGGAAAGAATTCAAAAAATATTTTTATGCTTTTCTTGCATGATTTTAATGACAAGTAAGCTTCTATACACCCAAAATTGATTAAAATGTGAACTATGCATCTCAAAATAGTTTCCTTTCATTCAGGCACATTAATCTTTCTGTATTTGTTTTAAGAAACTTCTTCCTAGTTCCCTTAAGAGACATTAACTATCAGCAAAAGCCCCAATGGTATATTAATGTGCAGAGGTGTTCCTTCAGAAGCATTGCTGCTATGGGGTGAACACCATTAGGGGTAATAATAATAGGATGAGGCAAAGAGCAGGGAAAATTGGCAGAAAATTCAATATATCAGGCCCCAGAATGGCACGCAAACAAAAGGAACAGAGAAATCCTGCCTAGTTCTTTGTCTTTTCTGGCTTTGTTTGCTTTCCAAAGTTACAAGGCCTGAATAAGATTAGCAATTATAAGCTATAATATAATAATATAATAGAATATAAAATACTAACAAACCTCTTCACCTTAATGCATAAAATTCACTTAAATTTATTTGCATCTATTTAAAAAGAAAATAAAAATTCTTCTGATTCTGGTGGCTTTCGAGGTGATGTGAAGTGTTAAAACACTTCAAAACCATGCTTTGTGTATGAAAATGGTAATTCCAGCCCTGTCCTAAACAGTGGGATTGAAAACTATCTCAGAAAATCTGGTTTGGGGATATTGCCAGGCCTTCTTTGCAGACCAACAATATGCTTACATGCTGGAGTTAGGATGAGATTCAGATAAGAGCCCATTTTCAGTTATTTGTTCTAACAAAAGTGATATGTTTTGCAATTTGCCAGTTGCTGAAATGATTTGTATGAAGATCAAAAAAGAAATATTTCTTTTCCGTGTGGGTGAAATCATTCTCTGTGGATATTTCGGGATTTTTTCTTATGTAAAATTATATTTTTTTTAAAAATTGAATTTGTATAACTCTCTTCGTGAATGAACCAATATCTGTTGTATTTATTTAGTGTTTCTAAAATGAAGACAAGCCAGGCTATTACACTGGCTCTGTGTTTGCCCTCTGTTTATAAACAGTGTTGATCATCCATCATCTACCCTGGACTTCAAACTGATGACATCTGGACTTTATCCTCACAATGCTGTAGTACTGACACTTCAAACAAAATCCAAAAATGCTAAAAAAAAGAGCACTACTCATAACCATTCCACAAGCATAATATCTGTGTGCAAAACAAAAGGCTAAAAGACTCGTTTGCTGGAAACAATTAAGGTTTCAGGGGTTTTTTGGTCTTGGTTTGTTTTTTTTTTCCTCTCTTCCCTTTTCCTGGCTTTAACTTATTGAACTTTTTAGTTAAGGCAGACTGAAGGCACGAAAATACAGATGGTGCTCACTCATCCTAAAATTGAAAACTTCCTCTTTCCAAAGGTAATTGTTTCCAGGTGATACTTGCCACTCGAAGAGGATAAGTCAATGATTTCTAGAATGAAAATGGCTCTTATGTTCTTGAGAAGGGAAATTCCCTGAAAAGATCTCTGTCCTCAGAACAGGAATTTCTTCTTCTTTCCTTCACCTATGATCAAACTTTGAATGTCAAACCTACACACAAAACTGTGGCAGAAAGAGGTAAAAGTAGCAAGAGTTCCTTGTTATTTTACTGTATGAATGCAAAAATAAAAGTGGAAAATGTAGATTATATATTTGAAAATATTCAATATTTCAAAAGATTTTTACAAAGGCTCGTTTTAGAGATCTAGAGCCTGTAGGCTTTTTGAAATTTGGAGCATTTTGAACAGCAGATCATGGAAAACCTGTAAGATTATGTAAACAGAATATACCATTTACACTGCGCTTTGTTATGTTTCTAACCCCCATTGAAAATAAAAATGCTGAATAATGATATCTATGTAAATAAACATTTTTACAGTCAAAAATATAAATTAGGTTCTTCCTATGACTTTTGATAAGCTTCTTGAGGGCATGCTGGCTAATAAGGATGTTCTAATTATTTAGAATCTCCAAATCTGGAGTAGGAATCTCTGGTTTTTGTCTTCAGTGCTGAGCACAGATGTGAGCCCAGACCTTCAAGGGAAGTGAAGAGTGGCTTTTCTCACTGGGTTTAATAAATACATGCAGACAGTAAAGGCCCTACTGAGTTTTAGGAGTCTTGCATTTATTTCAGCACTGAAGAATATCTCCTTTAGGGTTAAAATTTTCTTTCCTCTAAACAATCCCCTTTTCAGTTTCCTCTTCTCAATGCCTTCTTCTCCCAAGCTCTTCTCTCTGACCCTTATCCCAGGCTTGTATTGTCCCTGTTTGCCCTCTTGTAAACAAACAAACAAACAAACAAACAAACAAACAAACAAACAAACAAACAAACAAACAAACAAACAAACAAACAAACAAACAAACAAACAAACAAACAAACAAACAAACAAACAAACAAACAAACAAACAAACAAACAAACAAACAAACAAACAAACAAACAATTGACAGCTTCTATTTGTGCCTTTCAAACACAAATTGGACAGCTTTTACTTGTGTCTTTGAGCTTTTTCTGAGAGACAAGCAGCTTTGCATGCAAGCTCTCAGAAGAGTTTCTGTGAGAACACAGAACATCAAGACCTAAATCTGGTGCTTAATTTGAATCATCCCAATGAGCGAGACTCAATCAATAGTGGCATTTACTGTATTCAAGAACAAACACACTCCAGGTTATTCCTGTTCCTGTCAAAACAAGGCTATTTCCTACTCTCTGTTTGCACCTTGATTTACTTTAGCTGAATCTGATGAGGGTTGTATTTAGGACATGTGAGATTAGCAGCAGCTACCTAAAATTTGTGTTCTCTCAGGGAAACCAGGTTCTTCTATATATCATTCGTGATTCATCTTTTCAAGGGGAGCAAGGAGGAATGAGTTATGACATGATTCTGGTCCAAACTGCAGCTTTGTAAAATTATTATAAAATATTCAAGGGAAGGGATCAGAGCTGTACTTCTAGTAAAAGAGAGGGGAAAAAGGGGGGGGGGGGGGGAAAAAAAACACAAAAAAGGGGAATTGCAGGACCAGCTCCAGCAATATGGGAGACAAGGACTTCATACACAAAACCTCCAAGTCTGTGGGACACTCTGGGGCTCCCGAGGTATTACAGGAACTGTCTCAATGCTTGGCTCAATAAAACTCAACTGAAAAACTCCTTGTGCTGTGCAGGACTCCTGTTCCAGAATTGAAGAAGAGTTTGCATGCTGGAAAACTTGTCCATGTTTTTTTTCTCCTGCTGTGCCAGCTGCTCAAGGAAGAGTTGTTATCTCCTGCAAATCTTTCTCCTCAGGAAAAAAAAAAAAAAGAATTTATGTTGTTTGTTTTGGTTGGGTTTTTTTCGCTTTCAGGATTGATTCACACAAGTAAAAACCTCATTTCTGTTTTAACAGAACTCTAAGGGATATAAAACCACTTGTAAATCCCTCTACTTTTTGAAAAAGGAGTTAAGGGCTAACGGAGTTAAAGAGGCCACTTTAAAAAGAAAATAAAAGATAAAGCACAGCATGTGCCTAAGTATTTTGCTGACTATGATGAAATTAGGCATATTCTTAAGTGAAACGGGGCCAAAACATCCTCGTTCTCCCTCCTGGAAGGTTCCTGGGGGATGAGGGTGCCAAAGGAAGACTTTTAAACAAAGCTGTGTTAAGTGAGTAATTCCAGTTTCCAGGCACAGCCTGTTTATGAGAGAGGGAGCCTGGCCCATGATAAACACACTGCAGAAAAACTCTTTGGAATTATTTCATGCTTCCATTGCAAACTTTGTGAAAAATATCAATTAAAACCATGAATGTTAAGAAATAACACATAGCTGTCACTGTACATCTTCATAATATAATTTACAGTGTTCTTTTAATTAAGGTTTTTGATGCTGAAACTAAAAGCATAATATTTATCATCATTTAAGTTCAAAGCTGAGGGGAAAAACCCTGAGAGTTTTATCTTTTGTGCCTCCAGTTCTCCTCTCCATCCCACCCCGAGGAGGAAGGAGTGGTTTTACTGGGAGAACTAAATTTCTCCCAAATTTGCTTATGAAAGAAGAAGGCTTAGAGAGAAGAAAAACAGCAATTATACCTCCCTGGTTTTTGGTTTTTTTGGGGATTGTATTTTTTTGTTTGTTTTTTTTGTTTTTCTGATGTTTGTTTGTTTGTTTGTTTGTGGGGTTTCTTTGTTTGGTTTTTTTTTTTTGTGGTGGTGGGTTTTTGTTTGTTTGTTTGTTTGTTGTTATTTTTGTTTTGTTTTTTAGATTCCAATATGTCTCCAGAAACTGGTAATTTGGCAAGACAAAGTTAAGCTTTTTAAAAACATAACTTTTTTTAGTCATTGGTCTTATGCTGAGGAGGCAAAAATGTATTATAAAAACAGCACTAAAATCCGTCTGGTAGCTTGAAAAAGCAGCCCAGTTCAAGGCAGTGAGGGTGGTGAGTGGAGAGGAGAGAAAGTGATCTCATTAATAAAACAAAGCCTGGAGTGTCTTTACAGAAGGATGGATTATGTTGACAATCAAGTGAAGGATGCACTTGAAAGGCAAAGGTGCCGCCGGGATATTTGACCGTGGTGCTCTGAGACAAAGCTTGATTAAAAAATGGAGAGAACAGTCAATCCTCCATAAATGCAGGATTGTGTCCTGCTGCTCCCCACACAATGCCTCCTTTATGGGCTGCCTCCTGCTCTCTGTGCTGAGCCCCCGCTCTGACAGGACAGGTATGACTTGGACCCTTGAAGATTTTTAATGTTGGGTTGTTGGGTTTTTTTAAACACACTTCAGATCTCCCCAGAAACACAAAGGCTTAGCTTGTTCTGAACCTAGGATTTTAAAATTCCCCTCAAGTATAAAGAGGAAAAATTAGTACTTTACTACATGAAATACAAATAAAGCACCCTTTGACTACAATTATTGAACCCGGGCAAAATATTATTTTAAGCTGGGTAATCTGATGCTATTTCCATGCTAAACAGCACTCAAGTCCTACGATAGTAATGTGGAAACTCACTGGCTGAAACAGGGGATGTGTGAGAGGGAAGTAAATGTTCATGTTAAAACCAAAGGAATGCAATCAAGCAGCAAGAAAGGAAAACATGAAATCAATTTATTTCCCTTGTTTTAACAAAATCTGTTTATTATGGAAGGAGAGGTCTTCAGATTAGGAAATCTTACTTCTGGATTAGGAAAAAACCTCCGTAATGTCCACCAGTTTTTCCCAGGATATATTGTCATATTTTGCCTGAGTTCTTCTCTTCTACTATGAAAGAACTGCTGTCTTAAGTGAAACAATATTACAATGTTTCAATTTCCAACTTACAGAAGTTTTATTGTTTCTGTGAAATCGTTGCTTTGGTCTCTGCCAGATACTTGAGTTGCCTGAACACCTGATGCCTGCACTTGCAGTGTTTCTCCCTGCACAGATCTGGCAGAGGTCCCCCATCAGCTGAAGCCACCACAGTTCCACTCTGATGCAAGAGGAGCATCTTTGCCTTTGGAGTGGGAGCCCTGCTCGCTGTGCATCCAATGAAAATTGCCCTTTCCACGTGTTTTATTGAGTCAGCTCGAAGCACAAAGTGCTTGTTAGTTTTCCCATCCAGTGTTGGACCTCACTCAACAAATAATGAATCATGGGTGTGTTGTGCTTCTATCCTTTTTCACCTTTACCACTTGCTAATTTTGGAACTTGCAGTTTATAATTACAGTGCTGAGCCAGGGCTCTTGGCTTGGGAAATGAGAATGTTTTAAAGGGAAGCTTAATAGCTGAATCTTGGTTGAATACACCATGAAGAGTTGAGCCTGACCTACATTAAAAGCTTAGAGAACTTTTCATTCTGGAAATGAATAGAGGGCCTTAATGCTGAGGAAAAAGCACCTATTAATTTCTCTCTAAATCACTGAGATCCACAGAAATAGAAATGGAAGGGGTTTTGTGGGATTTCTCAGTGCTTGTTTCAGGATGTTATGTGGCAGTGCACTTTGTCAGGGTTTGAGCCAG
>VZRX01023410.1:56604-93534 GCA_013398075.1 Notiomystis cincta | reverse complement strand
GGCCGGGCCGGGCCGGGCGGGGCTGCTCGGGCGGGGGGGCAGCGGCAGAAAGCGGCCGAGGCCCCCGTGCCTCTCTCGGCGGTAACAAATTGCCTCCATTGTCTCCGTGCTCAGCTAGAAAAAGGGTGATCCACTAAGGGGGGTTTAAAACCGCCCGTGTGCAGGCCCTCGGTGGCTCAGGCTGGACACAGCCCTGCCTGGGACCATCTAAGGAACATCAGTCTTTGGATGTTGAAAGCACTAATTTGTCAGCGGGGAAGGAGGTAGCAAGAGACCCATCACTTCGCAAGCAGTGCAGCCCGTAAGAGTGGCCTGGGCTGAGCTCAGAATCAAATCTGATGGCCTGGGCTGAGCTGAGGATCAGATCTGGCAGCCTGGCGGTGTTTGGTGTTCCAAGTCCTGTAGGCTCCGGGATCAGCAGCGCTGCCGAAGTAGCTGTGCTCCCTGGGTGTATACGGACACGTGTCCAAGGGACGGGGGCAGACAGGGTTCCCAGCCCAAGTGTGTCATCTGCTTACGCTGCACTCACCTGCCAGACGGGGATGTGAAAATCCAGCAGGTCCTAGTTCCACGGACTTCAGTTTTGGAAGAAGATTATATTTTTGTTCTACTTAATCTCATCTGGTAGATGAAAACTTTATTGATGAGACACAGCCATGGGGCTTGTAGACATTTGGAGAATAAAAGTGTTTTAGTGTTTGACCCATAGAAAAGTGGATGTCTTGATGGAGGAGGTGAAGGATAAGCAGCTGTGTGGCAGCTCTTGTGGTGCCTTTAGTTGAGGTTTGCCTCAAACATTTTTCCTTGTTGCTCTTAAGCAGACTTTGGGCCAGACAATAATGCAACAGATGTTCAGCAGAACTTAGATAGAGATGGGCCAAATGTTCTGCTGGCAGTGGAGAAAATTTCAAAAACTAAAGGTATAGCATCTCAGAAAATAAAAAAACTGTAATTAAGACAAATTCCTGGATGTCATTTAATAAGTGAATAGCAAATATATATATATTAGCTACATTTGAAATAGATAGCTATAAAGCTACTCAATGACTGCTTGAGACTTGTATAAAGTAATTGACTGTCTTTTCCATGTACTCTGTTAAAAAGTGTATTAGTGTTTGTTATTTAAATCAAAAATGCAAAAAGTGTGGTGGCCTATAAAGACAAAAATAGCTATGAAATCTTAAGCTGGTCCCAAAATGTATTTTTTTTTTCATGTTCAATGGATGTCAATATTTATATATAGTAACTTTCTTGAAATCTATTTTAGTTATTTTCTGCAGGTACTGAGTTGCTGAAATTGCAGGAAATTACATTCACTGCCAGTTGGGGTCTTCAGCAAATGGCAAACTCTTGCAGGAAGGATCGTGCTCGCTGGCCACTGGCTTTTGTTCTCACTTTGGAATCAAAACCCCATGGTCTGTCGTATGCTACACAAGTGCTAAGTTGGCATAAAATCTGAATGTTTGTGCCCCTTTAAAAACTCCAGCTGTTATTGAACTAGCATGTAAGAAATTCTTTGTTGTGGCAAATGGAGCATCACTAATCTTTCACAGATATTTTGTGATAAACCAGAAGTCTGCAAGCACTTACACATACATGCAGCTTTAGTCACATGTGTGGTCTTGGTTTTGCTTAGGTTTATTGAAGTCAGTTATGCATTTTCCTGCAGGATATTGGTCTAAATTTGTTGTATGTTAGAGCAATTCTGTTACCAGTTAATACTTAATTACTGCTATGGGTATCTGTTTCTCTCTAAAGATGAGATCACAACAGCAGTGAACACTGTTCTTTCACATGGTCAGCTGCACAGGTGTTTCTATAGCTTAATAGTTGTCCTTGGTTGACCTTTTAGTTTACCTTTAATTGTCAGAAGTGTCTCTGTTGAGCTGATGAGACTGGCTTTCAGCAGAATGGTCATTTTACCTTACCAGAAAAGACCGTGCATCAGCCAGTAATTGATATTCCTGATTAGTGGAAGAGAGATCTAAGTAGCTAAGAGTTAACCAAGTATTTGGATCTGTCTTCACCATAACCTGTCAGTCAATAAAGTTTCTCCTGACTGGAGAAAGGAACTGGAGTGTATGATTCTTGATTTGTCTAGGCTCTATTATTTTTCCTTTGACCTGGGCTAAGTCATGACTTATTTTATGCTTTATTTCTTCTTTGACTAAGTTTTATCAGGTTATATTGCCTGCACGTAAAATGCTGTGAGAACTTTCAAAATGGAGATAATGTTAAAAAGCAGGTATTTTGGTCTCTTTTCTCACTGTGAAAAGAAGTTGTAGGGAATGAAATCACTGGCTCTTGTGTCTGAGAATTTTCAGTTAGTGAGGTACCCTGAGGTGTTCACCCATCTGTGTCTCACAGGGGAAAACTGTGTTTTACCAAATTCTTAAAGTAAGCTACTGGAGAGCAGCAGGAAGACATTGCTGCCTTTTGGAATAGTCTTTGTGCTTCATGTATAAAGTGTTTCTCAGAAATTGTGATGAAAATAGATATTTTTAACTATGCAGCTATGGAATGAAACTGGAAATAATACACAGTGGTGTTTCATCTTTTCACATCAACATATTTATAAAGGTGGAGTTGCTAGATATTTTCCTTGCAGTTTTTTCGTTGTAATTCCAGGGAATTTATAACTTCGCTGTGGTATATGTCGTGTAGGTCTCTGACATTAACCTCGGTGTGTGAGCTATTAAGACACCTTTTCAGACTAACAACCCAATTTTTGTGTCTGACAATGTTTAGGGGAAAAAACCGTGCAGTCCCCTGTAACTCATCATTTTTTGTAAGTCAGAGCTCAGCAGAGTTTATTTAGGAAGACATCCTGATGTTCTACTGGAAAGTGACTTTCAGAAGTTACATGTAAGCTTTTTCATGTTCTAATATGAGTGACAGGGAAAGGATAAAAAGGAAATCTTGATGGCTCCCACCATTGCCTTTGGTTCAACGGTGCAGTAGTGCCTAGTTCAGTGCCTTTCTCTGCCTGCTGCACACTGCAAATGTCAGCATGGATGATTGCATTGAACTGTGGGAGAGTTAGGAGTGGAAGTTTGTCAAAGGGGAAGAACCAAGCTGCTTCTTACATGGTGTCTTTCAGACAGGATTTTCCAAATGCTGGAATGCTACGGATACTTTGGGCTGGGTGTTCACAGTGTTGTTTCCAGCTTGAATTTCTTTTTAACCTTTTCTAACATGCTCTGCATGTGTAACATCTACAGCTCTACATTGTAGTGTAAGAAAAAGAACAGAGCGTGAGTTTTCTTGGCTTTGATTATCAGATCATGGGATCTCTTTTGAAGTTGTTAGTGTGACATTTTACCCAAGGTGCTTCGTTACTTTCACTTCCCTCATCTTCCATCTGTATAATCTGGTGCAATGCTAGATGAGGGATGCTTTGGGAAAGGGTGCTTTAAGCTTCATGTGCCGAGGCTGGTCCAACACCAGGAGTCCCCTTGGGGGCAGTAAGCAACCGAGGGAGCCTTGCTCCACTAGGAAGAAGTTTCCCTCTTGGTGCAAGTTGCCCAGCACAAGGTAAAATCCGAGCAGAAAAGGCCGCAGGGCACTTTCTCGGGACTTAGCAAACGGTTCCTGTGTGTGCCTAGCAAGCCTCTGCTAGGAGTACATTGCTTTTTCCTCAGCCAAGAGTAGAGCAAATAGTCCTCCAAACTTGCAGACAGTATTGTGATAAAAGGAGCAGCAGGGATGTTTGCAGGAACTGATAAGTGTGTATCTTTTGTGCACATTAACTAGGTGTGCATATACATTGTAGCTGCATAAGAGGTGGCAGAACTGGCTTGCAAAAACCTGAGGTTAGAATGACTTCCACACCTGCCGAATTCTTAAGAAAGAATTAAGAGTGCTGCAGGGAAGTTTGCTGATTCAGCGTGGCCTTACAGCTCCTGACCTTACCATTCTGTAGGAAAACAGTTTCATCTCAGTGTCATAGTTAGGTGCACCCAGGGCTGCTATGGCTAAGATCAAAAATGGCATGTAGATTTTTCTTCCCTAAAACTGGAATGGAGGAGAAGCATTGAATTCTTTTTTTTTTCATCTACTTTATTTTTAAAATGTTAACCTTTATTCACATGTGTGCTACTTTGAATAGCTATATAAATAACCTGGGGTTCTAGTTCAGCAGCATATAGTAAGTGTTGCTCATCTGTTCTGCTTTTTTGGGCAACAGTAAAGGAGGTGCCTGTTGTAGTGTGTTTGTTATGGTATGTCAGGTTCCTGATGTCTGAGAAGAATGCACAGAGGTCTTTTTACCCAAGATGAATCTTGTTTTTATCATTTAGAGGCATGCAGACTTTGTGTGAGCAATGAATATTCCAGCATTAAAGATGAATGTAACTTACTGCAGTGAGTATCATTACTAGAGGAAAAGTGCTTTTCCACATTGTAATTAACCAGTCATAGTTCTCATGCCATGAACTGGTGTCTTCAATATTAACTTTGAACTTCATTCTTCTTTTGGATTATGTAGCTGCTATGACACTTTCCTCAAAAGTTTCTTTTAGCACATGTCTAACAAAGCAACCCTGCTAGGAAAATCTGCAATGAACTGTACAGAAAGATTGAGTGTTCTGGAGCAGTGATTGATATTAACAGACAGTGGTGCAAGGTTTGTGGTCTGATAGAACACATTCCTCAGCTAACCAGGCTGCATAGCAAAGATTGCTCTTGGGAAAAGTCCCTGAATTCTTTGGCTCTTAGACAGCAAAGTCATACCAGTGACATGGCATGTTGGACCTTTTGTAAGGGGGAAAGACTTGAGATGAGTTTTGGTTTTCTTTATATGCTGAGTTAAGTGCTGGAAACCTGACTTCTGTGACAGAACTATTTTTTTAAAATACTGTAAATTTAATATTTTCTTTTAAATGGTATTTGTAAGCAAGGAGCAAGAGAATAGAAGTTAAAATTTTACCAATGTCAAAACTTTAAAGTCTTAGAAATTTTCTGTTCTTCGTGCAGTTTAGAGTACATGATAGTCACCATTGTGAAATGCTGATTTTAGTTCAAAAATGAACCTAAAATAGGTGTGTTTTTTAGTATGGTTGTTTTCTTTAGCAGTGCAGTCAGTGAAGGGGAGCATGCTGTCCTGAGAGGCAGCCCTCTTGGGGGAGTAAAATTATTAGAGATGGAAATAGCTGAAATAGATGTGGGTTCAGTATTTTTTAATGATGTAGATGCAGAAAGACACCTATGTGGCATCTTATTTTAGGTTCAGTTGGTTTTTTCCAAGTGACAGTAAAACATGAGATGCTCTTTTTAAGAGTGAAGCAGAGCAAGGGAGCACGTGAGAGGTTGTTGTAGTACTTGGTGTTTTCTTTGAGCATTCAGTACACTCTCAGCTTCATGGAACTGTCCTTACTCATCCTACATTTCAGTTTCTCTGGAATCACCTTCCTTTCAGTGGCTTGGGAAGGAGATCATTGTGAAGAGTTTGGGAGTCCTTTATATTCCATACAGAATGCATGGAAGTGTTAATGTAGCTCTGTGTGAATGTAGGTATTAACTGAGGATTAAGAGCAGGCTTTGATTGGCAAGTACAAGGTATTTTACTTGTATTAAAAGCACAGATTATATCTTGGCTGAATCTGCTTTGAACCACCAAAGGTGATAAAGTAGCTCATCCTCATGGCTGGTTGGAGTCTGATGCTTCAGATGCTAATAAGGATGATACTTGTAAGATTTAAAAAAACCCAACCAGATGTGTTTTGGTTTTGTCCCTTAAAGCTCACTGTAGTTCAAAGAACCCAATGAAAATATATTAATTCCACATACCAATAGAATTGATATTTCTGGGGAGCTTCTATAGCCTGCTATAGGCACAGACTCAGTCCTGTCTTTGTAAATGAGGAAAACATTCTTTGATATTTTATTAAATTTCAATGTGTGGCAGTTTTATACACTGCTATCCATTTTTTGTTTCTTTTAAGACATAAGATTTTAAAATTTAATTTCTTTTTGGTTTTCCCGTTAGTTTCTTAGTAGCTCTTAAGCATTATTTCCATATTTGTTCCTGAAATGGATGAGTTTTTATTACAAGAATAGTGGTCATTTTTCATGGGAAAGGGAAAGTAATCCTTCATTCTTAAAATCATAGGATTAAATGCTTCTGGCTTTGCAAACATTGCAAATTTTCACTATAGAAAAGGTATCTGTTAAGCTTATAGCCCTTGTAGAAAGACTTCAGTTTGCACTTTTGAGTCCATTTTATGCAGACTAATGTGACCTTATTTGTAGGTGAGCTAAAGGTTATTGAAACTGAAAGCTTTCTTCAGGTTCCTAACACGTTAAATACAGGAGCACTTCCGCTGACATTAAAGTGTTCAGCGTATAATTGAGTGCAGTGCTGAATTAGGCTCTGATGTCATTCGGAATGTGCTGCAGGACTCTGTGTGTCTCTTCGTGTTCCTTAAGGAAAGGAGGAACTTAACGGACCTGGAGCTGTAGGAGAAATCAAACCCAGTTAGTAAATTTTATTTTAATCTTGTTTGTTCAAGCATTATTTGGCAGTTGAAGACAATTGCTCTTTTTATTTTTTAATTGAACGTGTGTTTGCTTCTTGAGGACTTGGGGAATATCAGAGGGACACGGGTCAGCAGGATGTCTACTCATATTGCAGTATCAGTTACTCCCAGTCCATCAAATCACACTCTGCAAATAAACATTTCAGTGGCACCAGATGCTTCTGGGTGCTCTGGAGTCTGTAAGAGTTTTAGTGCACAGGATGAATGTGTACAACAGTGTTTAAACATTTTGGGCAGATTCTTAAGTTTGCTCTTCATTTGAAATCTGTTTTAAAGAACAGGAGATAGAAAACAAGCTATACTAACCAAATCTGAGTACCAACCAAATCTGAGACTGTCCCTTTTGCACTTGTTTATGCTGGAACCTATTGGAGATATTTGCTCAGGAAAATGAAAGTTGAAGAGAAGATTCTGGTAGTGTAGGAGTGAGCTGAGCAGTGTTACACACTTAGGAAGAATCTTGACATCATTTCATACCATCAGAAGAGCTTTTGATCCTACTGAAGGAATGGATGGATAATTTCTGATTGTTTCTCTTTATAATGGGATGTTGCTGCACTATCTGAGACACCCATTTGGCTTTGATAAATAGTGTAATTTTGATGGTTTTCAAAGTAACAAGTGGGTAAGAGGTGTTTTCCTAAGAGTTTAACGTGTTAAATTATGTGGATCTATGAATTTGCCTTTGATAGGGGAACTGCAGAGATTATAGGAAACAGCATTGACATGTAAGTGAAGATAAAACAGAAAAGCAAAGCTGTTTGGAAGATGGATGAGGTAGATCAGGACTTGTCCAACAGAATATCTCTAAGGATGAGTTCCCATAGCAGATAAATGTTCCAGGCCTTGGAATCCTTGAGAATTTCTTTTTCCTTGCATAAAACAGGGATTTCCCACTGTAACTTGTTTCCATGGACTCTTCACCTGGAGGAAAATTATGTTGGGCTTCCAGTTAATAAAAGTAGAGTTAGTTTTTAAGAATTGCAACTCAACTTTTCCCAGCAAAATTAATTTGTTGTCTCGAGTTCTCGATGCTTGTCAAAGGGGGGTAAAGGGTGTTGTAATAATGTTAAGGTTTGTTTCCTCATTGAAAATACAATCCAGTCCTTAATGTATCACTGACAGTGCTCATTATGGTAAGAAAAAACATGTTTTGATTTTTTTAATAAGTGAAACTCCTGCAAATGCTTGGGAAGCTGTTACTCTGCAGATGTGTCTCCATTTGGATCTCCCTGCTGTTGCTTTGCTGTTGTGTAGTTCTGTGGACAGCTGCTGCAGTAGTGCATCAGTGGTCCCTTGAAACTGTTTTTTCAGAAAGATGAAGTAGGAGTTGGACTTAGTTTTAAAACATAGTTCCTGTCTGTTTCTTAGCTTTTTATATAATGGACTCATACCTTGCTAAAGGTCACTGTAAACTTGCTGCGCTCGGGTTTTTCGCGCTGTTTAGGTGCTCTTGCTTCAAGTGTTTGTTCTGAATGGGGAACGTGTTTGGTCACTGTGGAACGTTGATTCCTGCAGCCTGTTCAGTGATTTCTTCAACTCTGTTACCTTACACAGTAGGGTTTTCCTCCCCCTTGCTGTCTTCAAAATACAGTGAGCACAAAACTTTGGAATGCTTTGGCTGATTAGCTGACTCCTGTGCAAGTGGCTGAATTGCTGGTATTCTATTGATTGCATTACGTCATTATAAAGATATTGTAAAACTTAATGGGAGTATTCTAAAACTTAATTTTTTTTCCCCCTCTCCATAGGCTCATAAGTCAGTGAACTTTGTTTCAACTCTGCTTCAGATCACTATGTCCGAGCAACTGGATTTACCAGTGAGACAGGCAGGCAAGTTTTCAAATATTTTTTTCATTGTATCTACTCTAATGGTGCACACACACAAGTACACATGCAGATACTGTTAAAGAATTCAAATGGTTTTGGTATCAAGCACTCAAAAGTTGGGAGTTGCTCGAATTATAGTCATCATGAACTATTATCTGGCATTATACACTGAGTAAGGAAGACAGAAAGAAAAGGTGTGTCTGGCTCTTGAATGATTCTTCCCCTTTATCTCTAGTGAACATTGTGAGGGAAGTAGAGTGGTTTATGATGCTAGTGCTGGTACACTTGGTCCAAGGAGGTCATTTAAACTTGGCCTGGAAGCACTAATGTTTCTAAATGTGCTAAGTGGAAGAAAACAAATTATGTTTTTTGGAACCCTGCTTATTTACACATGAGCCATCAGTAAAACTGGATGTTGATTATTGACAGCACCAAACATCACCTTAAAGCTGCTCTGATTACTTGACAGAGGTTTTTAGTACAATTCTTAGGGGGGTTTTCTGACTAGTCAGGAGGGTGTGATCTGGATTGCTTATTTGGACCTTCCATGTAGTAGACTACTCCAAGTTGTAGCCTAAACTTAGCTTGCATTTTTATCTTACTGGTTGGGGGTACCATTCAAATGATGACTCAGAAAGGTTACTGCTTTACAAGTATAACATGCAAAAAGAAGTTTGAAGAAAACCTCTGAAATTTCACCTTCCTCCATGTAAGCCAGTTAAACCCCAAAGCCATCCTGTGGATGAGGGGATGTCTCGTTCAAGGCACAGCTTACAAACAGTGTGTGTTTGCAAAGCAATTAATGATAAATCCCTCTGAGGGCTGGCTGAAGTCTCTGTCACTTCAGACTTGTAATAATCTGCTGTTTCTTGACATCTACAGACATTTTCAGAAACCCTCTGGTTTCTGAATCTTCAAAAGATGCATTTGAAATTTAGGAAGAGAAGTTGCTTTATGGACTTGTATGTAGAATTAGATTAGCAGTACCTTTGTTACCAGTTTGCCATTTGAGATTTCCTGTTGCATGTTGTAAGTACCTTTCTAAGTGCTGTAATTTACATTCTGCCATACAAGCAGTTTGGATTTCGTGTTCAGATGGTCAGTGCAGGGCTTGTTCCAGCAGCCTGATTGCAAAAAAGTGCTGTGGCCCATAACCTGGGTATAAAGGAGCTCTGTTTCTCTAGCATTCATTCCTATATTACAAACTTAATTAGATTTTTTTGCTTACAAGGGATGTTTTAGTTTGTCATTAGTATTGATCAGCTTTTCTTTTTCAGTTTTAATGAAAATACTGAGAAAATCATTATAAAGGATTTTTCAGGAGTGTGTTGCTAAATACTTCTACAACTACCTGAATCACAGATGAAAACAATACCTTTGTACCTTTATGAAATGGGTAGTAAATTATTGGATTAATAACTTGCATGGTTTATATATTTTGATTCTCCTACTTAGCAAGGGCCAATGATTTAGTAATTTTGGTCAGTTTTGTTCTAAAACAATATTTGCTTGCAAGATGTGTGTTTGTTTTGTACTTTGAATGGCTGTCAGCTGATTTGCCACTCTTGTTTCACAGGGGTTATCTACTTGAAAAATATGATAACCCAGTATTGGCCGGACCGTGAAAGTGCTCCAGGAGAGATCCCACCTTACTCCATCCCAGAAGAAGATAGGCACTGTATCCGTGAGAACATTGTAGAAGCCATTATCCACTCTCCTGAGCTGATCAGGTGCACACTTTTAGCCTCTGCATGAATTGCCTGTAGATTCTGACTGTTTGGTTTCTTTCTTTTTTTATTTTTCCCCCAGCTAGGATCACCCACGTGCTAAGCATCATTGTCACACTCTGTGTATCCTAAACATAGAATTAATGTAGATTGAAAAACAGTTCTCAGCTTGTGTAGCATGTAGAAATTTAAAATTCCCTAAATGGAGAATATTAAGCAGAAACTACAGAACCTATACCTTCTAAACAAAATCTGAAGGAAGTCTGAGTATGGACAATATTTGCTGTTTCAACGCTACAAGAGTATTATTAAAATAGTAGCAGTAACTTATTTAATTGTTGTGCTTTTGATTTCCAGAGTACAGCTTACTACTTGCATTCACCACATTATCAAGTATGATTATCCGAGTCGCTGGACTGCAGTTGTGGAGAAAATTGGATTTTATCTCCAGTCTGACAATAGTGCTTGTTGGCTTGGAATCCTACTCTGTCTTTATCAACTTGTGAAAAACTATGAGTAAGTTCTTTCTGATCTTTCTTCATACAAACCAGCAGAATTACTATATTGGTGTATATATTGTAGCCATATAGAATTGTCTATATTGGGACTCCACAAAGGTGATGGAAATGTAATTTTAGAAACTATTCTTGAATACTTGCTATGCAGATGCTGGCTCATGTATCTTCTCCACTAAAAATGACATAAAAAATTGCTTCTAAAAGTCTCAATTCGGGAAAAAAGGGGGTGTTTTAAAAACCTTAACATGGTAGTTGTTTTTTATGGATTGATGGCAGTAAGAAAGTCTGCTCAAAATCATGACTTTTGCAGGAATATATTATTTAAATCAGGTTTAAACTTTTAAACAATTTGTACTCCAGTTCTTGGTGACAGTAACTGCAGAAAGGTTTCAAAGTGTGGAATTTGGAATGTGGGAAGCTCTGAATTAGTTAACTGATTTTGCTGTCATCACTTGGGTGATCCAACCCATCAGGATACTTTTATCAAAGCCCACTGTATTCCTACATGCAAGGTATTGGGCTGGAATACCTGTGAGTGTTCTTGGCTCTGTATCTGGTTTTATCTCAGAGCTTTAAAGGTGAGCTTGCATTTTGAGAAGCTGTGTGGAGCTTGGCTGCTGCTGTTGCCATGCAGGAAGCACATTTGGGCTGAGTCAGAGAAAAGGGCAGTCCTGGAGTCAGGGAATTATAGTGGAATCAATGGAATCCACAACTTACTCTTCCAAAGCATTGGAATGCATAACATTTTTGTTTCAGGTACTTGATTTAAAGTGTTGGATGGAAAAATTTCTATCTAATTTCATAAATTTTACGTCAATCAGTGTAAAACAGTGAATGTCAGTTACTCAAAAATACTTTTACAGGAATGCCATAAAGATCTTTTTAATCCCAAGTGGGAGTTTTCTTAGTGGCTGAAAATTGCAAGTCTTGCTAGTAAAGGAAAACAAAAAATATCTCACTTGATTTTCAGCTTAAACATCTTTAACCAAATATACTGCAGAGATCTGTGAGCTATAAATCAAGAAGTGCTTGCTAGTAGTGAATTATGGTGATAGAAATCCATGTTTAGGGATCTGAGCAGAATCACTGTGTGATAAGGTAGCAGGTGTGTCTGTAGTTGCAGCTGATCAAACACTTCAGCTGAGGCCAGGAACTGCTCCTGCTTCCTCAGCTTTCTGGTAGAGTCAGCAAGGGTGAATTTCATGTCACAAGTCATGTAGGAATATGTGTATTTCAGTGTGTTTCAGTCAGTTTAGTAGGATAGGAATCTGTATATTGTTATGACTTCATCAAGTTTTTACTGCTTGAGTTGTAGGAATATTTAAGTTTTGAATTTTTTTTTCCTTAACATGGGAGATAAATATGTTGGAGCTTTTCACATTTTTTTTCTTCAAATTCAACCAGCAAGATCAAATGACTGCTCTTTGCATAGTCATTTTTACTAGTATTTTTCAATTTTTTGTGAAGATTAGAAACTGAATTTTCCTGAGCGATATTTAATCTTAATGTTTGGGGTCCTGGTTCAGAAAAGGCATGGAAACAGTATTATTGAACAGGATTTTGGAGCTCATTGTTTTGTAGTAGTTCTTACAGAACATGCCCTCTGGCAGCAGATTGAGTATCTTTTATATTCTGAAAATTGCTATTGTTTAGAAAACTGAGGATTGATATATAATATTAGTGAAAAGTCTGTGAAAAATGTGTTTGAAAAACAAACCCCAAAGCTCAATCCTCTAACCCAAAAAATCTTCCACAGGAGTCCAAGAGTATGACAAGTATTGATTGCTGAATAAAGAAATAAATTTATAATCATAAAATGATATTTTACCTTGTTATTGTCATCACAGTCTGGGCAAGATCCTGTTCTGCTGTGATAACTCTTGAATCAATAAGGAGTTTCTTGTGTATAAGTTAAAAAGTTGGGGAAAAGATTTCAAAACGTGGCTTCGTTTCCTTTCAGGAATTTTGAAATGTTTGAGAAAGGCAGTGGAGCCTTGGTTTCAGCATGGGCAAACTGGTGGGCTGTCCCCAGCTAGGAAGGTCTGAAGCTTTATTTCAAGGGTGGTTCAGTTGAAGCCTGCTCAGAGTCTGCCCCAGAGCCTTGAATCCCACCTTCTCTATCAGATGGTTGGCTTTGGGCAAATTAAACAGTGAGATGTGAGAGACTTCCAGGTTCACTGTATCCAGTGTCAATGAAGCAATCCAGCTTCTGCAAATATTTTGATAAATTGTAAACTCTGATAAATGTATTTCTCATCTGCAACACTGTCTGGCTATGGCTGTATTTCAGATTCTGTCCCAGGAGCTGGCTAGGAGGTTTTTTTTAAGCCATAGGTTGTTATGAGCTGTCATGTAACATACTTGTGCCTACACTGGGGCAAGATGAGCTTTTTCAATTTAAAGCTGCCTGAAAGAGCTACAAAACTGTTTTTGTTCTTCTCTAAAGGTACAAGAAACCAGAGGAGCGGAGTCCTTTGATAGCTGCAATGCAACATTTTCTGCCAGTCCTGAAGGACAGCTTCATTCAGCTCTTGAATGATCCATCAGACCAGTCTGTCCTCATCCAGAAGCAGATCTTCAAAATATTTTATGCCCTTGTCCAGGTAAAAAACTTTGTATATGCTTGAACAATAATTTAAATTAAAGCATTATGCTTTTCCTTAAAATAGTGAATAACAGAAATATTACAGTATTAGATTACATCTGAATCACTTTCCCTACTACTCAGCTCCATGAATCACAAGTTTCTGATTGTCTTGTGCTTTTACTTTTGTGCAGTGCTATTCCTGGTTGGCATTAGATAAAACTTACACATGCCTTCCTCTAAGGTAGGGTGTTGGCTGGAAAATCAGTTAGAAAATGAGTTTTCTAAGGACAGATTGTGGAGGCCAGCCTACAGAGAATTACCAGTGTAAATATAGCAAGTTTGGAATGGAACTGCTGTTAAATGCTTCAGAAATTAGAGTAACATCCATTTAAGTAGCATTTTAGCATTGCATAAGCACAATGAATTGGAGCAAAGACCTCTAGCACCTTTGAGGATATTTAGGATATAGGTTAGATTGTGTTGAGTTCTTCAGCCTGGTTTTTCAGGTAAATTGCTAATCTTTCATGGTAGCTAAGTATAGGCAAAGGTTTGAAAGCTAAAATTCAAACTAAAAATAACATAAATTTATTATAAAGCAATTAAAAATAATTTCCCCTTTTGTTTTTTTTAACAAGTACACATTACCTTTGGAGTTGATAAATCAGCAAAACCTGACTGAGTGGATAGAAATCCTGAAGACTGTTGTCGATAGGGATGTACCAGCTGTAAGTGCCTTTTGGCTATTTATGTCTTTAAACTGAAGTATTTTTCATTCATTAGAATGTTAAACAGTTCAATTTTTTATTTCTGCATTATTTTTTTCTCTACAGATGCCAATAAAATAATTTAGAAAAAGATTAGGCTAAATGGGAAGTTTTAAGCAGACTAAACAAATTTTGAAAATACGTAGCCTGCATGGGAGTTCTGTTGTTTTCAAATTACAGCAAAACTTATTTTGGCTTTTTGTGTCAAAATTTTATTGATCATTTAGGGATATTTTATGGGATTTATTTTTAGATATGCTGTACTTCATACTTCTATTAAGCTATGGCAGGTTAAAAGCAAAATATATTATGTAGTTGTTCAAATGATATATAATTTGAACTCTCTGTGAATAATTGATATTCACATTAAAAATAATGTCTTTTTTTACCTAAAGGAAACCCTTCAGGTTGATGAAGATGATAGACCTGAGTTGCCTTGGTGGAAATGCAAGAAGTGGGCTTTGCATATCTTAGCTAGGCTCTTTGAGAGGTATTCTCTCTTCCATTATTATTTTAAAAACCCCAAGTGAATATTCAAGTCAGTAATATTGCTGCACCCTTGAGTTTACATACTTGCTTCTGATTCTAGGTATGGAAGCCCTGGTAATGTTTCCAAGGAGTACAATGAGTTTGCTGAAGTTTTCCTGAAGGCCTTTGCTGTTGGTGTTCAGCAAGTAAGAAACACTGAGTGTGGGGGAGAGTGTTAGGATAACTTGAGAGTTAGTAGTGATTGCTTATTTCATTATTTGCTGAAAAGGCTTCTTGCTCTTGTTCACATTATTTTTCAAGCACATTGGCATGGAAAGCACTGATGTCTGTTGGTTAAAATAAAAGAATGATAAAGAAATTACCAGTTTGCCACATACCATAATACACTGGCCACTAACAAAGCCCTCAGAGCTTCAGACAAATGCTACCAGTGTTTTTCCTTTTTGAAAGAGATGGGCATAATTGATGTGGTGTAGTTGACCTTCAGAACTTTTTTACTCTGATAGAGTTTTTCTCTGACTCAAAGTCAGGAAATACTAAGCTTTCAGCTTTCTGCAAAACCTGATCAGGCAGAGGCTCTCTTACTGACAGGTAATTCTGATGTTCCCCTTCCACTCATCTCTCTGTTTTGGGATTGCTTCTTGTGCTGTGTTTTAGGGTCTGCTGTATGCAAAGAATCTTTGGATTAATTAAAAACCCTTGGTGTGTTTTTATAAGGTTTCCTTATATTTGGTTCATAAAAATCTTTACTTTGAGGTGCTTATGTTGCAGATATAAATAGACTGTTAATTTATGAAAATCTCACAGTGTGGAATGTTTTCTTTGAAGCCTTTGAGTCAGACAAACAGTTCTTAGTTCAGTTTCAGTTTTCTTAATTTCTAATGAAATTATAATGAATTACAGAACTTTATAAGAAGAAATGTAAGGAAACTATCTCATAAATCCATACTTTTTTGAAGGTTTGCCAAAGTATGAAAAACATTTTTCACATAGTGTGTGAGGCAATAAATCCCAACATTCCCCTCAGGCAAGCGGTGTCAGCATTGCTTCCTGAGGTGCTCACATGTCACCTCTAGGTGACATTAGACAGATAATTATTCTTCTTTAAGGCCTCACTGGTTGCTTTGCACTTCTGAGATAAAATGAAGTTCTGGCAAAAGGCTATGGCCGAAAGTAGTAATTGAAAAGATCACTTTAACAGTTTGACAAAACACTTGTTTTTCTTTACATTATCTTTGAATCAAATTTGATCCTTACTGTTATTGCAGTAGGAAACTCTAAGAATTCGGGTATTTAAAAAAAACTGCTAAAAAATCAATACTTTAGCAGGCTTAGTTTGTTCCTAAACAATAATGTAACTTGTTTAGACTATATTGAGATTCTGCCCTCCATTTTTCTGCAGAAGATAGATTTTGGGCCTCTGCTCAGGACATGGAATCTGTCAAATAAACGTTGTTGTGGAAGATTTTTGAGCAGGATGTGTTTCTTTACAGAAATTAGAAATCTATGAAATACTGAAGAAAACAAATTTGGATAATACATTTCATTGAGTTCTCTCTACTCTCCAAAGTGTTTGCAACCTTTTAGTAAAGGAGTAATAGATAAATATAAGGCATGAGACTACAGGTGGTTCAAGTATAAACTTGAAATATACTGCTAATATTGTATACTGCTAATTATTATTAATAATTACTTTTCATTGATTATCCCTCACCCCTCCGAAACAACCCAAACTCCTGTACATTCAGGTTTCACTTTAGCTGAACTTCCTTAGCTTGTCCAAATGGGCTGAGCTGCCTAGCTGGAATACCTTGAATTTATCCCTTGTGTTAGCAGCTGTTTTGCTCAAGACACTTCTCATGAGCCAGAATGAAGCCCTGGTTGGACACTGCTGCCTTGTTGTTCCCTGGCACTGTTACAGAATTTTATTTTATTTGTCCCAGAGTGTCCATCCTGCTTTTCCTCCCTGCAGTTCTTAAACATTTTCTTAATTTTTTCGTATCTTTACCTACTTCATCTGAATCATGAAACTACATGCATCTTCTCAAAACAGCTGCAAGATTGAACTTTTACTCTCTTCTTTTCTGTCCTAACTCAATACCTAATGCCACCAGAACCTTGTACTCAGGTGCTGGTACCAACCAGTAATTTCTCTCTAAATCCTGGAGGTTTTTAAACATAAGCAGTTCAAACTTTGGGAACTGATAAAGCATTTAGAGCATAAAACCATTTGTAAAGCTGTGAATATTTTGGTGAGCAAGTGCATCTTCCTTAAACTGAAGTCAAGGCAATTCCTTTGGGAAAAACACTTCAGTGTTTGTGTAATAAATGGTATCAGTGGCATTAATTTTCAAAATAATGAATCTTGTTTTGCCCAAATTTTTATTTCAGTAATATTTTACAGATTGATAGATATCTTTCCAGTCCCTTTGGGTTTGGATTTTTTAAAAAATGCTTGTTTTGTGTGAAGAATTAAATGAAACCATGAAAATGGCATTTGCAATTTCCCTCCAGCTGGTGACATGCTTCTAAAGGTGCAGTGTTGCCACTGACCTGGATCGGGCTACAGGGGATTCCCTTTGCATTATCCATGCAAAACTCTCCTGTGAGCTGTAATTTAATTACTGGTCTTGGTCCCATGTCCATCTCATGTCCTTATTTGTGGAAAGCCTCGGACTTGACCAGAGGTAGATGCATGTGAGGAGTTCTGGATGCCACCTCAGGAGAAGAGTTGAGGCCAGAAAGCCAAAGGGAGCGGCTGATGGATCATTCTCCTCACACACACTGCTCACACAGCTGTGTGGTTGCGAGGCAGTACAGAGGCATGGATCAGTAGACTGTGAATGTGGAGTATTCCACCACTCCAGTGGCTGGGCATGAATTCCTGCCCCCAAAGAGTGGCAAGACGGAATAATAAACCTCAGAGGGCAAGGCCTCCTGGGGTGTTTTGGTGGTGAATTAGCATGTATGGTTTATGTTATTAAAGGATGGTATTTTTAAAAGATGTGCAAGCACCCAATATGAGCTGCAAATTGTCTTATAAAATTAACAATGACATTTGGTAGAAGGATTAGTCAGTACCCATTTTAGCCTAATGAATAAACGGGGGTTTTGTTCAGTTTAGAGGGGTTCTTATGTGGGCTTGTGAGGGAGGGTAGAATTGTGGTGAAGGTGGTTGGTGTTCAGTATAAGCTATTGATGAGACCTGATTTCTCCAGGTGTTGCTGAAGGTGCTGTATCAATACAAGGAAAAGCAGTACATGGCTCCTAGAGTTCTGCAGCAAACGCTGAATTACATCAATCAGGGAGTGTCTCATGCAGTCACCTGGAAGAATCTGAAACCTCATATTCAAGTAAGCCATTTTTGGGGTTTAATACTTAAATGACTCAGAAATACATTAGTCAGTCTATTGTAGAGTGTTTCCAGCCTTGCTACAGTTCACTTTTTAGGCACTTCTTTTAACTTCTTTCCAGCTGGTGGAAAGAGTTTAAGCCAGTTTAATGAAGGTTACCTTGAAACATGAACCAGATAATTTATTGCTGTCTCTCCTTTGTGCTTTAATTTATTAAGGATTGCAATCTAACACAGCAACATAACATATTTGGAGATGGCTGCTGAATTTATGGCACTGAATCATCTCCACACACCATTATCCAAAGCCAATCTAGTATCTTGTGTTGTATTGTAATTCTATCTAAACACAAAAGACCTGCTTTTTTGTAAAGGGCCACATAAATCCACTTCAAGTCCAAATAGTTTTAGAATGTTCCCATTTTATATGAGGAAGTGACAGGATGGACGAAATCTGGGGAATACAGGACAGAATAGAGAAATTGATTTAGTAGTGCTAACCTGTTCCAATCTCTTTTTATTCCAGGGAATTATCCAAGATGTTATTTTTCCATTGATGTGCTATACAGATGCTGATGAAGAGCTTTGGCAAGAAGATCCATATGAATATATCCGCATGAAATTTGGTGAGCATTTGAAATCTACTATGTTAAAAAATGATTTCATGTAAAGAAGGGATTTTTATGGGGTGTTTTCATGAAAACAGAGATGCCTTTAATATAGTTAACTTGGACATACTGGTGGAAAGGAGAGAGAAGATATAACAGTCAGGAATGACACAGAAGTTGTGCACTTGTAAAAGTATTTAATTTTTACAGTTACACAGTTTTTATTACAAGTCAAACAGTCCTGGTCTTGCTAACAACAGCTAGAAATTTAATGTCAGTTAAAGGTTATGCTTTATAGTGGCTAATATTTCAGGCCCTGGGTTTCTTTTTCTTTTCTAATTTTACCCATGGCACAGTTTACAGCAGACTTACCCCAGTGGTAAATGACACATTACGGAGTAAGCCTGGCATTCCAGACTTGTCCATGTCACCTCCTATGCTCTGCTACTTTGTGTTGGAGTTTACTCTAAGTCTGTGTGCAGTCCTCTGAGGCTGGGGATCAAAAAAATATTTCAGACTCCCTGAACAAATTCTTCCCTCCACTAGGAATGTTTGTGGCTAGAACAAGGAATCTTGAGGGGTTTGGGAGATTTTATCCCTCAGGTCAGAGGCATACCTGTAAATACTACAGGTATTACACAAGGCTCTGGTAATTCTCTTCTGCAAAGAAATAAGAAACTGAGCATTTTTAAACCAAATTAATTCTGTGTGCTGGCCTGTAGAGCAAATAACATCTGTATCAAAACTTAACTGTTGTGTCTGCTTCTACTGTTACAAAAGATTTATCTTAAAAATAAGAGACAGGATTTCAAATAAGACATGTAGAGGCAGTCATCCTGAAAAATACAAAACATACATATCCAGCCACGTGTTACTCTTTGGTCTTGGAATATCTGTAGCAAGTAAGCACAATTAACCTTTTGAAAATTACTGGGTTTTTTTAATACTAAATGGGATTGTGAACAGAATTTAAAGGACGGAATTTATAACTGTTGTAATGTTATTTAACAGATGTATTTGAAGACTTCATTTCTCCAACAACTGCTGCTCAGACATTATTGTTTACATCATGTAGTAAAAGGAAAGAGGTAAGCTGCTCAAGGATTATACTGAGATACCACACTAGCTAAATTCAGTTTATTTGCTGAAAGAGCTATTAATAAAAGTTTTACTTTTCTGCTCTTATATCATAGTATGCTAAAATTCGAAATTTCAGATTTATTTTGTACTGGTCTTTTTGTGACTTTTGTATTTGCGAATTCCCCTAGAACCCATCTGTCAAGAACTTTGTGTGTTTATAACAAAAACATAAAACATTACCCAAATTCCAGACTTGGAGCAGACTGTTAGATATTTTAGCATTACAGAGCACAGTACCTGAGATGGTGGATTGGAATACTTTGACTAACCTCACATGTGATCTAGGTCCTGCAGAAGACAATGGGCTTTTGTTATCAAATCCTTACGGAGCCAAATGCTGACCCTCGCAAGAAAGATGGTGCTTTACATATGATTGGGTCTTTGGCTGAAATTCTTCTAAAAGTAAGCATAACAAATCTGGTGCTTCTTTTCATTCTTTTTTTGCCCCTCCTATGCTTTCTTTAATGTATAGTGCCTTAGAAGAATTGTAAATAGCTCTGAGTTCACAAGTTTCTGAATTGTTGCCAGGTTTTTTAAACTGTTGAACTTAAGTGTTTTGGGTTTAGTGTCAGCTTAATTACTTAATTACTAAAGTTTTATAGGTCATGTTCAAGTTCAGATTATTGTTTGAAGTTCCTTTAAATTCTGTGCTTCTAGTGAGACTTCCTACACCATTTCTGTGCTACACTTAATTACATTCCCTTTTTTGTGGAAGGAAGGAAAAGGGCACATCCAGTGCAAAGCTGTTGATTTAATGAACTCTTTTGTGTATAAGATGTTGCTCAGTTAAAATGGTAGCAAGATAGATACATGGCATGGACTTATATTTGAAACTGCTTTAAGCAGTTTCCTTGACCACTTTTACTTTTGAGGCTAATGTGCTGCCAATTAAAAGGTGTCTTTTGGGGTCAAAAAACGGCTGGGGAAAAAGTGTCACTATTATGACTGAAAATTTTAAAAATCCATGTAGGATCCAAGTTTAATTTCTAATACAGGAGATCACTGTTGCATAATTGACTTGAAAAAATGGATAAGTTAAAAGTCTGAGGGTTTTGTTGCACTGTACACACTTTATCATGTACGACTTTTTTTACTGGAATAGAAATACATTTTTATATGGAGTTCTAAACTGATGTGCTTCCCTTCATATTTTGACAGAAAAAGATCTACAAGGATCAGATGGAATATATGTTGCAGAATCATGTGTTCCCTCTCTTCAGCAGTGAGCTAGGTTACATGAGAGCACGGGTAAGAAAGTGTGGCATTTTCTGTTAAAATAGTCTGTTCCAGCTGAAGAATTCGGAAATCTTCGACTTCTTCCCTCTCCCAGATGCTCTCCTTTCTGTACCTTTTCTGTAATAAGCTGTACACTTATTCCAGGGATGAGTACCAGTCTTTGTGTGATTATAGAAAGCCTCTGTGTAGATCTGAAATGGCTGCAGTGTTGTGTGCACAGTTTCCCATCTGTGTCTGGTGGTAGGGTCTGTGTGTGTTTTGCACGTAGGCTTTACTGCTCACACAAATCCTGTGGCCAAAGATGAACCTGAGATCATAGTACTGGTCTAGTGATGTCTGCAGGACAGCCTCCCACTGACCAGCCTCCACACTCTCAAACACCTTCATCACTAACAAGTTTTACAGTATCTTTATTCCGTGGGAGTTGCACCTCAGATCCAATGATTTGTGTAGGTTATGGAAATACAAGTAGTTGATAATCCTGTTTGTAGGTTTTGCAACTCCGAATTTGTTCAATGTCTTCTTTTTTTCAGGCTTGCTGGGTTCTTCATTATTTCTGTGAAGTCAAATTTAAAAGTGACCAGAATCTCCAGACAGCCTTAGAACTCACAAGACGGTGTCTGATAGATGATAGGGAAATGCCTGTAAAAGTGGAAGCTGCAATAGCTCTTCAAGTCCTCATCAGTAATCAAGAGAAAGGTAGGAGCCCTCTTTCTTAAAGCTACAGGGAGCTTTAATGGAATAGGTGTTAATTTTGTGATGTTCAGGCAGGCTTCTCTTCTTCCTTGATGTTAATTTGCCCTTTTGCCCTTGTAACTTGTAATCACTATAATAATTTTTAAGCTAGGAAAGTTCAAATTTTTAAAATAAATAATACAATAAATTGCATTTTAACATTATGATGATTAAAACACTGTAAAAATATTTTCATGGTACAGTAAATCCAGCTTTATAGCACCTAATAATTGAATCAGAAATACAGTGGCCATATCTGTCTTGGCATATATTCGTTCATGTTAAAATTTATTTAAAAAAAAAAAGCTGTCTTTTTCCAGGCATAAAATCCACAAAGCAAACATTAATCCTATATTTAATACTTTAGGTAATTTGACAAAGATGTGTATGTACCCATTCCCATTCAATTAACATTTGCATTGATCAGTAATCTTGCATTTTATGAATTCAGATTGCAGAACTCTGGTTTTCATGCTTAAATTTTGATCCTCTTGTTATATATTGTTATTAAACAATTGTTCTGAATGGTAGTACTGCCATAAGGATTTGTACTACCCATGGTCTTGGCATGTTAATGCTGAAGCACTAAATAAAGTATATCTTTATTTTTTACACTGATCTGTGGTTTTCTAAGAATGTTAATCCAAATATTCAAATCTGTTTTACAGCTAAAGAATATATTACTCCATTCATTAGACCTGTAATGCAAGCTTTGCTTCATATTATAAGAGAGACTGAAAATGATGATCTTACTAATGTGATTCAGAAGATGATCTGTGAATATAGTGAAGAAGTTACCCCAATTGCAGTAGAAATGACACAGCATTTGGTGAGATTTTATGTTGGCTTGGGAAGATGTTTAATGTGGGAAAGATTGATATTTTAAATTGATAGTTGAGTTTGACCATCAGTGAATAGCTGTTGCTACTCCAGTCTGTTCAAGTGCATTGATACAAGTTTCTTCTACATTTGGACTGTTTTTCATCAAAAGTGGCTTCATAGCTTACACCAAGTGGAAATTTTTAAGAACAGTTCTAGAAATGTTTGTGAAATCTTTGTATATTTTCTCCTGATAGTGGTACTAATGAAATTGGTAGCACATTTTAAGTAGTCTCTAAAATGTCACTTAGATTTTCTGTTTTAAAATATTAAATTAAAGAGTAAATCTTAAATGAAAAATCTGGTGTGAAAATAAAGTTGAATCTGCAGGAGAAATTCAGAGCTTGAATGGCCATGTCTAGCAAGTTGTATTAATGGTTGCAAAAGCAGAGGTCAGGTCAGTGCTTCCCTCTTAAAGGCCCTTGCCTTGGAGTTAAAATGGAATTGTTTGCCTGTCCACTCTGGGAATGCCTACCAAGTGTTCTGGTCTAGGTCAGCTACTGAGGAAACCTTGTGTCAAAAGAATTTACCAGGAGAAAAGGTATTCTTTTGCATGGGACATCATGTCATTTATATATTGTTATTATGAGTAGATAAAGGGTGGCAGCTCCAACGGCTTAACATTCAAATTGTATCATCCTGAAAAGAAATTCTGCAGCAGAGCAGTCACCTGCTATTATTTGTACATGCTTTCTCAGGAGAAGTCTTTCTGAAATTGTGCAGGATGCCAGACTTTCACAATTTATTGACATACTTATGAGTTATTCTGCTATTATGTGCAGGCAATGACATTTAACCAGGTGATCCAGACTGGGCCAGATGAAGAGGGCAGTGATGACAAAGCAGTGACAGCAATGGGAATCTTGAATACTATTGATACACTTCTCAGTGTAGTTGAAGATCACAAGGAGGTAAGTAAAAAATAATTCAAAGCTGATACTGTATGGTATATATGGTATAAAGACTAAGTCTTTTATAGTTGCAGTGTTTCTGGCCTTGTTACTTGAAAAACCATCTTTCTGGCCAAAGAGATGTTAAAATAGAAAACAGTGAAGTGCTTGTCATGTAACAGCTGAGTTGTAACAGAGTGGGTCACTTTTCTAATGCAGTGCATGCAGTAATGGAGCATAAATGTTGCCACGGTATTTCCCATAAGAATCCAGCTTCTTGTTCAAATAGTGGAAGCAATGTGTCTGCAGCAGGTGGAACTCTGTCAGCTCAGCTGGAAACACACATCTGATTTGATGAGTGAGGTCTGCCCTGCAAACAAAACAGATAAAGCTTCACATAGCTCCAAACACTGACTCTGCTGACTGGGTTTGCTCTGTGACAGAATCGATGTGGGTAAATACAGCTCTTGTGGCTGTGCTCAGAGTGGGGGTATTTTACCTGCCTCATCTTCCTGGAGAATTTTCCACTGGGATGAAAACTTCTGTTGTTTTGTTGTACTGAATGGACTCACTTCTGTCCAGAGTACAGCCAGTTCAAAAGATGCTATTTGTGATTAAAATCCTTCTTGACAAAGTCAGCTACTCTCTTTTAATAAATACATTATAGACTTCTTAGTGACTGAAGAGTTCAGTAATAAACTGTAGGGCTCTGAAGACTTTAGTAAAGAAGCAGCATCATACAAAGTCCCAAGGGCAGAATCCAGTGCTGCCACACAATAAACCAAGGACCAGCTCAGCTCATTTACTTGTTGCTAGAACTGCTCATCAAGCTTTTCATGTACTTGTTTTTGTCAGCAAATCCTTCCCTTCTAAATTAAAAGTCTGAGTAACAATATGCTAGTCCTGAGCAACTCAGTTTGAAAATTTTGACCAGTAAACATTTATATTTAGAGGCATCTCACACAGGATGACCAGTGTTCCAAGAGATAAGGTATTTAGCAGGTTAGTTTCAGATCTTCTTCTGCATAGCTAAGACCAGAAACTCGGCCTTTACTTGTCCCTGTGCAAGGTGAGCGCCCTCAACAGCCTCAAAATGGCTGTTTTGTTAGCTATTCCATGGACTAATAAATACTGATTGGGAACACTGACTGAATGTGTAGCACCAGCATATTTAGACTGATAGTCTCCATACCATGTGAACATCCTAAGCTAGGTTTGGGAAATGGTTTGGTAACTGGGGGCTTTTGGGGTTTTTTTGGTTTTACTTTCTTTTCCAGAACAGGAAATACTTCCTGTGATTTCCATTGTTCACTCCTTTGACATATATATTTGCTTACAGTGTTTTAATGGGACTGAACTGGTGCATAGTATTACTGTGAGGCTTTTCTTTATAAAGGCTACCCTATAATGAGATTCTTCCAATACTCACAAAACACCTTGTATTGAAAGCTATCTTGCAAATCCTTAGCTCAGTGCTGTTCTTACACATGTAGTGCTCTAAAATGTGAGACATTTCTAAGTGGTTTTTAGAATCTATATAATATATATAGAAACTGCTTTGACAAATTTTAAAATGTGTTTCATTTCAACTCCCAAGTATTGAAAATAGTCATACATCTCCTTTATTTTTTTTCTCTTCAGATTACCCAGCAGCTGGAAGGGATCTGTTTGCAAGTGATTGGAACAGTTTTGCAGCAGCATGTGTTAGGTATCTGTACTTCTGCTGGCTTACTTTTAAAAGTGTGTGGGCCTGACGTGATATTTACCTAGATTCTGTTTGTTTTAGAGTTCTACGAGGAGATCTTTTCCTTGGCTCATAGTCTGACCTGCCAACAGGTTTCTGCACAAATGTGGCAGCTTCTTCCTCTTGTGTTTGAAGTCTTCCAGCAGGATGGTTTTGATTATTTTACTGGTAAGTAATATATCAGGAAGCCAGATGGTTTCATGGATGCAATTTCAGCCATACAATGAATTGCATCATGACTGAAATGTTAGGAAAACACTCAAGTGAGGTTACACTTGAAGTATTTTATTTTGCTGTTGCTGCTACCAGACTTGTTTTGCTAAGGCACCTATGACTTGCACACACTTACCTTGGCAAACATTAAGCAAGAACTCTAATTATTAATACACAGATTTCAACCTGATTTTAGTAGCAGGCAGACAATACCTAACTGTGATCATCCTTCTTTTAATACAGATATGATGCCTCTCTTGCATAATTATGTTACTGTTGATACAGATACACTTCTGTCAGACACAAAATATCTTGAAATGATCTACAGTATGTGCAAGAAGGTGAGTAGATTCCTGTGTGGTAACAAAACCTGCCATCTCTTAAGTAATAACAATGTTAAACTGGTGTACTGGTTTGAAAACAAACCACTGAGAGAGTCTAAGTCAGAAATACAATTTAATAGAAAAAGAAAATAAATAAATGAAATAGCATGAAAAAGGAACCACTGACAGAGTCAGAATACAACCTGGCACCGTGTCAGTCAGGATGTTGGTACCAGTCCAGATGAAAGTGGTCTTGTTGAAAGTGGTGATCCTGAAGACAAGGTCTGGTCTCCACCAGAAGATCCAGCAGTAGCTCTTCTCCTCTGGGAATCCAGCAGGCAAGGGCTCCCCGAGGTGTTGGAAAGTCCAGCTTATATCCAGGATGGAATGCTTGGTTCCTCCCCCTGGGTGAGCATCTCACAATGGGATAATGTGTGAAACTCGATGGCCCATTAACAGAAGATATCCCCTAAAGGGAGGATGGGTCATGGGAGAGATAAAGAACCCTGCCCCACCTGGCTTCAATAGCCAGCCCATTAACAGAAGATAGTCCAGAGGGAGGAGACAAGGAACACCACCCCACCTGGTTCAATAGCTCATGAAGATGGTGATAGAATACAATGCAACCCAGGACAACTGGGTACTTTTTTCCACAACAGCTTTTAACATCTGCTCTTTAAAGCATTTTGCTATCTAACATCCTCTTAGATTCCCCAAATTACTAAGTTATTGCAGAGAAATTTAAAGAGATTGCATCAAAATTTCATATAATACGCCTTTGGCAAAAGGGAAAAATAAATCACACACAACGAAAGCAGAATTAACAAACCAGGTTTGGTGCAATACACTGTGCATGTGGGCATGCAAGACAGACTGCAAAAGGTAGGTGGATTCTTTCTTCTGGGATTTGTAGTCTCACCATGGCCAGGATACACATGCTCTATGTGTGCCAGAGGTCTGACACTTGTTAGCTGAACAAATGGAGTAGGGATGGAAGCTAAAGGGACAGGAATAGGATATTATTTTCCCAAGTTCTTGCCAAGTCAGTGGTGAAAGCTGGGAGCAGAATGCAATTGTTCTGTCTCAGTCCAAGCATCTTTGGGCAGGGTTTCTGTGTTCTACTTTGTAGTACTGGGCTTTCTTTGTCCAGTCAAAATGCTAAATATGGAGCTTTCCAGAGTGTTAGCATACACTTGTTTATAAGGTGTAAATGTTTTATCATCTCTAATAGTAATCTGTGGGGATTTCAAGTTTTCCACTCCTGGATATGATGTGTGGTGTCTGTATAAGAGCTTTGATGAACTGTCAGCTGTGCTGCCCATGGTATTTCATGAGTAATTCTTTTGAAGATGTTTAAATATTATAGCGAATAACTATTTTAGTATTCTATAAGTACTAGTGAATAACTCTTGCCAGCCTTTGTTTGAAAACAAGTTGCAACCAGGCCAGTTAGGGTGTTTGTAAATTGTTGGAATGTTATATATGAAATTAGCCTGTTATGACCACTTAGTGATTGGCATTAGCTGAGCACAGTGAATTTTTAACACAAGTTTTAGGTATTGCATGGTCTTCCACTGGATATCCCATTTTTGTAAATAAAACTTCTACAAAATTCAGTACATTAATGCATAAGAGAAATTTTTCTTCTATTTATGGAAATAACCCTTTGCAAAATGGCAGCTGATGCTTTTACAGTAACTGTGGTAAGCTCAGCATCCATAGAGTTACTGAATATTGGTACACGTAGGTTAGTTTTGCCCACTTTCAGCAATTTTCTGTCTCTGGTTGTCACACTGAGCCTTTGCTGTAGATTTGGCTGCTTCATGATGGCTGTTTATGCTGGCATTGTTACAGGGGGTAAATTCCTACCAGCTTTTTAAAGCAAAGCAGTATATAGAGAATACTCTTTGAGGGGACACCACCATCAGTAATGGCTGTGTTTCAGGTCCTTACAGGAGTTGCTGGAGAAGATGCAGAATGTCATGCAGCAAAGCTGTTAGAAGTAATTATTCTTCAGTGTAAAGGGCGTGGCATTGATCAGGTTGGTAACAACTTTGGTTGCTAAAACAAATATTTTTAAAGTATTTTATTGTGTAGAATTGTTATGCATTAACATGAGTTTTGTTATGAGCATTTTGTGTGGTGTGACTGATAATCCTGTCTTGGACTTGAATGGTACTCATTGACAGCACTGCAGAGAGAGTTCCTGCACACTTTGGCTCCAGAATTTAGGACACTGCAAAACTCTGGTGTTTTCATGAAGCTGGAAGAGTGCCACCTCAGGAGCATCTTGGTTCTAAAAAGTCAATTAATTGCATTAATCTACCTTAATTCTAGTGAATATCTAATGAAAATTGTTCAGTCTGTCAAGCTCATCTCTTTGAAATAAGGAAGAATGAAAATGAAGTTCCTAGAATCCAAATCAATGTAATAGAGGGACCAGGAGCTTCATCATGCACATATGGAAGTTGGAATTTGAGAGATGAATAAACTGATTTTTCTGGACTTCCTAGTGTACACATTTCCTCTATTTTCAATTTTTAATACACAAGATTATAGAACCAGAAGGTACATTTGCTGTGCAGGATGTCCCAAAATCCATGTGATTAAATATTTTCACATTTCCATTCCATCTTTGTATCCAACTTCTGCTGGCAATTAAAAATGACTCCATTTTATGCCATCTGTGTTTATGTGCCTGACTGTTGAAGTACAGAAGGACAAATTTTAATTTTGATCACTGAGTGTGTAATGTTCTCACTGCCCAGTGCATACCCTTGTTTGTGGAAGCTGCCTTGGAGAGACTGACCAGAGAAGTGAAAACCAGTGAACTGCGAACCATGTGCCTCCAGGTTGCCATAGCTGCTTTGTATTACAATCCTCATTTACTATTAAACACCTTGGAAAATCTTCGTTTCCCCAATAATGTGGAGCCTGTCACCAGTCACTTCATAACTCAGTGGCTTAATGATGTGGACTGTTTCCTGGGGTGAGTGTTTCTACTTCTGGAGATGATTCTCTGTGATACACCTGTGTATGATCTCCTTATAAACCGTGGCAAAACTGGCAACTGTTTTATTCTTCTGTTTTGTAGACTCCATGACAGAAAGATGTGTGTGCTTGGCTTGTGTGCTCTTATTGATCTGGAGCAAATACCACAGGTTTTAAATCAAGTTGCTGGGCAGATCCTGCCAGCTTTTATTCTTTTATTTAATGGATTGAAAAGAGCATATGCCTGTCATGCAGAGCACGAAAATGACAGCGATGATGATGATGAAGCTGAAGAAGATGAGGAAACAGGTATGGAGATGGAAACTTTGATGTTATTTTGTTATTTGTTTCATTTTTTTCTGATGGCAATATTGAGTTCCTTTGTGGAATTCTTCTGAGTACCCTAATTCCAAAAATGAAGCGCTGCCGTAGAACACTGGACATCTTTTGACAATTTTAAAGTATATCTGACTTATATCTACTTAAAAACTGACTTTGGGGGCTGAGTCTCTTCCAAGGCCCCACAGACTGGCAGTTGTGTGTGGATAGCGAAAAGCACTTATTGCTGGGGCATGTTTCCCATTTGAGTGAGGGGTAAAAGCAGAAGGAGTTTCCAGGAATTGTTCTAATTCACTGTACAATTTGCAGTATATATTACACACTGCCCTGTGTTGCCTGTGTTTAGCTGTGTATTGAAAATGACAATTCTTGTGACTATTTCTCTGGAATGTAATCTCGACTTCTTCAGCCCTTATAGACTTTCCTCACCATACAGGCCTTTCAGAAACCTTCACATCTTTTGTCATGTTCTTTATATGAAGTTCAAGATTGCCCACAACTTACCTGTACTTCGTTCCATCTTTCCCTAAACTCTTCTTCAGCTTTTACTTCTCATTCCCTATTCCCTTTCCATCATCAGCCCAGTGTCTTTGAATGATTGTCTGGAACGTTTTTCCGCACTCAAAAGAATTTGTTTTCATCTATCTACTTAAAGCCCAGTTTCTTCTCGATCTCTGCTGTTGAATTCTGGACTTTTCAAACTATTGTCACTATACTTCAGTCATACCATCACATTTTGTATTTCTTAGGCTGCCTTTTCAACAGTCATTTTGCGTGTGCCTTTAGAAGTGTTTTAATGGAATTATTTCAGGCTTGCTTTGGAGCATGAATATTGCTTTATTTAAAAGTTTTATCAAGTGCTGTTCTGTGTATACATATCCATGACAAAGTTTTCCTTTCTCACTTAGTGTAGGTGAGGTAGGAGTCTCTGGGGAGAAGCCTGTGGCACTGGGATAGGAGTTAAATGAGCTCCCCTCTTTCCAGCCTGCACTCTGTTGTTACCACTTCCACTGCCTGTTTTACCTAATTAGCCACATTTCCAAAGTATCATTCTTTCTGTTCTCAAAATAAACCTTTTTTTGTGTGTTATAATTAACTCAGAGGAGCTGGGGAGTGACGAAGATGACATTGATGAAGATGGACAAGAATATCTAGAAATTCTGGCTAAACAGGCAGGTGAAGATGGAGATGATGAAGACTGGGAAGAAGATGATGCTGAAGAGACTGCTTTGGAAGGCTATTCCACGATTATTGATGATGAAGACAACCCTATTGATGAATATCAGATATTTAAAACTATTTTTCAGAGTAAGTAACTTTCTTTTCCTGGCCAACAGGTTACATTTTAACTTTAGTGTACCTCATTATAAATTAGAAGCCGTTCAAAACTTCCAGACAGGCTTTCCAGTATGTGCTTGAACCATTTCTTTCTTTGGAAAGGGGAAGCCATCATTAAACTTTCAGAGCAGGGGGAGATACTTGAATGAATTCCCAGTGGTAGGGAAGAGGTCAGAAGCTGTATTAGTGTTTAAACATCTCGAATTATGTAACCGTAACAGAATATGACTGCGATTAAAATGGCAGGGAGTGAGTTTGCTTTGACTTCGAGAACATTCTAACCACTGCTCTCTTTCTGCTGGTGTTTTCTTCGTGCTGCAGCAATTCAGAACCGTAACCCTGTGTGGTACCAGGCTTTGACACAGGGCCTTAACGAAGAGCAGAGGAAGCAGCTGCAGGACATAGCGACTCTGGCGGATCAGCGGCGGGCAGCACACGGTATTTGCAGCCCTTCGTGGCACTAGCGGCTCCTCTGGCTCTTTGAATGCCCTGCACAGGCAAAGAGCCCTAACACACAAAAGGCCTATAATTCAAGCCTGATAATGTCTCCATCAAAGCAGGGTTGTTTTGCACTCCAGAGGTGTTTGGAATCTCTTAACATTGTCAGGTCACAAAGCCTCAATGCACAAACTGTGGCAGTACCACAGGTAGGAGGAATGATAGAAACACTTGGGGAAATGGCCGAGGAAATATAAGCATATTTCTCCTAATTGGTTGGATTTGAAAGCAATTGATTTGATTACCTGAAGGTAGATGAACTCCAGGTATGTTTACAAACACATCAGGTGGCTGATAAATTATTTCCTGAGATGTGACATAGTCCAGCTGGGATAGACAAGGATTCTGTGCGTAGGAGAATATTAAATTATGCAAGTTGTATCCATCTACAAAGCCACATCATTAAGCCCATTAAATACATCAGAACATTACAGATAATACAGATTTAAAAATCTGTATTCCGTTTATCTTTTTTTCTAAGTTTTCCCTTTGAGACCAAGCCAGTATATATTACAGTCTAAAGTCAAGATCAAATGTTGAGGGATCAGTCCAGCCTCATATCCTCTGTCTTACTGAACAATTGCTGCAAATGTATCAAAACAGAAATTCATAAATTTTTCAATAAAAAGATCGGTAGTAAGAATACACATTTAATAAGTGCTTTTTATGAGAGAACAGCCTAAATCATGTCACAAAGCTTTTAAGTGTCCAGAATGATCCAGTTTTAATGGTTATAAAACACAGTTTGACTGTGGCCCCTGTCAAGCAGCAGACATTAAATGATGAAATTATATACTACTTCATTTTACAGAGACAAAAAAGTTTGAGGTGTGTTTGCTTGGTTTGTACTGCTTTTTCAGAGAAGTTGTGAAGTTTAACTGAAGCAACCAGATCCTTATGGGAAATTCTTGCTTACTCTCAGAGTACACTGGTACTACATGTAGGCCACCTACCACACATGGGAACATCCTGTTAGAAGGATTTGAAATACGGATCTCTCTCATTAATGTAGCTTAGAAGAATTTCCATATACTGAGAGATTTGTCTTCTGTGGAGCTGTGAGGGATTCTCTCCCCATGCTTCATTAGCCATGGCAACACCTTTCTGGCCTGTTTGCAAAGAAACAGAGCCAAAATGCAGATTTGCTGGATAATATGAGCCCCTGTATTCCCAGAGAGATTGCAACTGTTTTGATTTAGGAGAAAGCTGTAAGACCAATGTAAGACATGAATATAAGTGTTGTTACCTGGTCTGGGAATAATACGAACCAACTTCTGCACAATCTAGATTGTAGTAAAGGCACAGTCTAAATTACCAACCTGATTTTCAGTTGTCCATGTATTAGAGCTTGTGAAAACCTGTCTTACAGTAAAACCTGTCCTACAGCTGTGTCTGAAGGATGATAAAACCAGACACCTTAACTATCACTGGTAGTGATGGATATGTGGACCTCACATGTCTAAAGATCTTAAGGTTTGGTTGAAAATAAAAAGTGATGAACTTGGTAGTTTTCTCTCAGAATTATGTTTTGTGGTCTAGTAACCTAGAGTCCAAATTATCTGCTTGGGTAGCAGCATACATAAAGAGTCTTTTTCTGGTGCTTCAGTGGTGGTTTCTGCTTATATTGTTGAATTGAGATAGGAACACCAGAAATTTAGCCAATATCTGTGTACTCCTTTTTTGTTCATGTGCTCTGCTACTGATTTGACTGCAGTCTGTTGATGTTAACCAGAAAGAATTGTGTGCCTGTTACCAAGTTTATAAGGGCAGCATTCATTCAGGTCCTGTTTCTAAACTACAGTCATGTCCCAAAGCTCAAGGGTGGGCTTTTTAAAGTACAAATTCATTGAAGCATGGCTGTAACAATATTGAGATGTTAAAATAAGTAAATAGTCCATCTGTTCTCTGGGGCCCAGCACATTTCCACTTGTGGCTGCTGATTCCTTTGCTGGGTAACCCCAAGTTCAACCTGTATCTCTGAGAGATTCGAAGTGGTCAGTCACAGAATCTTCATCTGTCTTCCCCCCCTACACACACACACTAAAATATCTTCCTTCTGTTTTTTTTTTGTTTTGTTTTAGAATCCAAAATGATTGAAAAGCATGGAGGATACAAATTCAATGCTCCAGTTGTGCCAACTTCATTTAATTTTGGAGGCCCTGCCCCAGGAATGAATTGAATTATCACTTTTCCTGCTACTGTGTGATTGTAGTGAAGAGCTTGTGTTCCTCCCAATAGTGGTTCCAGAACTGGTTCATGTTATCTACAACTCACTCTAAACTAATTTATAAATAGATTGGACAAAAGCCCCAGAAGTGGGACCTGATTATACAACCTGATACTGGAAAGCAAACCAGAGGTTTTTTTGAAGATAGGAAGAATATGAATTTAAAGCTTCAAATGACACACTTTGGAGATCGGAAATCAAGAGGGGATGTCATGAAGGCAGCTTTTCTTTTTCTGAGGAAAAAAAACTAGACATGGGCTGCAGGACTATTTAAAATGTCTCATTTACAGTACAAGCTAGAAGGCAGACTTAATTTTTACACCTGTGGCAGTATGAGTATTTGCCCAGTTTCTTTTCCTTTTATCCCTACTACTGGGTGTCTATTCTTTTAATGTAAATAAGATAAGGTAATCAGATAGCCTTACTTAATCTTCATCATTTCCATTTATCAAGGTTGTTCATATGTAGAATATTGGACACTTAATGTAGCACTACATAACTGATAAATCTGTAAATGAATTAGCACTTTCATATTGAAACAAGCCTGCTAGCCTATGTACAAAAATAGCAAAATGTTTGCTGTTTATAAAAATAAAAAATAAGGGATGTATTGGGGAAAATAATTTCAAGTTATTAATTTAAAATTAATTAGCAGTTTTGTACCTGGTGACTTTGTGGTGCAGTCACCTCTGGTTGTGACTTGAATTCGGAAATGTAAAAAGGGGTTAGTGATATTTCATTGCTGCTAAAGAAAAAATAGCAACACCCTCCGTGTCCTTTGTTTTTTTTTAAGATCTCACTGTACAAGCGAGAAAATTGAACAAATGTGTACTGTAAGCACAAAGAAAAGTTATCCTCTCTAAAGCAGGTACATGAGATGTGAAGTTCTTAAGGTAAATTGAAGTGTATGGGTGAAGCATCTACATATGCAATCTGTTAAAAACACAACAGTGTCATTGGCTGATCTGGGCTGTGGTATATAAATGCAATTTTTTTCCCCCAGTTGTGCAAAATACTCTTTTTCCAGCTCATGATAGTGCAGGTGCACTACTTCTGCATTTCATTCCCCCTCTTTTTGCACTTGCAGCATTAGTGTGTGCTGTTGTCTGCCTGATCCAGACAGTGTATTTGAAGTTTTGCCAATCTTTCAGTTTTGAAGCCACAATTTTCTTCCTTCAAAGTTGCTATAGTAACTAGTATTTTAGCTAGAGAGGCAAAATACAGTTCCCTCTGGGACCACTATCAAAACCACTGTATGAAGAAGCCAGCAGGGAGAGGCTGTGAATGGGTTGGCTTAAATGCCCCCTTTTTCTTTTCTAAAAGCAAAATCCATTGGCATTGATCTTGCCTTGAGATCATTGGTGTCAGGTCTTTTAAATCAAATGTTTGGGTTGGTTTTTTTTTTTTTTTCTTTAGGCTGTTTTTATATAAAAATGTCACCTGCTGTTACAATTGATATTAAACAAGCTACCTTAATTTAATGTAAGCCTCCAAAATTTAAATACAGGTTAAAAATAAACTGAGTTTTTATCTGTAAAAATGAAATGCACATATATATATATTATGATACTCAAAATGCAGTCTTCAGAAAATTGGTCTGTGTGGTGTGGTTTTTTGCATCAGCAGAGTAGCAGGATTTGGTGGTTTGGGGTTTCCTTGCTGAGCTGCCCAGCCCCAGGCTCTGCCTGCAGCGGGAGGGGTTCTCCAGCCGCCCTCTCGCCTCGGGCAGTCGCTGCCCTGCGCTCGGGCTGCCGCGGCCACGCTGAGCCAGCGCTCCAGGGCCACGCTGCCCTACCCCAGTACCAAAGGGACACTTGAACAGCAAAGCACCCGATGTGGAAAGCCTGAATAATGAAGCCCTGGATGGGATATCCATCCTCGTGGCGGTGTGAGAGCCAGGGGAGTTCCTGTGCAGCGTTAGGCCGTGCACAGAGCAGAACTTACTCGGCCGTTTGTGACTGTAACTCACAGGCACGTCCAGGTGTGCTCTGGCCCCCAGGGAATCTCTAGACAGGGTTTTATTTTTGTAGAAAAAGCTGACAGACGTTCTTCCATCATGCCTTCTCCTGTGCATTCCTTGGGAACACCCAGTTTGACATAAATCATTTCTCAACAGCTGCTTGTTGGGTATCTGCTTACCTTCGAAGACATCCTAAAAATGTCTGAGAACCTCTGAGGACAGATGAGCCACTTGGGCCTCGTGGCAGAAGACATGACAGCAGCAGTGAGAAGGTTTCATGTACAAAGCAGATGACAAAAAAATAGGGGGAAATCACTGATTTTAGTGCCATTGTCAGTTCTGGAACAATTATATTTTTCAAGTCACAAGTCAAGGGAAGAATTTTATCTTGGTGTGAGGAATACAGTCTTACTTCAAGGGTGCTTTTATGTGTCACTAGACTGGTTAGCAAGGAGCATCTTTTTTAAGAATGGATCTAGAACTTTGCTTTCCTTTGCTCCAAGAAATGTATTTATATAAATTGCAAAACAATTTTGCATTGTTGTTGGTGGTGATAGCGCATTTTGTGATGCAATATATCAATTTCAGTGATACACTTATGTCAAATTAAAAACTGATCTTCCTCCTAGAACTTGCATTTATCCATTCCATTTTCAAGGATAATGCAACTCTAAAGGAAGAGCTGGGAAATTTAAAGCCTCTGTTTTTTTTCTATTATGGAAGATCTCCTTGGATTAATAAACATCTAAAGCAAATCCTTATCTTCACTTATTTCAGTGTGGTGTTTTGAATGTAGCTTTATCCTTACTGTAGAGTCTAAGCTCTAAGGTTTGTATTTCCCTCTCCAAAACATTTCTCCAAACAAATGTTAGGCACAACCACAGTTCTCTTCAGCTGTGTTAAACAGAAACAATAGGCAGTTTTTAAAAATGCTGACATAGCGGCTAAATTTAATCTTTTTCCTTAATCACGGTCTTAAAAGAATTATTCCTAAGTGTCAGTGTAATACAGCAAAGGTCTGTTCAAATCTCCTATAGCCTAGTACAGCTACTGCAAGATTTATCAAGTCTGCAGTGGAGTAATTACTGACTACCTGCCAATAAACATGCAGGTGATTTTAATTATGCCTAGTAATGGATACCTGGTAAGTTTTATGGGTTGATTATTGTCTCTGTGGAACCTTCTACATACCCGGAATGAGCCACGTGGTAAAGCTTTGTCTGCTGATTATCAGTTACTTTTCAATCAATATGTAGCTTCATCTCAAATGGTGTATCACTGGTTTGTGTATTTCTGGTTTTTATAGCAAACCCTTGACGCTGGAAACATAAAGGACTTCCTAACAGGCAACAGAGATTGTAGCATTTCACAGAGAGAGATGTTAATAAGTAATCTTTTAATACAAGGGGAGTTGGCGAATCAGACATAGGATTTTATCTTGGATATTTCACTGCTGCTGTACCTCGAACCAAACTGATGACTGCAGCCTGTACTTGGCTTAAAACTTAAAATTAGGAAACAGTAAATTAAGAAAGAAAAACTGCTGGCCATTAGGGTTGTTTGGGAATAGTTTTTTTTTCCTTTTCGTACAACTGCAAATATTTTGGACTATTCTGGAACAAAACGTCAATGCTTTTACATCTCTCATGTTCAGCAAGGTGGATTAAGTCCATCAGAGCTAGGCTTACTGCCCCATCAATGGGGATAATTCCCATCAACTGCGCAAGAGGGTTTTCTGAGAAATCACCTACGGAATTAACCATAACACCCTCAGACTGGGAGCTGTTCGAGTATGTTTTACACGTTCCCATACCTAAAAATCACGTAAGAAAAGGCACTCCCAAGCACAGCTTTAAGCACAGCGTCCTTCTCCCCCAGAGCCGCGCTGGACTGGAGCCGGAGACAATGCGGCACGGGGCCGGGAAGGGAAGGGCAGAGCGCTCACTGCCGCCGGCCCGGCCATGCGGCCCCGCGGGGCCCGCGTCCTGTCGGGGCGGGCGGGTCTG
>VZRX01023410.1:11597-55882 GCA_013398075.1 Notiomystis cincta | reverse complement strand
GCCTGCCGAAATCCAGCTGCCCTGCTGCATCTCGCTCACCTCGCCAAAATCCGAAAGAATTTTAATTTTTTTTTTTTTAAATTTTTGGGGTTTTGGATTTTTTTTTGTGTTTTTTTTTTTTTCTACAGTTGCTCTTGTCGTTGCCATCATCTTTTTTCCTCTAGAACTTCTAATAGAACGGGATAACGAGAAGCTGCTCCTCTAGAAAAATGGCCTGCGATAACGCAAAGATTTTTATTTTGTTTTCTGATAAGGCCTTACTTGTGGTGCTTTTTCACACCGAAAAAATGATGTGACTACCATGCAAGTTTAAATTTTCTGTTAAAACAAGACCCCGGTTGAGAAGCTCCACTTAAATTTACAGTTTTTTTAAGGGTTTATTTTGAGTGATCAGAGAATTACATCTGCCGTGATATGCAGAGTGATAACAGTATTTGTAAGGAATGTTATTTCTGGTCCAGTGACACAGGAACTGCAACCTTACAGTCTTTCAAAGCGAATATTTCCTCTTGTTTTATCGAGATTCTGTATCAAATGTTGTCTCTCAGCTGTCTTTGCAGACTATATATATATCACACATATTTCTGTTGTAGCTTCTAGGTGATGGTACCTGAAAAATGAAATTAGATTGTCCTTAACTGGCAGCTTTTTAACATAGACATAGTATAATGTTAGCTTTGTGCGTTTGCCATACAGCCTTAGAATGGCAGAGTACGATGTAGCCGTGTTTTCATGGCTTGTTTCTTTGTATTTCTGCATTAATGCCTTGAGCTTTCAAGCTGTGTTTGTGTCAAAAGCGGTTTATCTGTATCACTGCAGAAAAGGAACCTCAGGAATATGTGGTCAAAGAATAGATGATTGCTTTGGTAATGGATTGCAGCTTAAATGGAATGTAAAAATAAACATTTTGAAAGAGTTCTGAGAAGTGTATTTCAGATTGAATCAATCGACTATTGTCGTCGTAATTAATATTTCATTTCTACTACCCTGTGTGAGGAAGAGTAGTTATGCTTTATATTAAAGGCTAAAACAAAGCAAATACTTAAAATAATGTAAAAGGTTCTTTAGGTAGAAAGTCACACCGACTTCACTGTCTTCGTTCTTGTGTAGCTTTTGATGCTTTTCTCAGAGGAGAGAGGCACAGCGATGAAGTGATGAATAGACCCTGGTAATGGGTGCCAAAATTAGGCCAAAGTTTTCTTCAGAATATCTCCAGTTGTGTGCTGCTTCAGCTCAGTGGACATTTTGCTGTCCTGGAGAAGGGAATTGTCAGGAGTTCAGAGCAGTGGACGCGTCCAGACTGCTGCTTCTGACTGCTCACCTGCAGCTCTGTGGGATGGACACAGGGATAAGGATGAGAGTTCCTCGGCTATAGTTTGGTCAGGATGGCTTCATTTACACTTCGAGATGTTGGCCTTCCCTTGCTGTTGCATGTGAGTCTTCACGCTAAGAGTTTTGTGTTAGCACATGCTCAGCGTGGCTGGAGTCTTTGAGAAGCACTATTACATTTTGAGGAGTCTTTTGCTGGCACCTGTGAAACGAATTGTTTTCCAAAGGGCTTGGCTGAATTAGGATGATTTTCCACTCACACAGAGATAATCAGGGCAATTCTTCTAGTTTCAGGATTTACAATGGCCAGAATGCACATATTCATGAGGAAGGTGGGGCTCATCTTGGTGCTCTTGTAGTTACTCTTTCCCTGTCTGCATTTTGACTTGTTCTTGCTTCCGTGGCCATCCCCATGATTTGTGCTTCCCATGGTATCTTCTGTGACTCCTGCAGCCTCTGACATGTGTATGTGCATAGCACAGCACCCCAACACAGTCTTTCCTTGCCACTCACTGACTTTTTTTTTCCTATGTTGCTGCTACGTCTTGCAGCTCACCAGCAGTGCTTTTTGCTCAGCGTGAATAGGGGCAGCTTGGTTTTTTATCTCCACTGTGCAAGGAAATGAGTGCACCTGGTAAAGAGAGCGTGAATTGGGTGGTTGGTCCTGTGGCTTGTGTCACAAAAGCTCCCAAAAGATGGGGGGAAGGTTTCTGCTCAGCTTATGGATCCCTAAGAGACACTGATCCAAACCGATGGATCCTCTCCTTGAATGCAGGAGTTCAGCTCTGAAGTGCAAGTTCCTGTAACTTGAGGTGTGCATAGCTCTTCTTTTGAGCCTGGAGTGGGGGAGTCTGAGCGAGGAGTCTCTCCAGGGACACCATTTCTAGGGAGGAGGGGAAGGAAGCCTTGTGACCCATCTTGGCACAGTGGGGTTTAGGGGGTTTTACTGGTACCTAAGTGTAACGTGATCTGCCCGTAGTTGTATTTACTTAAGGGAATATGATTTTGCTTCTCTCCCTCTGTGCACCGGGGATCACTGATCAGTTACTCAAAACCAAGTTGGACAAAATTAGTAAATGCTTCCACTGATTTATTCTGCTAAAATGTTCTGGGTTACGTGGCTGTGTTTTAATTGTATAGTGAGATTGTACTTTGCTCCCCCAAGATAACCCTTGTTAAATAAATGAAATTTTGGATTTTGAAGGGAATTTACAGTTCCAGCAGGTTTTGCAATTTTCAAGGTTGACATCGGAGTTACACTTAAAACTACATAACACTTCCCTTGGTCTGTATTTTACTGGCTGCAGAATGTTTCCCTCTGTATACACTTGAGCCCAAAGTTCTGTTACCTGCTTAATGCTCTTGGACTTAATTTCTGATGACAGATTTTTCTAGAATTGGAAGGTGGGTCTGTATTTGCAAGTTAGTTGGTTTGCTCGTATTTTAAGTATATTCATACACGCTAACATGGTGCTGCACAGAGTTTTGTAGGATGTGTTTAGATGCACTGCGTTTGAAGTTGTGTGTTTAACCTGGCTTTGGCAATCCAGCAGGCTGCCCCTTCAGTTCCTGAAATACAAGCCTGTGCTAAGCACTGCCATTAATTGTCATGGCTAACGCGGATACATCTGTAGTGTAGTTATCAGATTGCTAATTAACTCATAGCCACACAAAACAACCCACTCAAAATTCCTCTTTTTGTTTGCAGGATTTGAAAGGGCATGGCCAGGCTTCATTTTTTTTGGTGATGGAAATAAGACACTTTTGTGATTGCTTCACAGTTAAAAAGTTAGAAGTCTGTTTGGCATGAAAGTAAAGCAGCAATAGAAATAGTAGGTGTCAGTTTCTTTCAGATTTTTAGCCTTTAAGTGTTCATCTAAGCATCAGATGTTCCCAGTTTTATTTGAAACACCAATATAACTGGAGGCTTTATGATTTAAGGGGTAAGTAGCCCCATGAAGTGCTTCAGAAGTTAACTGTATTGGTATATATTTGTTAGTGTAAATAGGCATCACTGCTCATTTCTAGGAGTGATATAGATACAGTTGTGACATGCATTGCCTGGATGCCTGCTGGATACATATTTTAGCTATATATGCACTTGATAGTAAAAACAAACCAAACAAAAGCCAGTAGTTTTAAAAACACACAGATTCATCTGTTAGGTGTTTTAATCTGTTTCTTCCTTCATACTTCGAGGGTGAAAATCGATTTGGAATGAAATGCTTTATCTCACTAATGTGCTGTAAAATTAAGTTTGGGTTTTTTCATCTTTGCTAATCGTGTTCTGAGTTTTTTCAGAAAATCAGCTGACCTGCCATTCAGCTTATTTTCTGAGTGTGCACATTATGATTAGTTACCCTAACTTTTTTTGACTATTAAAACACAAGTAATTTATTACCAGTCAGTCTGCAATAAAGAAGTGGGTTTGAGGTTTTTTAGCAAAGAAAGTATGCCTGAGCATTGATAGTACAAGTTTGGCCAGGAGAGAAGAAATACATCTTTGCACAAGAAATACCACCTGAGTTGAGAGAAGCTTGATGGGCTTTTTTGGTAGGCGAGTTCCACTGTTGCATTGGCAGTAGGTCTGCAAGGCATTCCACACACACACACACAAGCATTCCTAATGACACACAGCTGTTCCAGGCACACTTGAATTTGGTGTTAGGGACAGATTAAATGGATGGGCCTTCCTCAAGCCAAACCTCTGCTGCTGGATACTATTACTGCTAACAATAACAACCAACCGTGTCATTAGTGCATTGCTCATTGGCCAGCTGCATTAATATGCTTTTTTGTACTTAATTAATATAAAAGTTTTGGAATCCTGGTGTCTGTACCTCTGCAAATGGTGCTGCATGGATCTCAATTGCTTTTCAGCTTCCATGCAGGATTTTTGGAATTGGCTCTGTCAGAAGATTCCCAAATCTGCTTCAAACCTCTTAGGAAGCCGCACTGCTGGAACTGTGCACCCAGGGCAGATGTGGTCATGGAACTGGGTGTTTGCAGTGAGGTGCTTGTCCCAGAGCTGCAGCATGAGGTTAATTAGCTCTGTCAGCACTGCTGACAGCTCACATGCTGATGGAACTACTCTGGCTTCCTTTCATTAACCAGTAATTTCTTCTCTAATATATTCAAGAAATGTGTGAAGTTAGAAGTCATATTTGGAATCAGCCTGAGTCTTCTCTACATGTGTAGGACTTGTTGGTGGGTGGCTTTCTGATCTGCCTGTGTTTAAATGCCATACCTTTGAAAATAATAGCAACCATAGCATTCCCACAGTGTGAAAATACATACATGCACATAATGTCATCAGTTAGAGTAAGGATTTGTAAATATTCTTTATTTGCACTGGATAATCCAATTTTTTTTTTTAATTTATCTATAAAATGCAAGCATTGCTATCGGACAATACTTCTAACATTCACAATTTGTAGATGGGATTTGCAATATAAACTGTGTGGAAATGACTTTTTGGGGAACAAGACTGCTGGAATATGAAGTAATTTTGTCAGGCTAAATGTGGTTCACACTGCTCACACTGAAGTCAGACCGATGTGTGGTTAAGGCAGTGATAAATTTGGTCTTGCATTTATTTTTCACTTCTGAAGGAATACCAAATGCTGTGGCAGTGAATTAGTCCTGAACTGTGTTATTACTAGGATGTATCTGTTGTGGAACAGAAGGGTTGGAATACTGTAAAAAGAATAAAAAGGAGCTTTGAGTTTGATGCAGACCCCTGCTTCAGAGTGTGTATGTCGAGCTTGTGCAGTTGACAGCGCTCTCAGTCTTGGTCAGGTTTTTCTCCAGGACCAGACTTAGAGCCTGTGGTTTATCATTCACAACACTTCTCTGCCCTGTAGGAAATTAGAAAGTAATTCTGTGATTTGCTATTAAATTTTTTTAATCCAACTGGCGTACTAGATTCTGTATGAGAGATTTTTGTTCTGTATTTCAGCCTTGTTTCCATTTTGTGCTCTAGATGATTAATGTGGTGGAAATTGCTGTTTAATGTGTTTTGCCTTTGCAAGAAACTGGAGAAAATATAGTAAAAGAAATTGAGATTATGTGAGAAAGCACACAGCAATTTAGAAGTGCCCAACATTAAGTAGTTGTTACACTTATTCACTGAAAGTCAGTCTGACAGCAGCACAAACCCCAATTTTTCAAAGCAGTAAAGTCCTGGAAAAGGTAAGGGCTGTTGATGAAGAAGGAAATCCACGTCTACTGAAGTGTTTGATCAAAACACTCACAGGATCTAGATTTAATTTCTGACCCTGCTACAGATTTTTGCTTAATACTGGAAAAGATTATCATGCAGCTATATGGGGGAGCAGAAGTAAGATTGTAAAGAGTCTTAGTTCTCCTGTGTCTATCTCTGAGCTTACAGATGACAAATAACTTTATGTAATTAGTGAGGGAAGAAATGCTAGAAGTCCTCTTGGGTTGTCTGAAAAACCTTTGTGTGGAATAGTCAGTTCTTCAGTCTGTCACACTTTTTTTTTTTTGCACTGAGACTCAGAAGTTTGTAATACAGATGAATTATCAATTGAAGTGTATTTAACCAGATTGTTAATTGTAGGTACTAATTTTGAGTTTTCATACATTTATTACTCAGACTAGTTTTGTGAAATTACTGATATTTGCAATCATATCAGTTGTTAAGGACCCTAAGGTAGCCAGTATTTCATTCAGAAAACTTAATTATGTTACTGTGTGGACATACTTGATTTTGGGATCCAGCTTTGTAGAGCATGGGAATACAGTTTTCTAAAATCCCTTTATGAAAGTTTCACTATTGTGAGGCTATATGTTATTTGCCATCTTACTCTTCTTGATTGGTTTTTATTTGCTTTTTTATAAGTTTTATTGAATTACAATGATTTTGTACATTATTTAGAAGTGTATTAAAAATAAAAGATACGTTTCTTTCCAAGTGAAATAAATGTATATTATTTCAAACTTCTCAGTGCTGTCTGCATGAGGGGAGTGAACAATCACAAGGTTGCTGAATGTCTGGAGTAGCTTTTTTCCTGTCATTCTTTCTCAGTTTTTTTCTTACATTCTAAGTTTATATTTTATTACAGTAAGTTTTCTTCCATGACTGCTATTACAAACTTTATTCCATTTCCCATTAATCATCATCTGAGCATCATCTTTGTCTCTCTAAGGAGTTTCTGCTGCTGTCACTGCAGGATTTTTTCCTTTGTCCAGCAATACAGTGGTAAAATACAGTCATTCTTTAAATGACGAATTCCTACTATTTTCCAGCAACAGTGGGCTCTCCTCATGCTTTTTCTCAGCTGCTGGAGTTCCCAAGTGCCCCAAGCCCCCTTTCTGCTCCAGGGTAGCTGTGCCCTGAGCCAGCTCTTCCCTTGCTTTTCAGTTGTCTGAATCCCACCTGCTGTTTCGTAGTTGCTTGATTCCTAGTTTTTAGTGGAGATTCCTGTTGCCAGTTGCTATACTGAGTTTACATAAAACCCTTTTTTTTAACATTGCATCTTTTCTCTAGAACAAGTGATAGCATGCTGAGATTCTATTTGTTTGAGTGTTAGTGGAGGGAAAAGTACAGAAGGTGCTCTCCAGAGAGGCAACTTCATGAAGTCTTGATGAAAAATCTTCTATTTTTAACCACCCTTTCTCCCCTCACGTGCCTTTGCTTTCCAAGTGTTGAGAATTTAATGTGTGCCTGAGTGTAGTTTTTTCTGTTCAGATAATCTGCAGGTGGTGGTGATTTGTTTTGCTTTTGTTTAATAAAAGCTTGCACCTCTGTGCCCCGCTGGATGGCCTCTTTAAGGTATCAGTGTTAGAGTGGGGGTGGCTGCCTGTGGGCACTCGTTTCAGTTCAGAGATTTTCACTCGAATTTTTTTGGTCTCAGGCTGATTTTTTTGTGAGAAGTGTTTTAACCATCTGAAAGAATGGTGGGATTTTCTCTGCATGGATACCATAGACATATTTTGGTGACTAATCATTTCAGGAATGCACGATACGTTACTGTCCCTGTGAAAGTCTGCCCAAATATCGTCACTGACAGGGCCCTTTCAAAACTGACAGTTGCAACTTGCGTACGATCTGTGAGGATTTGCAAGAGTTCACAAAGTCACGTCTCAGGTTTTCATTTCAGTGAGTACTTCCTGACGGAGCCTGTTCTTGTCTTTTCTGTAAAACAGCTCTTGAGATTAAGCAGAATCCACGTGTGTCAATCTTGCCGAGCTGCTATGCAGGCCCCACCCCAGGGTTCCCGTCTTTTCCTAAAAATGGATGCTTTCAGCTGCTTTTGACTAATGAGCTGCAATATGTGAAGTGGGTAAAGGAAATCTTTCTCTCCTGGATTTTTACTGATAGAACTCCTGGCAGACAGGAGATTTAAAGAAAAAAAGCTTACTAGTGCAAATGCAAAGGAATAAAAGCAATGAAGTGGATTAGGAAAAGAAGCTGGTGATATTCAGATTGAAAAAATGATGGAGACAAATTTGATGGAAGCTGAGGAGAAAGCAGAAAGTGGAATCAAGGGAAGAGATTTGAGTTCGATGAAAACCAACTTTTTTTTGAAAAAGCAAAGCAAATTTAAAAATATTAGGAGGGTAGATTTGCAGGGTGGATGATTCACCAACAGCAAGGTGATGCCGTTGTAAATGTGTGCTTTATTGAAATTATTATCATGGAGCAGTTGAAGTTGGAGGACTTTCACAAGTTATGTGGTTCAGCCCTGATCAAGGCAGGTCTCATTTGCCCAGGTTGCTTTGAACCTACAAGGATGGAGAGTCCATACCCTGTCTTGGCAATTTGTTTCTGTATTTGACTGCTCTTACCAAGTAACACTGTAGCATCAGTATCTAATAGGCTGACCCTTTTCTCTGCAACACGGGCCAACTCTACATCTTTCCTCTTCCTCCAAGCTCACAGCCCTGTCTGCCTAGTCAGTGTTCTCCACTGGGGAGAAAGGAGAGCCTGGAAGGGAGCAGCACATCTACTTTTGGTTGAGGGTTCTCCTCCCTGCGCAGCAGAGTGACAGAGCAAAGCTGCTGTGTCCCTGAAGAGTGAGTGAAAGCTGGCGGCTGGTGTTTGGTCAGACCCCAGTGCTCCAGCCTCTGGTGAGGATGTACTTCCAAGGTGGGTCTGAACATGAACTTCTGACACAGAGGTAGGAAGGGGATAGAAAGTGGTGTGAGGGGGACATAGAACACACCAGCAGCAAGAGAAGACTTGGGACTAGTTGCAGAAGGAGTTGGTGAGGACATGGAAGTATTTTAGATTATTCTGACAAGAAGGATGGGATTATAATTAGAAAGAGGCATGTCCTAGAAATTTGCTACCTTGATAGGACTGAAGAAGAAAATGGGTACTTCAGGGAGAAGGGATGAAGCTGGGGATAAGGAACTTAGAGGAAGGACAGAGGATTGAGAAAAGGATATATTGGAAGTGACCATTGAAAGGAGCTAGAATTGGGAGAAACAGACTGAATTGCTGCTGAGTTCTTGTGTGAGATTGTCTGACTGTCCAGATCCTCTGGAATAGAGGAAAGTTGTAGACATTGTTCCCTATGCAGCAGTTCCCTTTGGTTCTTTTTCAGTGTGTGAGAGTTGATAGCCATGCTACAGTAACAAACTCTGGGAAACAGTTTAAACAAATACGATTGCTCCTTCAGCCCTCGAATTCATCTGCCATTAGATTTCTTTTTCTTCCAAAGGAGCTGCTCACCCCTTAAGAGTTGTTTCTGCTCAGACTCTGTTAGAACTCTGCAGCTGTCTGCATTGTGTGTCTCCCTTGCTGCTGCCCAAAGAGAGAAGAGCCATGAGATCTGGAGGAAGGCAGATGATATTAGAGGTGCTGGGGATTCTGAAAAGACACTTTGTCTAAGGGAGGGAATACTTGTTGAGTAGACCCGAGCTGAAAGGCCTTTGAGGTGCAGTCTTTTGGAATTGTCTCGCTCTATAGCTCTAGTCAACACCAGTGGCTGTGAAGCCTTTCTTCTGTGCTGTGTGAAATGGTCTGGCTGTTTTGCAGCCTGCTTCCATGAGGTCTCCGGAAAACTGAGTGCATGGAAAATGCTGACAATACAGTCCTGTCAGCAGTTCAGAGGACAGCCAGCCTCTGGGTACCACTAGCATATAATACCAGAATCAGTTAATTTAACTTGCTGCAAGCCAGCAGTGCCTCCAGAAAAGCAGCCCTTGCAAACTAGGCTGGATAAAACTCCTTTAGCTGCTAGTTTGGTTTTTTTTTACTGCAGCAGTTTTCTGATTTTATTTGCTGCATACATGAATGCTGGGCAGCTTTACTCCTGTGCCTACTTAGGCTGACTTAGTAGTTGCAGCATGTTGATTTTTTGTTTGTGAGCAAAGTGCTTCTTCCTAAGTGAGAATTTTCTGCCTATTTTGAGATGGGAGATGATAAATAGTAGTAGGGAAAGAAGTTACTTGTCCAAAGTCATAATCATGAACATGGCACAGGAAGAGGTTGAACTCAGGATCTCTTATATCCTCATATAATTCATTGTCTCTTAGATTATAGTACTCAAAGAAATTTTCCTATTTCATTTTCTTCACAAACCTCTATATAAATGCAATTAGTCTGGATGGCTTCTCCTTTTTTTTGTGTCTTACATCTCTTTTAGAGGCCTCATTTTCTGTAAAATATTCTTTTCCTGAAAAGGATGTTGGGAAGAATTACCCGTCTTCTCTTGGATCTTAAAAACATCCCTTCACACCCATTTTGAATTATATTTTGGTTTCTGTCTTAATTGTATCTTTTTGATGCCAGTTGTTCAAGGTTCAGATTTCTTATTGCAAGCCAGTATTTTCATCTTCTTAATGTTCCAGACAGAAATTTTGAGGTCATTATCTTGGAAGGCATATTTCTTAAAGAATTATGCACTGATCATAAGTAATGTTTTGGGTTTTTTTTTCTTGTATGAATTTCAGTGTATGAAAAAAGCAGGAGGCTTAAAACCTTCCCAAAGGTACTCTTGCTTTCCACTTCTTTTATTAAACTGTATCTGTTCCATAAAAATGCAGCCTGCAGCTCTAGGAAAAAATCTGGCTCACTATATACACTTGGATGTATTTGGAAAATACTGCTTGGGTGTAATTTTCAACTACTACATTAGTGTGGCAAACTTTTTAAATATTTTAGGCACACTGGAGTACCTACATGGTCTAATTTTGTGCTCCTTAGTCCTCAGTTTTGACAGAAGCACAATTTTCTCAGTGCTCTTTGAGACTGTTGATGAATTGCTTATTTGAGAGCAGATTTCTGGATTGTAGAGCTAAAAATAGTAAAATGTATTTATAAATGTAATCATAAGTAAATTCAATTCCCTAGATGATTATTCTCAGCCCTGAATTATAAACCATCAGGTTGCAGAACCACCCTAGGATTAAAAGCTGTGATGTGATCTCCCATATTAAAAGATGCCTGGGTAAAAATATGAGTATCCAAAGGGATGACTCTGTCTGGTTCTGTGAGATACAGCAGTCACTCCCTAATCACTGTCCTCTTGTCTAATGAACAAACTTTATCATGGGATGCTTCATCATTTCAAGGGCAGATTGTTTTGTTCTGGCTGGTTGGTTTTTTGTTTAAACAGAAACCTTTCTGGAAAATCTAGGGAAATAGTTGAATTATTTAGTTAGACTTTCCCAGTGTGTCATTGTTTTTAAATCTCTTAGTGGCACTGAAGAGATCTTTGATTTATACAGGTAAAGCCCTGCTGTTGTCATGTGTGACTGGGTGAATTGTCAGCTTTATTTCAATTCTGGGAATATTATTACCTATACTGTCATTACCACCATTGTTCTTTGTATATTGGTTAAATAATTTATATTTAACTGAAATTTAAATGTGGTTGATGCACTTTAATTATCTGCTACCTGAAGTCCTTAGCATCTAACTTAATTGAGGTAGTAATACTTATCTATTTCAGATAACTTTTATTCCTTTAAAGTATTTTCCAGATAAATCAATCATTCTTTGCATCTATTTTATGCAAAACACAACATAAAATATTTGTAGCAGCTGTATAAAAACTGTATTAAACTGGGATTAACTAGTTCTGCTTCTGTATTTCAATTTTCTGGTTTTTGAATACTTTCTTTCTAGGTAGACAATGTTATTAGCTCAGATAAATCGAGACTCTCAGGGAATGACGGAATTTTCTGGAGGAGGAATGGAGGCCCAGCACGTGACTCTGTGTCTAACAGAAGCTGTAGCTGTGCAAGGTGAACCTTCAGGTTGAAATACCTCTACATTATTATGTCTTTTCTCTTTGAAACTCAGATAAAACACTAAAGTTCATGTTGTGTATTCTGAATTAAAATTCCAACAGAAAACAGTTAACTGAGATTGATTAAATTCACTAATTTAATTCTGGATGGAAATTATCTTTTAATTAAAATAATAGAAGTGTAAATGTGCCCAAAATATATGAAATATAAAATCTGACTTTATTCTCTGTATAGTCTTACTGTTGTATATTTTGTAAATTCAGTTTATATCTAAGGATGTATTAAACAAGTTCAGTTTTAGAATAGATTAATGACTTGAAATTGGCTTAGTCTTGATGTTTCCTGACAGGTTTGTTATGATTTTGCATGATTACAAACTCTTTCCTAAATCTGCATTTTAATCTAAATAGTTTTGTGTGTATTAATAACAAGTAGTGCTGTACAAAACAAAATTATGAATACATTATTTCGCTTTTGACTTTGATGATTTAATTCATAGTTCTCCTAAAACCTCAGTTTTGTAGTTACTCATTCAGTGACACTGTATTTTTTTAGTTAAAGAAAATAACATTTAGCTGTCATGTTTACAGAGCAAAATCCTAAATACATGACCCTAGTATGTGTCCCAGGCTCAAAAACCAAGAAAGCAAGCAAGAACTACTTGCTCTTCTTATTTGTCAAACCAATATGCTTCGAGGGGATGTAATAATTTATGGAGGTGTTTAAGCTGAGATTTTTAGGGTTCCATGCTGGTTATAGTGAAGGTGAACTTTTGTCCTTGCTAGATGGTGACAACTTGGAAAACATGGAAGGTGTAAGTTTGCAAGCAGTTACCCTGTCTGATGGCTCCACTGCTTACATACAGCACAACTCTAAAGGTAGGCAAGGGGCTGCACACTGATGGATACTGGAGTATTATTCCCCTTTCTAACCCTCCCTTTGCATCGAAAAGTCAGGCAAAATCTGTACAATGTTTCTGAAGTTCCAATTCCAGTTGGAAATTACAGTAATACTATAAAATGGTTTGCTACTAATAAGATGCAAAAATGAAATTCAGAGCATAAGTCAAACCAAAGTGAAGAGATCTTTGTTTCAAACCCAGAGATCAACATTCTGCCTAACAGATAGGACAGCAGACCTTTTCTGTTTGTTTAATCCCAGAATTTTAAAAGCTCTGTACAGTCACACTGTGCTTTCTATTTACCAAACATTATTTCTTGTTGATATTTTATTTATATGCTAATCCAGAAAGTATCAACTGTGTGTTAAAACTGTGATATGTTACACAATTAGAATTCTTAAAAATACTCTGTATATTTCAGATGGTAAATTAATGGATGGCCAAGTGATTCAATTAGAAGATGGTTCTGCTGCTTATGTTCAACATGTACCTATGCCTAAAAGCAGTGAGTGCAATAATAATACAAGAAATATGTTATAAAATAATGTATTACTGATAAATATTGATATTAAGTAATTAACGGTCATGATAATAGCTTGAGTTCTTATTTTAGTGGGAATAGTCATGAAGTGATCTTAGGTATTTTGTAATCCTAGGTATTTAGTGTTCATTCTTTCCATCTAATGGATTCTTTGAACTCTTGCTGAAGTGCTGTAATTCTTCCTTCTGAGCAGGGGAGAGTCTGCGTCTGGAAGACGGACAAGCAGTTCAGCTGGAAGATGGAACTACGGCATTTATTCATCACACCTCGAAAGGTAACTGCTTTGCAAAGTGGCATTTCTTTCATCAGTGTTCAACAGAATTTCAGCAGTTTAAAATAGGGTACTCTCTAAAAACTATCATCTTAGTGGGATTCCCAGTGTGAATTACTTGTTGCTTTGACATCTGACAATCGTTGAAATGAGACCGTTTCAGTTCTTTACTTGGGCCTCATATAGCAGTTATAAATGTAATCAAATCCAGTGTATTTCACTCTTTTTTTTTAGCCCAGGATCACAGTGAAGTGAATATATGCCTGTAAGTAGTAGGGCAGAAAATGTGACAGCTAACAGTCAAGAATGCAAATGTAGTTATTCCAGATGGTAACTTATGTTTCTGCAGAAGATGATGACACTAGTCTTGGAAATAGCATCACTTCTCTAGAAAAAGTGATCAAGTATATGTCTTAAGTCTGTTTAAACCAGTGTGACGATTACATTTTCCAACTGACAATAGTAAGAGGAAAGAATGTAATATAGAACTTTTTTGTTAAAAGTCATTTTATATTTTGTGTTTCTTTTGCATATTTGCATGATCCTCTTCTAAAAATGTGAAATTTATTAATTCTAAAATCTGAAGTAATGACATCAGTAGATCTCTTATATTATTTTCATTTTATTATGAGTGGATTTGAAATGGAAAGCATATATTTGTGTTCCTGATTTCCTTTGTAAACAAAGCTAGATAAATATAAATTTTTTTTGTTCTTTTGTAAGTGTGGAAATAGAACTATGGGAGGTGTTGTCTTGAAAACAAATTTCTTTGTTATCCATAGTATTAAGTGTTTATATTTCTCATAAACTAGTGGTTCTATTTGTCATATATTTCATATGTGTGTACGACTTCAGGAGACAGCTCCTGAAGAGCAGCAGTTTCTCGTGTAACACAGTGCTGCTCCTTTCAGAATCCTAACTCTTGGCAATATCATTCCTCAGACAGTTATGACCAGAGTGCCCTGCAGGCTGTGCAGCTGGAGGATGGAACCACTGCCTACATCCACCACACGGTGCAGATGCCACAGTCAGACACCATTTTAGCCATCCAGGCTGATGGCACAGTGGCAGGACTGCACACAGGAGATGCTGCCATCGACCCAGACACCATCAGTGCTTTGGAACAATATGCAGCCAAGGTACTCTGGAAGGCATTTTCTCTATCCTTCATGTTTTAATGTACAGCACAACTTACCTGGCAGCACAAGACAATTGTTGTTTAAGAAATAAAATTATAAGTGAGAGTCCCAGACTCCTAGAAGAGAGAACACGAAATTGTCATGACAGTGAAGCACTGTTATGAGCAGCTCGGTGTGTAATGTTGCATAAAAAGGAGAAAAGATTGAACACTGAACTGGAGTCAGATTTAGAAAGCCATTTAGACAGCTAAATAATAATCTTCTCTATACTACAGCATTGCAAAGGAGTGTCTTGAAAGGACAGTTTGGAAAGGACAAAGTTAAATTATTCTTGTTCAGCCACTATAGCTGGATTAACATTTTTTCCTGAATGGGAAGAGTATGACCTGGTGTACTGAGCAAGGACAACATATAGTATGAAGTGTAGAAAAGACAATTAGACAGTTACTGAGTTCAGAAAAAAACTTTTTGATCCATATTTTCAATAGTAAAAATGCAGTATGATGCACAAAATTCATGTTGTTCACTTTACTGGACTTCTGTAAAGCATGATGTAAGTATGGTAATGGGTGATGCAACTTCCATGACTCTGTAGTTAATCAGTGTCCCAGTTGCTGGAAAATTGCCATCAGTGCTCTGGAAAAAGAGCAGAATGTATTTTAAAGTCTATCCTCTTAATGTCACTGAGAGTTGACAAAATTTGGGAGGCCATTTAGTATAATTAAATAGCTGATTTACTATTCTTTTCATTATGCTTCTGTCTGTTAGAATTGAGAGATCCTAAGGTAGCCAGTCAAGCTGTGTTGTGATGTTATGCTTTAGCATTTCATTAAATTAAAGGTAATTCAGTGTTAGTTGAGCTGTAATCACAAGCATTTACATATTCCACAGATACTATTCAATTTTGATTAAATCAACGATAACTGCCCTTCTTAACCAGCAGCTATATTAATCATAATTTCTGAGGTTTCTCTTCCAAAAAGGTGAAGAAGAAACAGAAGAAATGCAAATAAATTTGCGTTTTCATCCTATTTAACTCAATATAGGTTTTTTTAATTCTGTAATGTAAATTTGTTTTCTGTAGTGCACTTGTGTTTAGGAAAAATTGTTTTCTTTAAGCTTTCATCTCAGAACCGTATTCTGAATGGTACTGCTGGAACCTTTAGGGAAAGTCAGTGAAAGTGAGTTTCCAAGCAGTGCACCTGGTGTATGTACAAAACCAATTAATAGATCAGTGGTCAGAACTCCGGATCTCTCTTTATAGGAGAAATGTGGGTTTGTGATTCTTCTCCATGTCCATGCACACTTCAGTGGGGCAAGGTACACTTTTCATAGCAGCTGTTGTTACAAACACTTTGAAAAAAGTATAGAGGAAATTAAATACACATGGTATGCATATGATAGGCTTTAATAACCTTTTAAGTAGCCCAAAGAAGGGTAGTGACTTGTCATTGGCTGCACCAATGCAACTGGGAAACATCAGGTGAAGCTCTTAGGTGATGGGTTCAAGAAGAATGAAGAAAACTTTCAAACAGCTCAAAATAAAGCACTGCTTGTAGGATATTGTGGACACTAATATGTCCTTGGATTCAAGGAGTAATTAGATATACTCATAGAAGAAAAATGTGTCCATGGCTATTAGGTAGAAACATGTGACTTCTGGTTCAGGAAGTTCATCAACCACAAATTGCTTGGAGGTTGGCAGAATATTACGGGGAATGCATCGTTATGTGCTTGGCCTGTTTGTTTAGTGTTCTCCAGGCTGCTGTTGGAAATGAAGTGGTGCAGTAGTATGGCCTTTAGTTCAACACAATGTAGGTGTTCTTGTGGTTTTATTGGAAGACAGGCTGACTCTTTCTTTAGCATAAAAGGACAGTATGTTAGGAGGAGCTCAAAGGATCTGCCCTGGAATCCTTCCAGAATTCTTACTGCAAATGAGAAGTTTAAAGTTGGGTGTCTTTTTTTTGTTCTTTTTTTTAATGTTTTCTTTTTGAAACTTAAAGGGCAAAGAAAAAAAAGGTGGATTTGGAGAGTGGTGGTTCTTCTTTGTTTCCCTGTCCTATGTAACAGACAGAAACAGAAAGATCAGTGGGGTGCCCAAGATCAGTGTAGGATATAAGAGAGTTCATACAAAGAGATCCAAGCAGACTGTCCAGAAGCTCACTGGAAGTGGTGGAACATGTACATTTTTCATCTTCCCTCACTTCTCCTTCAGGTGTAGTACCACTTTCCCACAACATGCAAAGCACATGCAGACTTACCTAGAGTCCTCTAATTTCGGGCTGAGTCAATGCCACCATCCTCCCAAGGCAACCAAGGAAAAAAGGTCATTGCTCTCAGTGAAGTCAGAAGAGAGGTGATGGAATTGTGAAGAGGTTACAACACATACTTTCCTTCCATAAGCTGCTTTGCTGTGCCATCAGCTGCTGGCAAAGTACAGTAACTGGGATTTGTGCATGCCTCAACACATGCACACACATTTTGTTTGATCAACAACCAAGAGTTGATCAAGTTGTAATTTCATGTCAGCAGTTCTTTTTTCAACCAACAACAGGAAGTTCAAGATGAAGTAATTCAGGTCTCCTTTCTGTGCAGGTTCTCTCCCCTTCCTTTAAAAATTCTGAGGGAGTAGGTCCCAAAATGGCTGTTGTTTCCCTTAAGAAAAAACATTGAAGAATTACCTGCCTTTGGACTCTCACTGCCGTCTCTTTTGTAATGTACATTTGCCTCTGCTTGGGCACTTTCCTCTTCACTCAAAGTTCCCAAAAGTATATTGCTCATAAGTGTTTAATTTAGAGAGATAGTGTGAAAATCCCTTGTGGGATGAATTCATTCCAGTCTCCAAGCAAAACGCTGGGGGATGGTGCTTTGGGCAAGATACTTTTCACGGGCACCAATTTTCTCAGGAGCCTGCTGTGGCCTCTTGGGTGAAAGGGCAAGAGCAGCTCAGGGGAGGGAGGCTTCCTGCCAAACTGTTTTAGAGAAGAATAAAATCACTTAGACTAGGCTTAGGTGCATCACTCTCAGCCTTGAATATAATGGATGCAGAGAGTATTGTGAAAGCCTGTGCTTAATACAATTAAGACAATTAAGGAATGGGAAACTATGCAAAGTATACTTTAATTTTTAAATAGTGACCAGTAAGATCCTGTTCTTTGAGTTGCTGCATGTGATAGCATGAGTTTGAGGTGGTTTTTTAAACTGGGTAATTATATTTTTATTTAAATAAAAATTTCAAATTAACATCTAACAGTCTTTCAAATATTTTTATGAGCTCCTTGGAAACAGCAATACCTTTCTCCTCCTGGTGACTCTTTTTAAAAACAAACCTATGTAGCAATACCCAAATCCTTGCTTAGTTATAATTTGACTAGTTCAAATTGAGATGTAATACATTGTCTTGGGTATTTTGATTAAAAAGCAGTTGTGCTGTTTGAAACAAGTACATTCTGCTTAACAAAGAGTGAGAGAGATATCTTTATTATAAAAGAAGTAAATGTTTGGGGTTTTTTTGTCAGAACTCAGTATTGTTAAATTTACTGATTTATTGTAATAGTTTTGTCAGTCTATTAATTTAGCATACTTAGTTTTTGCAGTCTTTCCTAACCTGTTATAAAACAACTTTGCTATGCTCACTTTGCCTGTTCTGCGGCGCAGGTGCTGCAAGTGGTGATTTTTATGTAAGTTCATGTACTATAGGATAACCATGTTCCAAGAGGGAGCTAGAGAGCTATGAAATAATAAACCCCCAGGAATGGTCTGTAACCCTCTGTTGCTCAGATGAATAAAAATAACTTGTAAATGTTTTTCCCATTGCAACTTTGTTTTTCAGGTGTCTATTGATGGAAATGACAGTGTTAGTAGCACAGGAATGATAGGTGAAAATGAACAAGATAAAAAAATGCAGGTATGTGCTTAATACAAAATAATTAAATATATTTGTTTTATCTTCTCTGCCCAGCAAGGTGCATGACAGAGAGTCCTGTAGCCATGAACTAGGGTCTGCTTCTACCCTTCAGTTGTTACAGATTTCAAACAATAACAATGGATTAAATTATCTCACTCTGTACAAGATCCTGTCACAAGATTTTTAAAAGATCTTCTAATACTTACTGTTTTCTATGGGGTTTTTCATGTTTAAAAGTAATTAAAAATTATATTGGCTTTCTAAGATTTTTCAAGCTGGCCTGAGTATTTCAGAAGTTCTTTTCTAGAGAAGGAGCTGACTTTTGATAATATTTAAAGCAGAAAAATGCTGTCTCAACTGATAAGTTTCTTCTAGAAGAGACCAGGCAGACCTTTGAAGACTAATTTTTATTACACTTGCCCTGTTAAGGTCCCTGACTTTTGTAACAGGTTTTAGAAGGAATCAGTAGGTAAGAGTGTTGCTCCTAGAGAATGCTTGCAGAACAGAAAAATACTTCCATTTCTTCTTCTGGATCCATATTGTTAGTACAGAGAAATGTAAAAACCTTTTCAATGTGAAAAGATTAACTTAAAGGTTCAAAGGGTAATGGAAAATACAGGTGCAACTTACTAAGTCTCAAGCTTCTTTTTCCTGGAATCCATAAACTTATGTAAGAAGAATTGGATTTGACATTACAATGTATTTTATTAAAGAAAAGAAAAATATATTCTAGGCTTCAAATATACAACAAAAATAATACTAAAATTTCTATATCCTCGCATGTTCAGATGATGAAATGAAAAATGGAAAAGTCATTGTATTGAGAATGGGGCTTCTCTGGGCAAACCTTTTCTCTTTTTTGCTTAATTTAAGAAATAATGAAGTAGACAAGGAGGAAAAATATCTTCCAAGATCAAAATACATTATCTGTGAAAGGAATAATTATAGGCTCACCTCTGACAGTTAGCTCAAACTTTCTATTTTTAATCTTCTACACGTTAGGTCCCACAATATTTAAATCTGCAGACACTTCACTTTTGCCTGTGTGGCATGACTGTGGAAAGAGAAAATAGCTAATACATGCATTATTTACTGTACTGGACCATATTCCAGAAAATGAAATTAAGAAATTCAGAGGGTTTGCACACTTAGAGGTTGGAAAAGGGATACAATTCCAATGAAAGGCAAAATTCAAGGAAGAGTAAGATAAAATTTTCATTGGTTTACCTGAAGTAAGAGCCTATTAAGCAAAATTACCTGTAATCAGTATCCACCTAAATATTGATTTTGGCCTCAGCCCCAAAGCAAACTGAATGTGGAGGTGGTTTTACACATATATGGCAACATATGTACCATATGGAAATGTGCCAACCTTATGGAGCATTTTATGTTCCAAACAAAACAAGATCTAATATTTTGAAAAGGTAGTGAGGCTTAGTCTCAAATTCTGACCCTTATAAGATGATTACAGTTGGCCTTCAGTTGAAGGGGCCCACAGCTATCAATTATGTATGAAAATATAAATCATTCTTATATCTTGATTCAAGTAGATATCTACTTGTAGCTCATTCTGTATTCATATGTATTAATATATAAAATAGTCTCATATTTAGATGTGGAATTAGGTAGGTGTATATTAATACAATTTTTGAGTCCGTAGGGAACAGAACAGATGTCACACTGCTAAGCAGGCACTCAGACTTGCATGTGGTTAGTTAGGTGTTTCAGCAAACAAAAACAAGCATAAAACTTCTTTGTGATTTCTGCTTCGGGAAACAAAAGACTCTCTGTTCCCAAATGGGTATCTCACTATTTTCTTTCAAACCTGCCATACCCATCTGTTCATAATACACACTTTGGTTATATGATCTCTTAAAAATAGGGGGGGTTAGATTCTGTTTATTTATTTGTTCTGTTTAAAAGTGTTTGAAATACAGTTTTTCTCAGTAAGGTCCACATTATTAGAAAGGTGCTTCTCTCACACTTTTTGTATCCATCTTAATATTGATAAGATTATGGCTGGTTATTTCCTTGCAGATATCAGCACATTACAGATTTGTTTTCATTTTCTTTTAAACTTTGACATACTTGAGCTTAATATCAGAACTTAGCAAGTATATACATATTTTTATATGCTGGAACAACAAAGAAATAGTAATAGGTTTACTGACGGGGGAAAAAAAATTAGTGCTTCAGTGCAGGTGCTCAACCAAGTGTATTCTTTGTGATCTTAATGTATTGAAGTGATTTCTGTGATTCATGCTGTCCTAAGTTAAACAACACTATCAATAATGACTTTCTTGATCCAGGAAGTTGTTTTTTTCTCTGTGGTTCCAGAGAAGATTTTCTGAAGTGATGGAGCTGAACATTTCAGCTGATAAAAAATTGTGTTGAACTTTGCTCCTTTAGCCTTAAGAACAGTCTGAAGGTAACGGGTTATCCCATCCTCTCTGAAGAATCTGTAGGAAAGGTGTTGCCAGTCAAATTTCTGATTTACCTGAAAGAGGAAGCAAAGGTCTGCGTGCTGTTGCAGGGCTGCAGCCTCACTGGTATGAGGGAGCTGTGCTGGGAGGGCTCAGACCACCGAAGTGCTGTGGTGATGGATCCAGGCTCTTTAAAAGGGCCAGGCAGGGAAGGAGAGCGGCGGGAGCTGCCCTTCCTGTGGGAACAGCAGGACTGCACAAGGCTTTGGGATGGGAGGTGGCTCAGACCAGCATAGGTGCTGAGGTGGTGGCTGTGTGCCACAGGCTGCATGATCAGGAAGAAGATGAGACCTTCTTCAGTCAACTGGAAGAAGCCTTGTGTTCACAGGCCCACATCCTCATGGGGAATTTGAACATCCCTGGTACCTGCAGGAAGGGCACCACGACAGGGCACATGAGCAGCATGCTGGAGTTCTGGGTACTGAGCAGCTGGCAAAGTGAGACACTTTGCAGAGCCCCAGTTGCCACGAAGAATTAGTTGGGAATGTCAATGTTGGGAGCAGACCTCAGGAGTCTCCATCCTTAAGAGATATTCAGAACCCATTTGGATATGGCTGGGAGCAACCTACTGCACCTGACACTATTTTATGCTGAGAGTATTGTCTCCTCATCCATCCTCTGAAATGTTTTTTTGAAAGTTTGGAATAGAATTGGATCCATAACAAAAGGGAGGTGGTTTACAAGGACAGACCTTTCAAAATAATCTTGATTGCTTTGCATACAGTTGTATCAATTGTACAGTTGATGTTTGGGCTTCTGCCTCTGTGTTCAGTCTGTAGGAATGTTTCTTGCATGTCAGTGTATGAAGGAGCCTTTACGGGGGGTTTCAGTTGCCTCCTGAAGCTGTGCTGTTTATTTTCCTGTTGTCATGCCAGAAGGGAGAGGAGAACCTAGCTCACGTTGCTCCATTAACTTGATCAAAATACATGCATGGCAGACCAAGCACAAAATGCTTTCCTTAATTTTCAAAAAGTGCTCATTCTAAGGGCATTTAATTATTGGTTGGCCTTTCCATGAACTTATATTTGAAGGTAGTCTGATTTATAGCTAATTTCCCTTGGTAACAGGTCTAGCACCTCAGATACAATCTAAGACTTGCCTGTCTAATTTGATCATTCTACCACTGTGCTTATATTTTAAATTATTTGTCTTTGTTATTTGACTAATACAATGCAAGTTAAATTTGCTAGGCACAGGTAAATATGTCATACAGTTTCCAACATAAGAATTTGATTTTTCAGTTATTTAGTTTTAGTTTATTTATTGAGGACTCAGAAATACATGGCATAGCAAAGAGGAAAAAAAAGAAACTTGTCAGAGTCAGCTCTGGCTTGATAGCAAAATAAAGCGTGTAACTTCTCTGATCCATTTTGGTTGCTTGTTTTTTTAGTCTGTGGTTTGATTGGGGTTTTAATTTTTTTTTTCTCTTTCACTTAAGATTGTCTTGCAAGGACATGGAACAAGAGTGACTGCAAAATCTCAACAGACTGGAGAGAAGGCCTTTCGTTGTGATTATGATGGCTGTGGAAAACTGTACACAACAGCTCACCATCTTAAGGTGATGAGATGTAAAATGTGCTTTGCTACTTTGTAGATGAGTTTTTTGGGTTTTTTTTAATATTTCGTGTTTAAACTAATAGAAATGGAGAGAGAGACAGTTGCAATGGGGCTGTTTTGTCAAATGTTTATTGGATTGACTTTACAGTAATGGGTGGTGCTCAGCTGAGCTTGCTTAGTGTTCTGGATAGATGGATCATCTCTGCAGATCATGTGTGGGATCACGTTCAGCTGCTGTACTGCCAGCATGCTGAGCTTGTTTCCACCAGCAGTGTCACAGAAATTCTGGACTCCAGCATTCACTTTACCAACTTTACACGTCTGCAGCATCATGCACAAAATTCCAGTTTTTGAAATATTTCACCTTCACAGTACAAAGCGAGACTCTTCAAAACTAATACTCGAAGTGAAAAGCTGGAACATCTTTTCTTCACAGATGGCAACTTTGTAATTCTCTCTTTTTGTTTTAAATTAAGTAAAAGAATTACTGAAATGGTAAATGGTGTAGGGCTGCTCTCATTCCAGCTGAGGCTGGGCCAATGCCTTGCTGACCAGGTAACCTGCTCTTGGTGCTGCTTTGTCTCTGACTAAGTGCAGGAGTCAGTGAGTGGCTGGCTTTATGAGTCACTTGCTAAAATGAGGTTCCATGCAATAGAAGAGCATCCTTGGACGCATTCAGTGGAGTCAGAAATCAGCTAGAGAGTCAGCTCTGAGGTGTATTTACCTCCTGTCTTTAATGTACTGCATTATGGCAACTCTGCATCTATTTACAGAAATGTTTTGTGCAAAACTGACTGGCAGGGTCAGGTTAGACATTGCAAAGAGACATCTTTAGTTTTAGGGAAAACATTGTTACCATACTTCATTATTTTTTCATCACTGATATAAACAGACGCTTCAGTATGAATCTTAGTAAGATAAATAAAATACATTGGCTTTGAAAATGAACTGTTTCTGTGCTGAAGTAACCAGATACAACATTTCATTAAGTCACTGTATTGGATGTCAACAGGTACATGAAAGATCTCACACAGGAGACAGACCATATCAGTGTGAACATCCTGGATGTGGCAAAGCCTTTGCAACAGGTAATCTTCTGCAGACTAGCTCCTCCTGCTTGTTAGGGGTTGTCTGTGAATAAAGTAAGTTTTTAGTGTTGCCTTTTTTAACTGCTAAGTAGGTTGGGGGAATGGGGCAATAAAAAGTCATCTTTTCAGCTGGTGTAGCATATAGAAAGGAGGATTTAACTCTTACTTACGGAAGGGGGAATGAGGTGAAGCACTCAACACTTCCCTTACTCTTCACCTGTCATCTACAGTCAAACTAAATGTTAAAAAATAGGCCTTTCTTACCATTAAACTAATAGCAAAAGTTAAATGAGGTGATAATAGAAAGCTGAACCTGTAAGCTAAAGGCAGATTCCTGATCTTCTGGTCTGAATTCGAAAGGAACTTTGATACAAGATGCTGGTTTAAGTGTTCTTTATTAAAATTGTATTTGTGACATCTGTCATGAAGTGAACACTCCATTTGTACAGACTGCTCATAAATGATGCTCTCCCTGAGACTGAATTTGTGTAAGATGCAGTTATGAGGAATGAAACATGGAAGAAACTGGAAGAGCAAAACCTGTTTCAAATTTTATTCTTTCACTTTGAATGTAAACTAGTATAATGCTTAGAAAAGTTACATTGAAATTTTTGGAATAACTTCATCTGATCTAATACATTCAATACAATTGTTTTGAATAGAAACAAGAAAAATAAATGCTGATGCAAAAAATCAAAAAGGGAAACAACCTCCCTTTTAAAGGGCTGCACTTAAGTTTAATTCCATAGTTTACATAAAGGGATTTCAAAAATATGTAATGAAATATTCTCTTCCTTTGCAACAGACTGATATATGGCTTTAAACAGCTGTTTATAAATACAATATTTTTGGTCAGAGCCATTGTACCATTGTAGTTCAACAATCTTTGCCCTGGACAAAGTTCACTTTAAGTACTGAATACTCTTTGGTTTAAATGTTAAGAACTCTCTTAGGTTAGATCTTGAAATTGAGTTTACTTCATATGCAAAAGTGAATTAATGCTCAGCTTGGTTCACTTGCTTCATGCTTTTAAAGACATCAAGAACAGGAATTTCAGTTGTTTTGGGGAGAACACTCTGAAATTAAAGCAGATGCCATTTTCTTACAGACTTTACTTTGTAGAAATGTATACATCACTTGTGGGTACAAGTGAAATTCAGGTTCATTTTGTGAAATGGCTGTTGCAAAATTGCAAAATAATTTATAGAGGACCTGATCTAAAGTTCACTTCAGACCGGTACAGTTATTGATGATGAGTTCCTAAAAGTAATCTTAAAGAGAATGAACATCTATGACTACTCTTGGTTAGCAGCTATGTATGTGATCTTACTGCTGACTTCATTAGTGGTATTGCTTTTCCTATGAGCAAACAATTGAATGTCATTTTGATGACAGTAGTGGGAAGAGGTAAAAACTAGATGGAATACACAGCATATGGCTTCCTCAGAAGGCAGAATAAATATTTGTAGCCCTTATAATAATTTATCCTTCTGAAGGGAAGGAGAAGCATTATGAAAGTGTAATTTCTTCAAAAATAAAGAATGAAAGAATTTCTAAACTGTTATCCAGAGTTCTGCTGCTCTGTAGGGTAGAATGAAGAACTTGTGAAGAATGAAAGAGCGAATTTCACTCGTCAACATTCCTGATTGGAATGGCAAGCAGAGCTTTTGCTGGTGATGGTTTCTGAGTACCCTAATTTTGTGCTTATGCCGTGCTCACGCTCTGTGCTCTGCAGGGTACGGGTTGAAAAGTCACGTGCGAACACACACTGGTGAAAAGCCTTACCGCTGCACGGAAGAGAACTGCACCAAGTCCTTCAAGACGTCCGGGGACCTGCAGAAGCACATCCGCACCCACACAGGTACTACCAGCACACGCTACTTTTCTGGTAACTCACTTAGGTGCATTTTTAGTTTTTTCTCTTTCCTCATTCTGTGACTTTATACTTACAAAATCAGCCTGTGTATATTCTCTTTCTGAAGCCCAGTGAGCTCAGCCGCATTTCAGCATGGTAAGCATTTACTGCAAATCCAGCATGCTTTTCTTGGAAAAAGTGCTTAAACATTCATACTGCTATTGCAAATGCACTAACTGTTAGCAGTGCCTCACTTACATTGTCACTGAGTCACTCATTGCCCTTACAGTTTCATTTGCAGCTGTAACAGAACAAGGAACTTTTCCTCAGTAATCTGTCTTGCCTTTTAGAAATGGCTTCAGTGTTCCTCAGTTTTGGTGCTTTAATATAACTCGCATGGCCAGCTTGAAGATTGGTATTTTGAGCTTGTTATCCTGATTTCCCATCTCTTCTTCCAGCAGAAAACCAAAATATCATAGAAAACCAACTGTGGCTAAAACTTGCAAAGACACAAAAAATAAAATCCTACATTTTGTCTAAAAACATTAAATTGAAACTCAAACCACAAATTCTAGACAGTATACAGTACACTCTTCAAAACTCTGTGCATGTACACACGTGTAAACAAGTTAGCACAATGTCTCCTTTGTGCCTGTGATCTTCAAAAGAAAACAAAAACCCTTAAATGTAGGAAGAATAATCTATCACTTGCTAACCTATTCCATGAATTATATTTATGTCTCTCCTAGAACACTGACAAATTTTTCCACTGAACTCTGAACCTTAGTGAGTCAAGAAGAAAAAATTAAACAATTAGAGGTTTGGATTTGTTTTCAAATTAAAAATAATACAGAGAGGTGGGATGTAAATACAAGCACTAAAAATTGTAAAAACTCAGGATTACATTAAGGTATTTCTGCTTTTTTGGACTATTGTAGTCAAAGAGAATGTGTTGGGATTAGTGCTATCTTGATTTTTAAACATCAGGATGAACACATGTCATCTCAGCTCTAGAAGAGAACTGATGATGTGCGCTGCGTCCAGTACAGACTACGAACTGAAAGGTTTCTGTAGCATGGACAATTTCGTTAGCTGTGGACTGTTTTATCCCCTTGTTTATGGCCACAGAAGTTGTGTGGTAATTTAATCTCTCTCTCTGTAGCAACTGAGAGCAAAGACTTGAGCCAGCCCTATGTAACCTACCCACCTGACCCATATTAGTAATAGAATCATAATCTCCCAGAAGTCCAGGGGCCAGAGGTGTCTTATTTTAGATTTATGAGTGTTCTCAGGAAGCTGAAGAATGAGAAGAGAATTGCAGCCACTCCTTCGTGCAGGTGGATGGAGCTGTGTGCACTCCTGCTTTGTGCAAGCTGCAGCAGTGCAGCCAGTGGGGGAGGCAGGTCTGGGCTGTCCCACTCTCTCCCATGGCTCAGAAACCTTTCCCTTCTTTAGCAAGTACATCAGCGTCAGCGCTGTCTTCATTTTCTGCCTGTTTTAACGAAAAGTGACTTTCCCCCCTCTTTGAGTAGAGTCAAGTCTCAGTTTCAGTGCCATCAAATGCTTGCCTTGGGTTTCTCCATGACTTCCCCAGGCACAACTCAGGGATCAGAAAAACTGCTGTGGAGGATACCTCGTGCTGCAGTGGGGTAGAGCTTCAAGGCTTTGCATTTCTCAGGTTGGAATTCTCTGTCACCTGGAAACAGGTCGCTTTGCTAGGAAGTACATTAGAATTTGAAAAGGCCCCTTCAGGGACCGGTCGGGCGACATTCCTGCGAGTATTGTTTAAGAGCGATCTGTTTTGGTTTCTAGTGCAGGGTCTGTTGCTGGGTGGGGTTGGCTCTGTAGCCCTGCCGCTTTCAGACCTGTTTGGGGTCCCGGCTGAAGCAAGGATTTACGGGAGCCATGGTAACACAACACTGAGGCACGGACGGGGAGTACACACTGCCTTGGCAGGAAGCTGGAAAACCTTCCCAAAACAGCTGCCCGAAGGAGTGAATAATAGTTTCCTCTGCCAAGGAGCGAACTGCTTTGGAGTTTGGCGGCATTACTGTCTATCAGGACTTCTTTTATTTTTAAGTACCTGTTGTTGTATCTGTAGTGGTGTTCTGCTCTCTCTTGCTCTCGGATTCTGCTCTTTGGTAAGCAGCACAGTGCATGGAATGGTATTTGGCTCCAGGACAGCCTGTCAGTGGCTCAAACTTCTCCAAATTTAACCCCCTTTGCTCTCCTTCTCCGTGTGCTTTGATAGATCTGAAAGGTCAGGGTTATTGGTTGGTCTTGTCTGCTATTCACAGTGAAATAGTTTAGTGCAGTGATATAAGTTATTGTGCTTAAACTTATATTACACAAAGAAACTTACTCTAAAAGAACCTATATGTGTGATTTGCTTTGGTCTGGAGGTTTGAAACTTGATTTTCATGGCTGCTTCTCTTTTTAAGGTTAAGTGCTTTCTATAACAAGTTTTCCTAATCCATATTTATCCTGGTTATATGTTAAATCATAAAGGCATTTTTTTCATTTTACGAATTAACAATTGACAGATGTCAATGGTACAACACACTTGGTTTGGATAATATATATAGGAATTGGGGAGATTGTTAAATAGCTGTTAGATTATGGGCAATGTGGAAGCTAATCCAAGCAACTGAGTCTGTTCTATAGATGTTAAAATACTAATCTAAAATGCTTCATAATTTAGCTTACAGACTGTATGATTTTTCTGAATTTTGCTAGTTTTGGCTAAACTGGAACACTCCACAGTGGCATGCTCATGGTATTTCTGACTGAGGATCTCAAAGATGGAATTAAGTAGCCTCAGGTTCCTACATTCAAGTCTAACTTAGGATTTTCATTCTTTTATAACCTTTGTGTGTGTACCTGTTCTTGTCTTTTTTTCAGGTGAAAGGCCCTTTAAGTGTCCCTTTGAAGGATGTGGCAGGTCATTCACAACATCTAATATTAGAAAGGTTCACATCAGGACACATACAGGAGAAAGGCCTTATTACTGTACAGAGCCAGGATGTGGGAGAGCTTTTGCCAGTGCAACTAATTATAAGAATCATGTGAGAATACACACAGGTATATGAGTGATTTATTGTATTTTGAAGTGAATCTTCTTGGGGGAAGCTGTGTCATTCTCCTTGTGAGCAATGTTTTGGTGTGTTGTAATTGCATATCGTCATGTTTATATGACTTGGCTTGGTACTTCTGTTTGGGCCTTCTCTCCCCTCAGCTGAGGATACTTAAGCAGTTAAGACTTCCCACCTTGCTGTCCAGGCAAAATAATTTTGGTTTGGATACAAAGGTTTTTAAACTGAGCATTGGGCTGAATCCTTAATACGAGTCTGGGGCTTGCCTCCCTTGTGAGCTGTTTCTTAATACCAGTAAAGGACAAATCTGAGCTTAACGTTGGCTCACTGTCATGAGTCACCCTTTCATCCCAGCTGTATTTTCCTTGCTGCTGGAACTGTGGTCAGAACTTCCATTTTTATGGATTGGATGTGAAAATACTTACCCAACCTGATTTCTGGGGTTAGTGGGCAGAAATAATAAGCGCAAATTTGAAGACTCTGAAATGTAAAAGCCACTGATAGGCGTATCAGCCCAGTAGCATTATATATTTTATAGAAACACAGACAAGCTTTGTAGAGGGGCATTTTGTATCTCAGTTTATATTTTTAGTGTACAATGTAGTTTGGAAACTAGGTTCACTGATTTTTAAATGAAAGATGTTTCTATATGAACAAATAAGTGTTTATACACATGCTTCCTGTGGGTTTCTTCAGAGCTTTGAAGACTCAAAAGTGAGTCACTCACTAGTCAATCAACATTTTGGATCATTTAGGAAAAGTATGGGGCTTTCAGTAATTAAACAACAAAATTCCCAGTACAATGACAAACTGAAATAATAGCTTTTAGCCTGTATCATTCTGCTTTCATCAGAAGGATATTTTAGATGGAATGGTAGGGAGAAAAATGGGCCCAACTTGTACTGGTAGTAATTCGTAAAAATGACAGTAAGAGATTGCATTGATTAACTTTGTGAGGTTGAGCTTCTCTGTTGCCTTTGAAATTAAAGTATGCTTGGTAATGAAGGTGTGTCCCTAAATATCATTTGCTGGTAATTTTTCCTGTGCATCCTAAATAAAGTTCTCTTTATCCCTTTTGTTTTCCCATGCAGGAGAGAAGCCCTATGTCTGTACAGTTCCTGGCTGTGATAAACGTTTCACAGAGTATTCCAGTTTATACAAACATCATGTTGTACATACTCATTCCAAACCATACAACTGCAATCACTGTGGGAAGACCTACAAGCAGATTTCTACTCTTGCTATGCACAAACGGACAGCGCACAATGACACAGAGCCCATTGAGGAAGAACAAGAGGCTTTCTTTGAGCCACCTCCAGGTTAGAATTGCAGCCTTTGAATCTCTGGTTGGAAAAAAAAAATGTAAAAAAAATTGGGGTGGTATTTTGCTGGGGGATTTTGATAGCCAAGGAAATTAAAGCATAAATAAAAAGCCTAAAGTACTTAATAAAGATACTTTAATTTCTCTGTAAGACTTATTAGGGTGGTTAGCAACTTGTAACCAGAAATTGTAAGGTAATTGGTCAGGTAATAAACTCATTTATAGCAGTCATGGGGTTAAGAGAAATTTGAGTTGCAATCTCAGCAAACTTGCTAAAAGCATTAATGTAGGGAAGGGACCAGAGAGACTAAGCTGACTACAACCTACTGGATTTTTGTTAGTAATTTTTCAAAGACTATATATATAACACCATGGCTGGTGACAGTCTTTTGTGTGGGAGTAACAAATTGAGAAAACAAATCTGGTTTTGCAGCACAGTGATGTGGGCTGGTTTTGCTGTCGTTTAGAGCAGTTTCTGTAAACTGTCCTTGAGGCAGAGATGAAAAGAAGCTGCTGTGCTGCAGTACTCCTCAGAGTATGCTGCTCATGGTATCATGAGTATTGAATCCTATGAATATAAAGGATCAGACTGAAGGAAATACTGTAATAGGACAAACATCACTTGTCAAATTGTGATTTTTAGATGTGACCAAGATTGGAAATATCCATGCAAACTGTTTTGGTTAGAAAACTTCTTTTGCTACATGTTCATGGGAAACTGCACTGAATGCCTCAAGCAGACTTGATATAGCCTAATTCCTTCTTTTAAAGGAATGATAAGATTCATTTGCTGAGGTTAAACATTTATCAAGATAACTTACTTAAATCTTCACACAAGGCATTGCTGTGTTCTTCTGTATGGTTGTTAATTAATAACTTTCTAAAACAAATCCAGTTGTGTTTGCACAACACAACTGCATGTCCCTTACATGGAGAGGTTAACATTTAATGAATAAATTATAAATGTTTATCACATTTTAATATTTGCTTACAAACAGAATGTGTAGTTTCTTTATATGTAGTATTTATGTGTCTTTAAACTCATATGTTCCCATAATAAGACTTTCTGACTCGCTTCTCCTTCCTCCTTTTATTTTTCTCATCTTTCCACTAAATTTTTCTGTTGGACTGTTTAAAACCTTCAGACAAGACTGGGACTTAAACCTTGTCATTTGCTCTCCTGGGAGCATGTAGAGTATGCATAAAGTATCCTCTTGCCTTCTCTGTATCGAATAGGTCAAGGTGAAGATGTGCTCAAAGGCTCCCAGATCACCTATGTGACAGGTGTAGAGGGAGAAGATGTCATTTCTGCACAGGTTGCTACAGTTACTCAGTCAGGATTAGGCCAGCAAGTGGCACTAATATCCCAGGATGGAACCCAACATGTAAGTAACCAGAGTGTTCAAGTGCTGACAGAACCATACTGAGAGTTGAGGCACAGGTTTGCAGCTTCCCCATGGGCTCTCTGAAATCACTTAGGAGTCTTGATAAATGTTTGTGGGTTTCTTAAGGAAAGAAGCTTCTTTGGAGCTGTGTCAGGTTGTGCCTCCTTGTGGAATGCCTAAGTGAAAGCACATATTCTGACACATGAAACTGTATTAATACAAAGCTGGGAATTGGTTTTTCCTTGTGATCTTTGTCACTCTGAAAAGGGCTGATTTAACAATTGTTATATATACAGCCTGTTTCTGAGGTTTCTCAACATTCCCAGATTATGCTGTTAATATCTGATGTGTATCTTCACTGTCTTGTCTGCGCACACTCTGGGGGGTTGAGGGGTGGGAAGTCTTTTCAGCTCAGGTGCTTCCTTTACAAGCAGTTGGTAGTGTGCAGTTCTTACCATTTCTAACATAAACTAAAGGACAAGGAATGCTTTCATACCGTTTTACGCTTCAACATTCCTATGGCTGCCTTTTTTAAGGTTTTCCATGGATACATATTTTTAAGGATTTCATACGAAATTACTTTGGGAGGGCATTTCAGCACAACTCTCTTGATTCACTGTGGCAGTATATTGAAGGAATATGGGAAAAAGTTTATATATCAGCAAGCAGGGCAGCTGAAATACTAATAGCATATAAAAGATATATTCTGAAATCAAACTGAAATGAAATGTCCAAGGGGCCTGTTAAATTGCCAGCTCTGGACATTGCAGCAATAGTAAGTAACTGGCATTTTTACCCTCTAAAATGAAGGCCTGTAGAAGCCTTGGCATGGAGTTCTTGCATTTATTTAAAGTATCCTTCAGCTTGAATTCAGTTCTGGGATTTATTATCTTGTAAATCAGACATCAAATTATGTACCTGATACCCTAATGCATTTATACTGGGGACATCAGTAATTTATATCATTAATTTCTTATGGATTGTTTAGTTGTGGTTTAAGTTCTAAGCCCTCATAGGCCTCTTTGGTATTTCCATCAAGATTAAAGTATGTCAGGTGGTACCACTCTGAATCCCACTGACCTCTGTGTAAGACACATGCATTGATAATCTATTGTGATGTTGTTTGGGATACACTGATTAACATGGAGATGTGGACTCTGGGATTGGGTATGCACCTCTCACTGCTGAGAGCTGTATTCTTTTCTGTAAGCAGGTAAGTGTATCTGAAAGGTCACGAGCTGTTAGGTGCCAGCCAGTGAGGCAGACGGAAGGAAGGCTCTGACTGGAGCAGCACTCAAACCCCTCTTTGCCTCAGGAGCTGCTCTGTGTTGCAGGTGAACATATCGCAGGCAGACATGCAGGCCCTCGGCAATACCATCACCATGGTGACACAAGATGGCACCACCATCACCGTCCCTGCCCACGACGCCGTCATCTCCTCGGCGGGAACGCATTCGGTGGCGATGGTCACTGCGGAGGGCTCCGAGGGCCAGCAGGTGAGGCTCTGCTGCAGCCCAGATCAGTCCCTTTAGGAGCTGCTGCCGAGGGGGCGCCTCAGCCATCGCTGGTGTAGACTGAGCTCAGCAAAGCCGTTTTCAGCCTCGGGCCAACACATTCCCCTCCTAAGTGTCTGATGTGTTCTGCTCCAGTGCTGTACATCAGCAGATGGTGGAATGTTTTAAAAACAACTGGGCACCAAGAAAAATTCTGAGGTACCAGTCCAATAATTCAGTTAGGTGTATGTAAAATTAGACCTAGAAATGCCAAGCATTTTCCCCAAAGTCACATAGTAAATGAGTGGCAGAACTAAGAATAGAATCCAGTATGAACTGTAATTTCATTGGTAAATGAATGGACTATAATTTATTTGGGAAATATATGTGCAAGTAATGTATCTCTGGGATGGTTTTTAATATACAGATAAAACAGCTAACTGTTTAGTACAAACATGATGTTTATCTCTAAGTTAAAATGCATTCTAAAATTCCACCCCATGAAAACGAAGATAGTTATTAATCCCTGTGTAGATTATCACAGGTCTGTAGGTGCATTATTGAATTGCTGCAGTCCTGAGGATATTTATATTTTAAGAGCTAGTAGGTAAGTTAGAGAACACAATTATGGCAACTTTTCTTTTGCACAATACAATTATGCTCACGAGCAATCCCAGGTTTGAATGTACTGTGAAAGCAGTGGTGATAGGAGGTGAGGAGCAGGAACAGATCTGCCATGCAGATGATTCTGTCCCTTTGTCCTGAAGGTTGCTATTGTGGCCCAAGACTTAGCAGCGTTCCATAGTGCCTCCTCAGAAATGGGACACCAGCAGCACGGACACCATCTAGTGACTACAGAAACCAGGCCTGTTACATTGTTGGCTACATCCAACGGGACACAAATCGCAGTGCAGGTAAGATGGGGATAAATGGATTTTTTGGACTGTTTCTTACTTCTAGAGCTAGAAGCTCCTAGCCAGGTTAACAAAATGATTTGAATAAGCTTGGTTTCCCTGAAAAAAAAATAGCCCACAACCATATGATCTCATATTTAAAATAATATATAGCGTTAGGAAGAGGAATAAACAGCATCTGATTTTCCAAATCTACTTGTAGAACTCTGAAAAAAGGGGAAAGCTGGGGAAGGGCCAAATGTTAGGTCAACAGAATTGTTCATGGAGTCACAGGTTTTCAGTGAAAAAGGGCTTTTGTTCATCCTTCAGCTTTACAAACTGAGCTGACACATAGCAAGCCAAACTTTCAAAGGTAAATTGCTATGAATTTATAAAATTAGCAAATTTGTTCTTTGAACCTTGAAATGCTAATAGCAAAACAGTGCAAAGTTATATAGAAAGATTAACAATCAGAAATCTCTGGAAAGAGCAACCTTCTATTGTGTGCCAAACCAGCACAGTACAAGCAGTCTCTGTAAATAGTTCCTCACATTGTTCAAACACTGTCAGGAAAAGGTAATTTCTAGGTATGAAAGAGCTCCTAAGAGCTCAGATTGAAAGGAATAGTATTCATATCCTCAAGCAGAAATAAGAGATTGTTATTTTACCCTTTGTTAAATGGAGAGTGGCAAGTCAGATGCTGTTTGAAAGAGCAGTGAAAGTCGAGAAGCTCTGAATTCTGAAGTCCTCTCTTTTGAGCTAAGTTGGCGGCAGTCAAAACTGCCTGTAAGAGAAACCATGTCAGAAAGCAATTGTTTGCAAGAAGCAAGGAAAAAAATAACTTGCACACTCAGCAGTCAGTCCTTTGAATGAAAGGAAGAAAGGCACTCTCTGCACAAGCCCTTCTTCTGTTACCAGCAGTGGAGCATTTGCTTAAGTCTCTTTGAATTTATTAAACTTAAAATACACAAGTAGAAGAGAGATAATTCAAAATTAAAATACTACTGATTATTCCTGAGGGTTTGATTGGCTTGTCTTTTGTACTTTGATACTAATAAATTAAGCCATTTGCTTTCTAAATACTGGTAAAGCCAGTAGCCTGGTAGTCCTGTTGAAACACTAATGAGGTGAAAACAGAGGTCTGGATTTGAGTGGCTCCAGACTGTGATATGCAGTGACTGTAAAAATAACAGGTGATACTTAGAATTGTCCCATTAGGTCAAACAATTCAGTTTTACCTTTCGCACTCTCATACATGTTTCTCCTGAGCCAATAGGTAATGGCCAGCTGTACATTTTTTTTGTGAGGTAGAGGTTGTCTTCAGTGTTCTCATGAACATTTTATAAAACTCCGTGGATTCTTTCCCAAAATTGTGTCAGGTTGTGTTTATTCAGGGTTGGTTATGTTGCTTCTGGTAGTACCACATTCATTGATGACTTTGTAGTTGCAGCTACCAGATAATTTCCTCTCTAAATTAACTGTAAAATCAAACAGTGCCATCACATCAGCTTTTTTATGCAGTTGAGATCCTGCAGTAAATGTACACTTTTTCTATAAATTAATGTCATACAGTGTTCCAAAAAGCTGGCTTTCTGTTAGAGAGTTAAGAAAAATGAAGATGTTTGTTTGCTTTACCCATGATAAAATGTAATGCAACAGCCACTGTGACTTCTGCAAGCCTTGTCTGAGCTTTGTAATATCTGCCAAGTTGGAATATCACCTACTTTGTAGATCATGAAGTGTGTTTATCGTGCAGCAGTTCTTTGAAGCAAATGTATTTGGTAGTTACATAGAAACTCAGGGTAATATCCTATCAGCAGCTATCTTAATTGTCATGCTGATTAGATAGCTGCTGGTATATATTACCCAGGAGAGGTGTGACAATACTGATCACACTTATTTGGGCTGAACTATTGTTTGATATCTAGATCTTTGCTTTCAGATCTTTTTTGATGCATTTATTATCCAAGTGTAACATTTTGGATTTATTTCTGTTTAAACGCGTTTGTTTCAGCTCGGAGAACAACAGTCTCTGGAAGAAGCCATTAGAATAGCCTCCAGAATACAACAGGGGGAAACACCAGGGATTGATGATTAACTTCTAAAACTGCTACCAGAACAATAGAGTGAAAGGTATTTTATTTTCAACCAACAAAGGTCCATGCCAGCAACAGCCCATAAAACTTTGAAGTCCCCCACTCACTGATACTGTGTACACATTTTATGCAAGAGTGAAGAACATTTTCTAAGTTTTGTGTACATAACCCTTGGAATGGACTGACACCATCTACTTCCAACCGTTGCATTCAGGAATATGGAATTAGGATTATATAGTAAACTTCCTTGTTATCCTTTCATCAGATTTCAGACTGGTCTACAAGCAAGTAAAAAATACAAGTACTGAAATTAATTTTTAATGTCATGTACAAATAATGAAGGCATTACTGAAGATTTCAGCTGTTTAAATAACCATTTCAGGAACCCTTACAAGTAATAAAGGCAACAAAGCCTTTTTAAATTGCATTCCATTAATGGAAAAGTCTTGGATTTTGAGCCTACTACTGTAAATCTTCGTATTTTGATTTGTTTCATACAGATTTGAATACTCTTTAGATTATCTACCCCATCTCATTCATTGTAAATACAGACTGTTAATGCTGGAAGTGCTAATTATATTATCTTTAAATTGGATTATGTACAAAGAACTGGTTGTTCAATATTAAAGAAAGTAAATCTAATGATTTTGTTTCTTTACATATTTTACTTAAGATGTTACTCTCAAATTATTATGCAATAAAATATAGCAAGATTGTATTGTTTAGGTAGGATGATATTGTTGTGTGACATACTGTTTTATTTCTTACTGAGACTGAAGTTCAAATTATTTATTTACGGCCTTGTATAAATTTTTTCAAAGTTTATTTATCATAAACTTAATTTTTTGACATTAATTTTGATCGTAATCCACTATAGTGTATTAAGCAAATACTGGTAATGGTTATTTCAGACATTGTAAAACACTACAAGAGTGATTTTCACTAAAAGGTGAAGTTACCCATTTTCAAGAGAACTATTTTCAAATGGTGCATTTGCAGCAAAAGTACAAGTACTAATAGTCAATTTTCAACAGTTCTGAGTGCCTGCTGCTACCATTCAGTACCTAGGATGTGCTGATAATCAGTGCTTTTGAAAATCAGGACACAAGTTACTGGAGAAAAGCGATTAATGATGTAAGTACAATGCTCCTCTCCAACTATCATTCTGTAAAGGAAAAAAATCCATTGTAGATATGTCTAACACATACAGCAAAATGTAACTTTCAATTTTTTTATATGAAGAAGTGTTTTTACTCTTGTCTTGTTAGCAAGCTGGTTAAGCAAGTTAAAATTTTTTGACTTCCTGTAAGATTCAGTCCTTATTTTAGATTAGTATCAAGAGCACTTCTGAAACTGAAGCCTCACCTTTTGCCTTCTCAAGGGAAGGACTGAACATCCTCTGGACAAAATCTTTATCAAGGAATCTCAAGTATTGTGAGGTGCACATCCTACATGAAAAAATAAAGTCCATAACTAAGTACCTTGAGGTATTTGACCTCAGAAAGGCCAAGTTTGAATAGAAGGAGCCGGTTTATTGTGAATTACTATATCAGTGTGGGTCACAGCCTTTTATGTTTTCTACACAGAAGTCAGCTGTAAAGTGCAGTGAGAGCATACAGTACTGTGGGACAGATGGGGACAAAGCAAAGGCTATTCTCTGCACAAATTACAAAGTAAAACTTGGAAGCATTTAGGTTGTCTGTAACTTTTGTATAGGATTGAGGTTGCTTGCTCACTTAGGTGCCAGTTTTCCTGAAATGTTGTAAATCTTGATATCCCATGGAGATAAATGTACTATGCAAGGAGGATTAATTGCCTGTCAACTAGATAAGTTTCTTAGTACTTATCACCTTTTAGAAATTAAAGTTGTATCATTTGATGTCAATGTTCAAGGTTTTTTTCTTAAATTTCATTGTTAATAGTTTCTGAAAACGGTGGCTGGAACGGTGGCTTTGACTTATCAAAAAAATAACTTCAGTTCTTACTTCTCATTTCCCAGGACATTTTCTGACCACTGAACAAATGTGAGTATTCTTTCTCTTTCATACAAGTTGGTTTGCTGCAAGGTGTTCATTCACAACCAGCTGAGTCAGGGAAACCGCAGCATTTTTAAAATTACTCTGTGACTGTTACCTTACCAATTACTCTTGCAAAACTCCCAAGTCAAAGGTCATGCTTCCATGTTTTGCTAGCTACCTCTACAAAGGAAAACCTGCTGAATAAATAAGGTAGAGTGACTCAGACTGCTTGGTGTTTAAAGAAAAGCTGAGGTGATTATGTGTGTCTTAGCTGCAAGGCCTGCCTTAATAACAGACTCATCTTCAGCGTGGAGAGGCCTTGGTGATTTTCCCCTCCTGCTTCCATTCAGACAGAAGGACCTGATTTGATAAACTGATGCTGCATGTTGGTATTGGAAGGTCCTGTAATGGAGTTTAGACAGGATAAGGTCGTGTTAAATAGAAAAACTGAAAAAAAGGACTTCAAGAGGAGGAATATGACAGGACTGGGTGTTAGGTAAAAATCTCTATACTTTACCTACAGATCTACCCCTCTTTTGAAAATTATCTCAAAGGAAATGCTTTGGCACACTAGAAAGAAGTAACTTGTAAAAGATGAGCCCTGTAAAGTAAATCAGCTTGGTTATATCACTGCCTCTTATAAACTGACTCCTACATTTCCCATCAGTTTCTCTCTCGTATTTGAATTCCAGGCCTTTACCAATCTCCCCATAAAGGAATAAGCCCAGAGACCCTCCAGACCTCGCAGTCAACTTTTCCCTTTGAAGTATTTCTACGTTTTCTCCCTATGGTGGGCTTTGCTTACTGTAGTTTAGTGCCTGTTCTGATAGTAAAAGAGGATTATTTTCCGTGCTCCAGGCTGATGACCTGTTGTGCCAGACACGCTCTGCATAACAACGGGACGGCTTTTACCCTAAAGGGCCAATGGTTTTCCTAAGCGTAAATCCCGCTGTAAACAGCCTCTTCCCTGGTGGTGTGATTAACCCCAGCTCAGCTGACCGATACCGCGGCTGCTGGGTGTGAGACAGGCTGTGCTGTCTGCTCGGCACACAAGGGAAGGATAAACGGCGGCTGAGCTGGGAAGGCCGTTCCTGCTCAACTCTGCTCTAGTTCCTGGCTAGACAGACTGCCGCGATTTGCCCCACTGCTGCTCCGGTTTCTGCGAGCATTGTGCTGTAGCAGAGAATGCCCCCCGCACTGCTGTGCTCTTCCCAGTGCACTCAGGGAGCCTTCCCCAGGGACAGGAAGCCATTTAATCGGTATTTAGCCACCAAGGATATACTGTATGGAGTAAGGATCTGATCGAAAGTGTTTCTGAATCTGGCAACTCCAGCTCTCCAGCTGTTGAGATTTGTCAGACCCTACCCCTTAAGCTGACCAAGATGCAGAAGTGCCCTGTAACAAACCTAATCTGGTCAGTCTGAGTTCATCATTTAATGAAAACAAATTTCTGTGAAAATTTCTGTATAATTTTTAAACAGCCTAGGTGAAATTTCACTCAATAGTTGGGTGACATGCAAACTGATTTTCCTTAAGCAGTGAGGTTTTGAGAGACTGGAAATGACAGGTAACTTGTGTCCTGTTCAGCTATTAATTTACAGTTGTTCAAAGCTTTAAAAAATTTATTTGTTCAGCATGTATAATTTTTGTCTTAAAAAATGGAAAATTGCCTTGTCTTTGCAGATGCATAAAATCAAACTTCAGCCTCTCATTTATAATAAGGTACTCCTACTTTTTTATTTGCAAAATATATATTTGAACACCATTTTCCCAAAAGTATCCTGTGCCCTATTGATAAAAACCTTCTAAAGCATAGACACCTATGACAACAAAAACCAAGTGCCATTTCAGTTCTTTTGTTGGAGATAGTAAACTGCACTCAAACTGAGGCACGGAGGCAAGCATTTTTCCTTGTTGTTATGTGTATTGTGAAATGTCCCATCAGTTTGGCATTCCTTTGATTCTATTTTTCATTCTGCTGGTGAAGTTTACTTGGCCAGAGGAAAATCTAACAATCTCATTAGGCCATCACCATTAGCACTAAGTGGTTGACACCTTACCCTATCAGGAACAGGGTGATACTAGACTTTTTAACTGAGGGTTATATTCAAAGCAAACTTCAATTATCCCAATAAACATAGAAGCCTGTATCAACAAGTGAGCACTTGGTCCTACACAGTCTGTGTATTTATCTCTGCTGTAAATGTGACCCCCTTAAATCCAATCCATCTCAGGTTCTGAAACAGTAAGAGATTTTCTTTGGGTTATTACTGTTCTGTTTCATTATTTGCAGCATTTTGCTCAAAGGAATGACAAACCATTTACACTTTCAGGGCACAAGTAATTGTCCAGAACTTTTCCTATAACAAAAAAAGTCTTATGTTGTTGTCAAAACCCCCAATGTTTTACCCTTTCTTTTGTTCAAATCCACCATCAGCCTTTAGGTTGACTGGCTGCTGCTTTTTACTTATTTTTCAAGAGACTTTTAGACTCTCCATCATGTTACTGTTTGGTTCTGTAGAATTTGCTGAGAGCAGGCATCTTAGTGAGGCAAGACAAGGAAAAGAGGCTGACTTCCCAATATCTGGCAGGTCTGCTGGCATAACAGAAGCTACCACGTGGATGTAAAAAGCTCCTAGAGATACAACAATGGTCCAAAGCTACAGCACCAGCGGGCTTTTTTCTCTGGTGCAGGGCTACTTCAGATTTGAATATAGGTTGTAATGACTGAAAAATCAGAAAGTGCAAGAATGGTTTGTGGGAAGACAGGATTAGCTGCTTTTTGCTTTTAAACAGATACATTCAAGATAGTAAGAGGCAGATCTTTAAAAAGTCTTGTTATCTGCACGCCTAAAAATGTTCGTAAAATGTCTTACCTTGAATGATGCACTTATGAGATTATTAAAAGAAGAGTTGTAGATTTGAAAAAGGCAGAGTACCTCTTTTATGGTTTTTCATGTTCCCTGAAGGAGAAAAAGGAAACAGGTTAGTGACACAGGTAAATCAGCAGTGTAGTGACTACTTAGTTTCTCTGCATTGGACATTTTAAAGTTTTTAATGCTGGTCCAAAATCTTTCTATTTTGGTAATTTTACCTTGGCCTCAACAGAGGAATGGGACATTCTAATTGTACCTGTTATGTCACGGCAATCATTCTGTGTCTTCCACTTTCCAGATGTTTTGGAGGAAATTTCTTACTGGAATACAACTCTCAGGAACAGACTGTTCTGCCATTTTCTTGTGAAGCAGATTTCAAGTGTTAAGAGGCAGGAAAAAGGGAGTCACTAAAATCTGTCATGAGTGTGTGCTCTTGTAGAGAATTACTGATTGTATGTGACTGCTTGGCACAAACTGTGCTTTTTTAATGTACTTTGTACATTTTAACTTCTGAGTACCTTCAGATCTTCCATGAAATTCCTAGATTTTGGATCCAGAAGCCGTCCTTTACTTTGTGGAAACTGTGGTGCTGTCAAATTCCCCTTTCTGTTGTCTACCTTGTTCTCTTGCTGTTATTATTTAGAGTTCCTGGGTGAATACATCCCTGAGAAATGTTCTCTCTGCCTGCAGACTAAAGACTAAAAAGAGAACAGGGACTGGCAGCATCAGCCATTGGCATGTCTTTGGATATACAAAGTCCATTTTTGATGGGAAACTCATTTGACTCTGGACCTTGTAATTGAAGAGAAAGAGGTTGCCAGCTAACAGCAGCTGTTAGCAGCACGACTCCAGATAAAATAATCTTTAAACTGCTCACCTTTAAGCTGTCAGTGGCCCAGAGACAACATCTCCCAGTTGGCACACTCCCACTGAGACCTGTTGTCCCTGTATATGCCAAGTCTCGTGTGAACACTGGAATGCCATCACTGGCACTGGTGATAAGCACATTGGTCCCTGGGTACCTGCTGAAAACCAAGATATCTGTGTTGTTTTTCCACGTTTTATCTCTGTTCTCAGTTCTCCACCAACAGCCTTGGCACAGGTGGCTGTAGTGTTTCTGTTTTTCATAAAAGCAACTTGACCTTCCTCTTCTGCTTTTTCACTCCATTTATACCTCTCATGGTAAGGTGAACTCTCATAGTAAGGTGATTTATGCTGGCTGATGTAGAATCAGTTTCATCCAGATTTTGGCAGAACTCTTACAATTTGATGGAAGTGAGTTTGGAGGATTCCAGATGAGTTTGCAAGTGCAGGAATCCTGACAAGATGGCAGTGCCACCTCTCTGGCAGTTCTGACAGCCAGACAAATTGGCCATTGTTCTATTTCTTCCCCATTCATGACTTGTCCTGCTACCCACAAAAGTTGGAAACAATGGTTTCCTTGAGCTTGAAAACTCCTAGTTAAAAGCAGTTGTTTGCCTGTGAGTGTGTGCTGCCCCAGATAAGTACTTCTGGTAGCAAAATCTTCACTGCACCTTAAAAACAAGTATTACAAAAAGGAAAAGAAGCCAGTTTTGCAAATATATCCTGAAAACAGTTAAACTACTCAAATTTGTAGCAGTATCAGTCAGGCACTGCCTAGACATCAGTTTGTGTGCTGTTTGACATCTATTTGAATCAGGGCTTGAGTCTGCAAGATCTGTAGCGTCTCAAAGGTGCAATGTGATCAGCTTCAGGGAATTTGGGATGAGTTTGGCACGGTGGAAGCCTGCAGAGCTCCTCCTCGCTCAGCCCTCTTCCTCCCGTGGTGATGTCCATTGCTCAAGTGCTCTCTGGGAGGGAATTGGCTCTGTGGGGCTCTTCATCCAGGCTGCTCCTAGGGCTCCTCGTGCCAATTACAGGTGTCACAGGGGAGCAGAGTTCCACACTCAGTCTGGACAAGAGTCATCTCTTCAACACAACTGTTCATAGTCCCATCAGACGTAGAGCAAAAGAACAAGTGATGCAAGGTCAGAGCAGCACGGACATAGAGCCTGTGAACTCTTACACAGCAGCTGTGCATTTTGTTAGCTACATATTTAATCAGTACTTCCCTTTCTTAATTGGCTTCAGATTGGAAATAAACTTTCTTTTAAAATCATTGTGGTACAGTTGTTTCCTTATTTCTCTATTCCTTTTTTCTTTTCCTCTCCTATCTGTCTTCTCTTCAGAAATAACTTTCTTCTCTGTACGAACTCTGAATTGTTCCACTTGATTTTGTCCCACTAAAGACTGGTTCCGGTGATTAGCACTTCATTGGTTAAACTCAATTACAACAGGGCCTCTGACCTCCAGTTTGCTACTTGCTGCCACCAAATACCTGTGTCTGTAGACTCCAGAAAGCATGAGTTATATTAGGTTGAGTTTGGGAAGGAAACTGCAGCTTTGACATCACAGGGGGAGTGATTTAATGAAGGCTTAGTCTTCACAAACTTTTTCAAAGAAAAGGAAACTTCGTATATGACTCATGCAAGCCACAGATAGTGGCTGGGAAGTTTTGAGTCACTTTATAAGAACTGCTTTATCTCCATCTGTGGGCTCTGAACAGAGAAAGAGGTGGAGACTTTTTTTAAATAGCCTTCTCTTACATCATCTGTTCTAAAACTTGAATGCTTCAGTTAGTACTTGCTATACAGTGCATCTCATTTTAAGAAACTAGTATTTTTAGTGGTATTATTGTGACTCTAATTTTTGCACATGAAGTGTGTTTACACTTGGCTTGATGTAGCCCTTTCTCTGTCCCACTTTCATAGGTTATGTGGGCTACTTTCAGTTTTCTGAAACCTGTTTGCAGTTTTCTCCAAAATGCCAATCTCAAAACTTGTGTTCCTGTGGCTCCTCCTCTTCTTGTCAGCTCTCTGCAAAGAAATGGGTATTTTCAGCCAGAAGAGGTTAGAAAGGAGGAATTGCCAGAAGCGGAGTAGGGGACACTGACATCCCTCTGAGCCGAGTGTGCCATGGGCAGCACCTGGGGATTTGTCTGCCGGGCAAGGAGGGCGAGCTTTGCGGGGGAGGCCGACAGGGGCTGTGCTGCAGCGTCCGAGCAGCCTGGTGCGCTCAGCTCTGAGAGGTGAATCCTGCACTGCCTGCGTGCCCAGGGAACGCTGTGCGTGCCTGCAGAGCCTGGGGAGCACAGAGGAGCTCAACAGGCATACTCAGCTGGCTCTCTTTGTGTGCTTTGGGGCTCCCGTAGCTGCAAAACCCCTGTTTTTCAGGCGCTTTGCTTCCCAAGAGGTTCGTTTTGAGGCAATTCGTTCAGAAGAGAGGGGGGCAGGTTGATGTTGGGTGTAACCAGACGGAAAACGAAGTGAAGAGGCACAGTGGTTGCTGTACAAGACGCGTCTGATAAGCAGCATCCATCGCCTTTGCTGTGCTGGGACCGAGTCCGCTTGGAAGAGTCTTGTAGGAGGGAACAGCCCGGGCGGCGCTGAGGCTCCTGCACTCCGCTGCCCTTTAAACCACGTGCGTCAGGTTACTGGAAATGTATTCATCTCTTGGCTTGCGCTTACACACACACACAAAAAAGTCTTTAACTGTCGCGGAAGGTGCTGTTATTTTATTGTTATTATTGTATATTAACTGCCGTATTATTACTATTATGGAGATTTTTTTGTGCGCTCAGTTCTACCGTCCCAACGGGAGCGAGACCACGTTGCAGGGGAGCGGGGAGAGGCACCCTCGGAGGGCGGCGCAGCGTCCCCGCGCTGCTCGCGGAGCTCCCCGGGCCGGGCAGGGCGCCGTCCCCGCCGCCCGGGCGCCGTGCCCGCGGCGCTC
>VZRX01023410.1:0-10977 GCA_013398075.1 Notiomystis cincta | reverse complement strand
GCCGCCTCCCGACGGGCACGGGGCAAGCCGCCTGCTTACATACTAGTCGTATATAAGCAAAAAAAGCTTTCTGAGTTTGGCAGCGTTTTGTGGAAAATGTATTTGAAAAGTGCGAGCGTAGAGCATTGAAACTCCTGAAGTAAGTGCCTGAGTGTCGAGGGGGCGTTGGTAGGGGTGTAGCCAGAAAGTTAAAGCTCCGCTTGGGGTTTGCTCCTGCATGTCTGTCTCTCCGTGAACTGGCCCGTCCTGGGAGGAATTTCTTCACGGAAAGGCTGATCAGACATCGGAATGGAGTGCCCAGGGAGGTGGTGGAGTCACCGTCCCTGGAGGTGTTTAAGGTATGACTGGACCTGGCACCCAGTGCCGTGCTCTGGGTGACACGGCAGTGTTGGGTCAGAGGCTGAGCTCGATGACCTCAGGGCTTTTCCAGCCTCATGGATTCTGTGATCCTGTCGTGTCGGAGCACTGCTGCCCTGCTGCCGTGTACCAGCACTGCTGGTTCAGTGTCTGCACTCCCGCATCAGACGTGAAAGACTGATCGAGTAGTCGACGCTGTTAAACTGAGGGAGTCCAAAGTTTAGAGGGAGAGTTGAGTAGCTCTTAACTCTGTCAATAATAGACTTTTGGACGGCATTTCAACTTTTGAACTGGATGCTATGTAAAAACCCGTATAGTGAATTTAAATCTAGTGATAATTGGCTTCCTTTCTTCATTACTTTTCATATAGCCCTTTAGAAGTAATCCTGGGATAATCCCCGGGGATAATCTCCCAGAGGTCTATAGACTATAGATGGAAAACAACTGACTTAAGGTGCGAGGAAGGCAACCTTGTTAATTGGTTTTCTACAGCTTCCATCTCCAGTGAGGTTTCACTGTTAAAAATCAGTGGCCCAAGTTTGGAAAAAGTAAAATTGGTGATGATTTTATACTTTGTCAGGAGCAGGCACTTGGGAGATGCAAAGGTTTTGTGGAATGTGACACTCAAAACAAATTCTTAACACAGCAGTTCAGTGGGATTCTTTAATGAGATGCCTATATTCTACATAGATTATCTTGGAGAGGGTATCTTTGGAAGAATCAGTTGGTTCAGGTATCCAGTGCAAGTACAGGAATGTGTCCTGAGATGCACAGTCTTCATCTAGTGCAGATTTTGAGGATTGCAGTTGAGATTCCCATGTAGTGAGCATTCTTCCCTGGGGTGACTTAGACTTCAGTCCTGTCAAATCTTTGTTTTGACGGGTGTTGTTGGGATAAGGTGATACTCCTGCTTGTGATCCAGCCATCAGCATCCTCACCAGGATGAAGGAGACTTAGGTGCAGACTTCCCAGTGTAACTGGAGAGGTTTCATCATGTGCCTGCAAAACTCTTGGTTTGGCAAATTACCACCCAAAAGATCAGTTTTGGATATTCAACTGACAGTGCAGCCATGCTATCAATACCTTGAACAATTTTTTATAGGCTCAGGAAAGTGCACCTGTGCTTTATTATTAAATGTTGCATTTGCTAATTTTTTAAGATTGTCACCTAAATTTGTAGAAACGAAAGATCCTTTTGTGCATGACCTAACTTCACATCATGCATTTGAAAATCGTGGTGATACAGTACAGGATTGTCCTCGAGTTTCATCTGTGTTCATTTAATGGACAAAGATTTGTCCAAGAAGTTCAGGTGGTGAAATGATTAAAGATAGAAAAAGATTAATCATCATCATCTTTCCTATATTTTAAAAATAATTTTAATACTTCTTTGCTTGAAATTTTCTGTGTAGAGTACAAAGCATAATAGTTTCTTAGAAGTTATTTTTGATGGAAATACAGGTATTTAAACAACTGATGCTGACTTTATTAGACAGTATTGTAATGATGGCTTCAGGCATGACCTAATTGTTTTATGTCTAAAGCAATATCAAGGCTATAAATATCTTCTTTTTGTTGTTGTTTATTATTTTTTTAAATACAGAGTTTGCTTTCTAAAGCACAAGGATTAGGCTCCAGCTCAGTCAAACTTCGAGGGGGCTCGCTGTTCATGAATGTTGGGAAGTCAGAGAAGCAAGAAGAAGATTTTAGACAAACCCCTCATGTGAACATCAATCCCTTCACTCCTGATTCCATGTTTCTTCACAACTCTGAAGGCAAATGTCGGAGGAGGAAGAGGATACACTGGAATAAGTGAGTGACTTGTAGCTTCCTTTGTTAAGCTTGTATTTAGAACTGCTTTTGCCTGCAAAAAATTTTGTTACAAATGGCTTCTAAGAAAGTATTTTTGCTTGCAGATTGTTATCCATTGTTAGCTCTTAAAGTATGTACTTTGAGACACATGATATCATGAAGTAATCATTTAGCACTAAATCTTTTGATTACTGTACAGAGAGGATAGACTAGGCTGTGTCCTGGTCTTTTTCCCCTCATGGAATGGGTCATGCAGAGTCTTTTCTTGTGGAGGAAAAAAAAAAGGCATTAAATGCTAGTGTGAAAGATGAAGAAAAAAATGAAAAATATGTTAGCATGGTATCTTTATGGGTTTGTGTTTACATATGTCTGGTGTTCAATTAGTTAACTAAAATTGTAGAGACCTGTATGTCTTAATTAGACATACAGGTGTGTCTATTAGATCTCAGAGATCTAATTAAAGAGCTCAGAAAAATTCAACAGCTTCTGGGCTTCAGTTCTAAGTTTACTTAACCCATGTTATTTCTGGTGTGAATTTCAGCTCTTGTGGAGAGGACATGGAACCAAGTGATGGAGAGCCTGAAGAGGAAACCATGAGACCTGCTAAGGTACTTAATCTTTAAAGCTTGACACTAATTTTAGCAGTTTGTGTCTCTGCAGATCTAAGCATTTTCCTTGGTAATCTTTGCAGAGGATAACAATAACAGAAAGTAACATGAAGTCACGGTATGCAACCGAATTCCATGAATTGGAGAAGATTGGATCTGGTGAATTCGGCTCCGTGTTTAAGTGTGTGAAGAGGTTGGATGGCTGCATCTACGCAATAAAGCGATCCAAGAAACCCTTGGCTGGCTCAGTGGATGAGTGAGTACCTCCTGCTCTTACAAGTCTTCTCTTGGTGTTTCTTCTTCCCATGGCTCTTTGTGCTGGTGTCTAGAGAAGGCATTTAAGAGAAAAGTATAAAACAAACATGAATACAATTTTGAAGCCGCTTGACTTTTTCTCTTCCCCACCCGTCCCCCAGATCCTGTGCAGTACTGGGGAGGAAAGGCTGGTTGGCCTCTCTCCTGCCAGGTGTTTGTCCCAATATTCTGTGTGGAAACAGATTGTTCTCAAAGTGAGAATAATGCTTCCTTGCAAAGGTGGTCCTTTGAGAGATAAAAGGAAGGCACTGTTCCCAACTGAGTCCTTAGCCTTGTCAGCTTGAGTGACATGCAGATGAGTTAAGTCAGGTTGGGGGTATTTTTTAGCATTTGTGAATGAGCCCGTGATTCAGGACTTTTCCCCACACTGTTCAAATAGTTACAGTATAAAACCCTACTAGTCTGAGTTGCACAAATTGCATGCAGACTTACACACAAGAAGTTAGGAGTGTTGACTTCAGTCAAACTATTGGCCTATGATGACTTATTTTTTCTCTAAAACTTCATTGATGCTTCTCAAAGTTTGCTGTTGCTACTGGTTGGCAGGTATGTAATGGAAGTGGCAGCTCCCTCAAGAATTATCCACACCAAACTCTTTTTTTTTGATGTTCCATATACTAAGTCTTTTAATGTAATGCAAATTATTTTAGCTGTTTGGATATAAGTACAAATCCAGTTTAGGGTGCCACAGAACTGAGTAGGAAGATTTTTATTAGAAGTACTTACTGTAATACGAAATTGTACAAATTTCACCTCACAATACTCATGTGTGCTGTTGTTTTTTGTGACTCACAGGCAGAATGCTTTAAGAGAAGTCTATGCACATGCAGTTCTGGGACAGCATTCTCATGTAGTGAGGTACTATTCTGCATGGGCAGAAGATGATCACATGCTTATACAGAATGAATATTGCAATGGTAAGTAAAGGAGACATACAGCTGTCTGCAAGCTCTTACTCTATAGTCAGGAATTGATTGCCCTGCTCATAGCTCATGCTCTCCTTCTCTCAAGTGTCTGATATTCCTTTCTACTGGAAAAGGGATATCAGATGAACCAAAAACTGTACAAAGTTGCAGACCAAGTCATGCGTGTTCAAGCATATTGGAAGTACAGTGAGGCGTTTGCAAGCAGAACTGTTCTTTCTTCTACACAACAGTACAAGCTGGAATAGAGAAAATTTTTAGAGTCTCCATTAAAAAGAGAGATTAAACCTGATTTCTGAAGCATCTTGGTATTGTTGATGCCCTGGCAGAGATTTGGAAGAGAGAGAGGCTTTTTCCCCTTGTGTTGCCATCCTGTTAGTTTGTGTGGCAACTACAGCAGGAAAGAATATTATTATATTGTTATATGGCTAAAAAGAGGATACAGCACTATATTTTACACTTACTGTTTAGTGCCAGCAAGTTCTTTGTGATATTCACTTAATTTTGGGAGCTAGTTGTCATTACTTTGTCCGCTGTTGGATGGGAAAAAACCCCCTTGTTTACTGTTTACTGTTTTAGGTGGCAGTTTAGCAGATGCCATAAGTGAAAATTACAGGAATATGCGTTACTTTACTGAACCAGAACTGAAGGACCTGCTGCTTCAAGTGGCTCGAGGTTTAAAGTACATTCATTCAATGTCCCTGGTACACATGGATATCAAACCTAGTAAGTTTGTAACTACTTTACTCTGTATTGACAACTTGCTCAGTTCATTTAATCTACTGTAGAAAAATGAACAGTTAGCCACACCTTACTAACTGTAAATTCTTCCCTGAAGTTCTGAATTGGAGCACAAAGATGTCAGTTATAAAATTGGCCAGCAGACCTAAACTGTTGAGTTTATCTTGGGTCTTTTTTGTGTAATTGACTACTTGCATAACACTTGGCTGCCTTCCCAGCAGAGGGAACCACAGCAAGTCAATTATAGCTTCTCACTCTTTGAACGGGGTATATATATACAAATAAAACTTCTGCGTGGCTAAAGCAAACTATAGTGAAACTAGGTCAAGTAGAAATTGTACAGAAATGTTTGTTTTAATAATTCTGCTCTTTTTCAGGTAATATTTTCATATCTAGAACATCAGTCCCCAGTATAACTTTAGAGGAAGGTGATGATGATGACTGGTCATCTGATAGAGTCATATTTAAAATAGGTGAGAAACAGCACACTTGTGCTCAAAAGAATTACGTCATCTCGTTGTCTTCTGAAAAGTAACTTTGTTTTCTCTCTGCAGGTGACCTGGGCCATGTAACTCGAGTCTCTAGTCCTCAAGTAGAGGAAGGTGACAGCCGTTTCCTTGCAAATGAAGTCCTACAAGAGGTAACTTTGCTTTTTGGAAACCATTGATGTTAGGCCTGCATGCTGTTTCCTTTAGAAAAAAAAGTTAATTTATTGTTTCCTTTTTTTCCCCAAGAACTACACTCACCTGCCAAAAGCAGATATTTTTGCTCTCGCTCTGACTGTCATCTGTGCTGCTGGGGCTGAACCACTTCCAACTAATGGAGACCAATGGCATGAAATTCGGCAAGGAAAACTACCCAGACTACCACAAGTGCTTTCTCAAGAATTGCTAGACTTACTAAAAGTAAGGACTCCTGTACTAGCTGATCAGTGTGATTTATTGTGTGTACCGTGTTTATAACGAGGATGCCTTGTTTTCTTCTTTCCCAAGGTTATGATTAACCCTGATCCCGAGAAAAGGCCTTCAGCTGTGGCACTAGTGAAGCATTCAGTGCTTCTCTCTGCCGCAAAAAAGAGCGCAGAGCAGCTCCGGATTGAGCTGAACGCTGAAAAATTCAAGAACTCGCTCTTGCAGAAGTAAGTGGCTCCTTCAACAGCACTTACTTCTAATGGGTTCTCACCTGACAGTGAGTGAAGTGATGAGAAAACAGGAGTGTCCTTGTTTGTGTGTGAGATCCACAAATCTGTATGCATGTGTGTACCTGAGAGTACAAAGTGGGTCATGGAACTGGAAAAGGAACTTTCTCCACAGAAAGAAGTGCTTGAACACTCTAAGGGAATCTCAACAGCACTGTTAGAATTCAAGGCATACAAAACATTATGGTTTTAAACAAATGTTTCAGGACTGTGCACACTTTTGTGACAGGTATAGCCTAGTATGATTTGAGTCTGTGTTTTTCTAGGTCATTTGTACACTGAGATGTTGGAAAACATGACTTAAATGACCTCTTTTGAACTTAAATGGCTCATCAGGAATGTTATTGGACTAATTTGACCTGTACACAGCAGTGTTATTGGGTCACCAGAGGAGATCATCTTGTCCTACCTCTTGCTCAAACACGCGACTCTGAATTAAAGCTTGGAAAAAGAGATTCAGGGAAAGAGTTAGTAAATTATTAGGCAGCCATCTGACTCTTTCACTACAGTTACCTTTGCATGAGTTATGTATAATAGGCAGGCTTTTATGAGGGAATATAGAACACTGGTTTCTTTCTGAGTGGTTTGTCTTGAATGAAGATGATAATTTCATGTTCAGGTTCACTCCGTTGTTACCTGCTTATCTTGCTATGGCTAGTCTGACCACAGCCAGATGTACTAGATTGGATGGTTATCTTTATAATGTTAGGATTACACTGAAAGAATAATCAGTCAGTCTGTGCAGGTTGTTAAAGGGCAGATGTGCTGAGGTAAGTTGCTTGCTTGTATGAAGATATCATATTTTTGTATCACTTGAAAGAGAAAACTGGCAAAGCTAATGTTTTGTGAAGGCTTCTTCTGGCCTGGCAACAAGAAGGATTACATCCTTATAAATCCACGAATGATGTAAAAAGAACACTTAGCCACAGTAATTTTGAATGTTGTGTGGCATAATGCTCCATAAAATACTTCAGATAGTTATTTGACGGTGGGAGAGGGTGGTTTTTATTTGGGGTTTGTTTTTTCTTAAATTTCTGCATTTGAACCATTTAAAATACTCCTTTTGTGTGTAAGTAATCTTCAGTAATAAGAATCCTTTTAAGGCAAATCAGCTTTTCTACTGTGTTGTCCTCTTCAGAGGAAGAAAGAATTCAAGATTTCTAGGCAAGAACTCAAGACTTCTAGGGAAGAGTGGAAGGATATTGTAAAGCTTAATTTCCTGGTAATGGTGTGGTGGTTGGGCAAGCACATATGTGTGTATTTGTGACCAATGTTCACAAGGAAGAGGACTGAAAATTGGTTGCATTCTATCAGTGAACTGGCACAGTGGTAATATGGGGGTGATTAGATGGGGCCACGGGTGTTAATGAATAATACTTTGGCTTACAAGAATGGGAATTTCTTATTAAACTTAAACATGTAGCTTAAAACTGAATACACTTACACCAATATGCAGCAATCTTGTAAAATCTGATTTTGCTTTGCAGCCAGATGCAAAGTGAGATTACAAATACTAGGTCTGACAGTAGAGAAAGTTCTTTAATGGATAGTTTGAAGTAGTGGAAGGAAGAGAGTATGTGGGAAGGCTTAGGCTTAGCCGTATGTCAGTGTTTGAGGAAAGGAGAAAAGCAATGTCTGGGGGAAAGCTTTTATAAAGATAGCTGTGCTCTTTAGTTGGACTATTTTATAGTTTTACCCTGAGGTCGATTTAACTTTGTCCTCAGACCTGGTACTGGTAATTCTCTGAAACAGAACGGTTGGCACAATGTTGCACAGGGGCAGTGGCCTGTGCTGCCTTCAGTGGCTCTGCCTCGCAGGCTCCCATTTTTGTTAAGCAGAAAACACGGAGGCGGTGATAAGCTTTTGATGTGGGTATGCAAAAGGGAAAGGATGCTTCCTGAGTTGTCTGCTGCCAGTTGCCTACACCTGTGTTCATCTAAGTCTCTGAGTCTCCCACAGAAGATCATGTGTGGCTGAATATGCTTCCTTTGGGCAAACCTCAGTAATGAACTCTGACTTAACCACGTGCCTTGTGCTAGGAGGTAAAAGCACCCTACCGTATCTTGGTAATTGAAGGGTTGAGCTGCATGTAACAGGCTGGATTTTATAATCTGAGTTGTTTAAATTTTTCATTTGCTTCCCTTATTTTTCAAAAGAAAGAACATGTAGACAAGTAATGAGCATCCCACCTCTGCCCTCTGGGTTGGAAACAGGTGGCTGTGAATCATAACACTCTGGGTATGACCTAAAATTGACCTGAAGTCTTGAGTTGTGAGCCGCTGTAGTTGGTTTGGTATCTCTTGCCGTGGTGAGCCCGTAGTCCTTGTGCTGCCGGGTGCCCACAGTGACGCTGTCCCTGTGTTGCAGAGAGCTGAAGAAGGCCCAGATGGCGAAGGCTGCGGCCGAGGAGCGCGCGCTGTTCCCTGACAGAATGACCACGAGATCCACCACGCAGAACAGGCCGTCCCGGCTCATCGGCAAGAAGATGAACCGCTCGCTGAGTCTCACCATCTACTGACTGAGCCGAGCCGTCTGCAGGGGCGCAGCTCCTCTGCTGGACCGGAGCCTGAGGAATTGAAGGAAGCCTTCAGGGCCTGGTTTCTGTCCTGTGATCAGTTCACCAGTTTCACAGCTGTTGTTTCTGGGTTTTCACTTGTACTCTGTGGCTGTTTCTGTATTGACCATTTGAGTTAATGGACTCGGTTACTCTCCTGTCTGTAGAGGATCCCGGATGTTATTCCATAAACCGTTCGGTTACACTGTTAGATGTTACGTTGTCCCAGGGTTAACCACTATAGTGGTGTGCTGCTTTGTAGTGTTACAGCATTGTAATGAGAAGCAATATCCCTAATCTTTCAAGAAGGAGGGAGAGGGCCTTACTTTGATAGTTAACTTTTTTTTTTTGGAGCAGAGGGGGAATAAGTTTTGAAAGACAGGCTTTAAGGCCACCTATAGTCAATGTACCTGATGTCAGGTAGACTTTTGTTGTGAATTTTATTTGTGTATTCAACTGGGAGCACTTTGTAGGCATTGCATAAAACCACAGCTTAGGAACCTGTGGAATTAAGTGCCATGTGGAACTGCTGCTATTTTTAGTTCAATGTCCTTGCTGTAAACTGTAGCATTAAAACAATCATTATTGTGTTAATAGGCTTCTTGTTAAAGCAATTAAGTGAAACAAATGTAAGCTGCATTTTAGTGAAGGCAGCATTTTCTCTCAAAGCTAGTGCATTGTGAAAAAATGCACCAATTTAATATTTGGACTCTGTATTAGTGTAGTGCAATTGTTAATGTCTTTGCTATTGATGTTTGTTCTTCTTTCTAATAAGGTTCTCTGAATGTTCATATTTTCTTCAGTTGCCCATTCTTGAGGCTATTGTATGTTTGGTTTTTTATGTTGGAATACTTGTAAATAGTTGTTTAGTGTGTTCGGGTTGGTTTTCATTGTTTATGTACATAAGTTTGATCATGCTTATAGTGTACTATACAGAAACTGCAGTCTAGGATGCCAACAGACACAGCTTAACTATTGAGTTTGAAGTTCCAAAATGTGGAACAGAATGTGGCCCTGGAACTGGTGCTGATATTGACCCTAGGCTGACAGAAGAACTGTTCTAATTACTGGCTTGTCTCTTCGTTCATTTTACTTAAAACAATGTTTCCCTTTTGTGCTCTATTTGTTCTTAATAGTGTTGAATTTGAATATTAAAGTTAAAAGTTCTGTTTGTTTAATATTGTGTAACACTTATTTAACTTTGTAGTTAGGGAAATAAGATACTGAGTTGGGAATACACTATGGCAAGTCCTGATGAGATCTGCTTCCCACTCATGCCTAATGCTTGTGATTCCCTCTCATGAGAGTGGGAGAGAGTTAGGAGAAAAGCATCCTAGTCCATGTGTTAGTGTCCATAGCAGTCTGTCTCTGCAGCCTCAGGAATGGTAATGCATTGGGAAAGATGAAACCCCTGGAAGAAGTGGAACCCATGACTGATGGTGGAGGAATAGAAACTCTTGCGAAGAAAGACCTGAGTCTGAGGTAAGGGAGAGAATGCAGGAACTGCTGAGAACGGGAATAGAACTGCTTATTTAGAAGTTGGGAAGAAAACAGTGGGGGGAGTTGGAATATTTCAGGAGCATAACAATGGCATGTTGTGTGGCATGGAGGCAAATGTAAAGAAGAGAGACACAGTAAATAAAGGCTTAATAGATCAGTCTACTGTGGAAGTTTTTACCTTGTGATAGAGACAACAGGTGATTCAGGGAAGCTGTATCTGGATTCTATGCACTGTCATAAAATTCAGCTTTGCAATTAGCAAAAAATAACTAAGAGTTCTCAGTGTTAGTCATGTGATAGTGAAATTCAGAGTATTGGTTTAAGGTTACTGAATATGCAGTTACCAGTAAAAATTGATATGCTGGAATACCTTTAGGATTTGGTTTATAAGATAGCCCTGCCTTGTTTCAGAGAATTTAAAATACATGTTTTTGTTGCAGTGTTTTAACGTTCATTTACATTAAGTGAGACCATTCTTCAAGCATACTTCTAAGCAGTCAGAAATACCAATTGGTGAGGGATCAGTGAACTTAAGCCTTTCCATCTCTACAGTGTAAAAAATTTTTTTCTACCTATTAGAGTTGTGTGCTCCTCCACCACCCATTTTCAGAGGCCTGGAACATCAGTGGAGGCATTGCTGTGTCAACAAGCTGTGCTGTGGGCCTGGAGAGCTGCGCTCCTGGCTGGGTAAAGAGCTGCCTGCCTGGATTGCTACGCCTGGGGCCGTGGTGGTGGCTTGGTGTGGGCCAGTCCCTTTAGTGTCTTTAGCAATGATCTGGATAAGAGGACTGAGGGCTCCCTCAGTTTGCAGATGACATCAAGTTGTGCAGGAGTGTTGATCCTATGGAGAGCAGAAGGCTCTGCAGTGGGACCTGGACAGGCTGGATCATGGGCTGAGGACACAATTGCAGGAGGTTCAGCAAAGCCAAGGGCCAGATCCTTCCCCTGGGTCACAACAGCCCCAGGCAG
>VZRX01023408.1:22372-33416 GCA_013398075.1 Notiomystis cincta | reverse complement strand
AGAACTTTCTCCTGATATCCAACACAAACGTTCCCTGATAGAACTTCAGGCCATTTCCTCTGTTCCTGTCACTGTCACCACAGAGCAGAAATCAATGCCTGCCCCTCCTCTTCCCCTCACAAGGAAGTTGTAACTGCACTGAGGTCTCCCCTCAGTCTCCTCCAGGCTGAACAGACCAATCGACCTCAGCTGCTCCTCATATGGCTTCATCTCAAGGCCCATCAAGACCCCATTTGTATAGGCAGAGGAGAGATAGTATTGACACCTGTGAGCATGTTGATTCTTCTTTAAAATAGAATAGAGAGTTATAAGAACAGCGTGATTTGGGTATTATAAACTTTAAACACTGAGTGTCTTCATGTGAAACATGATGCTGAATAACATTTTGCGATGGGACAAGGTAGGGTCCAGAACGGAGCACGAAATGAAAACGAAATATTTGTCAGGAGTCTGTGTTCCTGAACAGTTAGTAGGCAAATTTATGCATGAAAAATTGTAAGAGAATATTGTCCAGTGTTTCAGGTTATCCAAGTAATTATATTCTTGTTCCATTCCTTTAAGTAAGTACCAGAGAGTGGCTGTTATTCAATATGGTTTTGTACAGTACCATTGAAGATTCTTTTCCCCAATCAGAAGATACATTTCTGATGGAGAAGTTGACAACCTTTAGCACACCAGACATTTGAAGCAGATCAGTTACTTCCAGCTTGTGCATACCTTTTCCCTAACAAACACTGGTGCTGCGCTCTCTGCTAATGAGAGAGCCCTGGGACCAAGAAACAAACTCATAAATTCATTGAATTAATTTCGTCTTATGCTCTTTTTGGATGAAAGACTAGATTCACTGAACACTCTCACTTCAGTTTGTCCTTATATTTTAATTTACTTCCACAACATTTATATGTACTGACATTGTGCATTTATAAAAAACACAAAAGGGTGTGTTGCATGCAAATTTAGAGGCTATTTGTGGCTTTTAGGATTTAATTGAAAATATTGGAAGTAACATTTGATATACAAAAGACAAAAGATGCTGCTGTTCTGCAGAAGATGAAGCAACAGCAGAACTACAATAAAATAATTCATTGGTCTTTCATTTATTTATGTTATAAAGTGAGAAATTTGTGAGTTCAGGAAAATTATATTAAAGTTAATGAATGGAAATATTAGAAAATAAAGTAATATTCAGCTCATAAGAAGAATAAAGTCCACTGAATACATTCTCTGGATTTTGTTTCAAATCACATTTTTGAAAGAATTTGTTTTTTCTAAGTCTGTTTAGTTGCTTAATTGTACGTTGGCATTGGAACAACCCTAAGGAGAATCATATTTCTTACTTTGCAAACAGGTACACTTTTTTTAAAAAGCGAGGACATAGAATGGAAAGAAGATAATAATCTATCTTGTCATTTCTTGTCATTTATTTGTTCTAGGGTATGCAAGAGAAGCAGAAAATGTGATGGCAAGAAGTAAAACATTTTTCAAAAAATTTCCTTGTTATCCTGATTCAGATGTCATTGATGTTAGCTGTATCATAGATTTCAGGGAAAGAGATTAAAATAACATTGAAAGATTTTGTAGTCCTATACATAAGATTTCTTATTTCTGAAAGACACTTTTCCTTCACCAGTGGTAAGGTTATATGTGAGTAATGCTATCTGCTAACTGAAGAGTACAAAAATGTTATTTCATATATTTTCTCTATACTAAGGAATTGTATACCTAGATTTGACAGCTTTGACATAGTTTACAACTACTCACAACCAAGTGATTGTCTGAAAGATTTAAAGTATACAAACATAATTTATTCTAATTCAAATTTTTGCCTCTTCCTGTAAATTTCAGTGCCTTTACAACAGTATTAAGAAAGTTAAAGACCATGCACCATTTCAGCTGAGGAAGAGGATCAAGTTAGGGAACACATGAGCAAACTGGAGATACACAAGCCCAAGAGAGTGGAAAAGTTGCACTCCCATGTGCTGAAGGAGCTGCACTTTATGCAGAGTTTATGTCATCACAAGGCCACTCTGAATTATTGGTGAAAGTTCATGGAGACAGGGGAAGTTTATTCAGACTGAAAGATGGCAAATGTCAGCTTTGTGTTCAACAAGATACAGAAGGATCTGGGGGATTACAAACCCTTCGGTTTAATCCCAGTTGGCTGCTAGAGTATCACCTAGCCACTCACTTGCTCCACAATCTCCATTGGTGGGATAGGGAAGAGAATAGAAAAAAAGTAAAACTTTCTGCTTGAGATAAGAACAGTTTAATAATTTAAATAAAGTAGTAGTAGCCTGGTATTGTTATTACTGCTACTACTCTGGAAAGGAAAAAGAGGGAAAGGAATAAAACTTGAGAGAAACAAATGATGCACAATATAATTGCTCACTATCCATTGGCTGGTGTCCTGGCTGGGTCCCTTCAGTCTATATACTGCATGTAACTGTCTGTGTTGTGGAATATCCCTTTGGCCAGTTTGAGTCGGTCATCCTGGCCATGCTCCCTCCTGGCTTTATGTGCACCTGCTCACTGGCAGAGCACGGGAAATTGAAGAGTCATTGACTCAGAATAACCACTCCTGACCAACAGCCAAAACATCAGTGTTACAAACGGTGCTCTCCTACTGAATCCAAAACACAGGACTGTACCTGCTGCAGGGAAGAAAATTAACTCTATCCCAGCCAAAACCAGGACACAGCCTCCCTTCAGCTGTGGTGTGGGTAATGGAGCAAATAATTCTGGAAGCCACTTGCAAGCACATTAAGGACATGGAGGTAACTGGAAGTAGTCAACACACATTTATGAAGATGAGAATCTGTGTGATAGCTGTCTATGATGCGATACTGGTTTCATGGATGAGCAGAGAATAGTGGATATTATTTACCTTGACTTTTCAAAGGTTTTGAGGCTGTATCCTGAACATCCCCAAGGACATATCGCTGGAGTATGCGACATATAAGTGGACAGTGATGTGGCCTGGAAACTGACAGAACTATCAGACATGTTTTCAAATATCAGTGGGCTGAAATGCTTGTGATGAGTGGCATGAAGTTCTTGCGGGTCATTCACCAGTATTGTACCCCAGGGGTGGATACTGTCTCCACTGTAATTTAAAGCTTTTTTAATGATCTAAATGATGAGACAGAGTGCACCCTCAGCAAGTTTACATATGACACAAAATTGGAATGTTTGGTTGACATAGCAGATGTTTTTTCCTGCCATTCAGAGGAACTTCATGGACTGAAGAAGAAACTTATAATACAGGGAAATACCAACTCCTGCTAATCAATGAAAGATCTGGGTGTCCTATCTTTTCCTGCTGAACACAGTACCCTTACAGTAAAGAACAATGGCCCTTCAGTCTATAGAAGAAGGAGTCTTACCAGCAAATTAAGGGACTCCCTACTCAATTCTGGTGAGACATATCTGGAATTCTGGGCCCAATTCTGCACTCTTCCTGGCAAGAAAGACAGGAACTTACAGAAAGTAATTCAGTGAAGGTCCGTAAAGTCAGTGAAGTGACCTCTCTTATGAGGAATCCCCCTCTCTTATGGGGAAACTCTGAGAGTAAGCATTGTTCATCTTGCAGAAGAGAAAGCTCCAGGGGATTTTACCATTTTATATAAATACTTTATAGGAGGGTGAAAAGAAGATGGAGACAAGCTCTTCTCTGTTGTGCTCAGTGACAGGACAAGAGGTAATAAAATAGAAGAAATACTACTCAGGCATTAATGTGAGGCATTTGGCCACTGGAAGAGTTTTCCCAGTTGTTCAAATTATTAAAAAACGGACTAGACACAGACCTGAACAATCTAGTCTAGGTGGTCTTGATTGAGCAAGAATGTAAGATGACCTCCAGAGGCCCTAAAAAGGTCTCTTCTACCTGCACCAATTCTGTGATTTTATGAACAATACATGGACATTTATTTTTATCATTAGGATTATTTTCAAATGAAGCAACTGTCTGAAGCTGCTGAGTTTTAGCTCTAAAGATATACTTGTAATGTGACAGTGACAAAATATAGTTAAATCTTGCTGTGCATCCTTCCTCCAACCCTCACACACAAGACAATGTGATTTGCTCTAAGAAAAGTATATCAGGTGGGAATTCTCCTGAGGTAAGAACACAAGTTGGAAACTGCAGAAGGAATTGTCTGAATGCTTGCATAATTGATGCATTCCAGAGATGGGGTAGTTGTGATGATTGCAATTGACACATTGGCCTGTAGAATGGTATTAAATACTGCTGGAGACTGGGACAGCTGGACAAACTGGTCTCCCAAGTTGGCAGGCAGCTTCCAAGTGAATCTCCAGCCCATTCCAGCAGGGACTCCTTCAGGGGTAGATTATGGATCCCAAGACAGGAACACTCATTTTTGAATAGGTGATAAAAGCACTAAGATCTGCTCACATATGGAGATAAAATCCTAAAGTAGCTCCATAGGTGGTTTGCTGCTTTGTAATTGTGCATTCTGCAAGGTCAAAGACTGTAAACTGGCATGTTTCTAGCCAAACTTGCTTATACCATGATCCTTTAGACATGTTTATGTTCTACAGCTCTCTAATTGATTGATTGATATAGACTTCATTCATATTTGATACTATATTGGCCATAAGTCTAATAAAAGCTATCCACATAACAAACATCATATTTCTCTCACCTGGCCAAAAGTCCCCTCTCTACTATTCTGCACACAATTTGCTTGCCTCACCTGCTCTCCTTCAGTTAGAAGTGCATGGTAGATTAATTTAACACATATCTTGTAAAAACAAGATCTTGTTAAACCATACAGCAAGCTGGTGATATCATATTCATGTAACACTTACCTCTTATATAATTTTCGTAAGGAATTCTGACCTATAGTACAGGAAAGGGCCTCAAAAGTCAGAATCCCAAGGCTGGGTATAGTGTAAGGCATCTTTTCCTTGGAAACTCTTGTGAAAAAGTAAATTTAAAAAAGTTTTATTTAATTTCTTTCAGCTATATATTTAAACTAACAGTTTATGTCTTTTATTTTTATGTTTATTCCTTGTCTGTAAGACACAGCTATTTTTGTCTCATGAAGAATCATACATGCATTAAATACTGAACTGCCAAGGTAAAAAACACTTGGAGAAATGGCACGTGTGATCCTGAATGGTGTTGATTAGAATGGATGACACAGCTCAGATCTCCCTGCTTTCTACTCTATACTGACAGCATGCCTTTGGGGATGTACATTTTTGCATTGTTTTCAAGTGAGTAGAATACATAATATCTTTGTTAGGTGTTCTTGATTCTTTCCAAGTCTCTAATTTTGTTGCATAAAAGAGTCCCATAGGATGCTTCATTTTGACTTAGCATAACTTCATTTGCATAACAATCCTTTGCCTTGAATATGAGAATATCCTCCACATACGCTATAGGTTATCCCTGACTATACACTGATTTTAAAATTCATCCTCCAGTAGGGGGTTGACACAGAGTCTAGGTATCCCTTGGATACATGTAAATTGCTGTTTTTCTATTTCTACATAAGCCTTGCTACTGAAGAAACCAAAAATACCACACAGAAAGTTCTCTATTCTCAAATCTTAGCCCACATATTCATGCCTGGTTCATATAAATTTTTTCTATCCTATGTGTTTTTATACAGAAAAATAGATTGAAACATGTTATGTTCCAATAGGCATGCATTTATACCTACTGAAAGTTATGTCACAAACCAAAAGGTTCACATAACATTTCTTTTGGTATTGAAATGTGGCTTTTATGTATACATGGGCAGCAGAACTTTTAATATGTGCCAATTACGTGATGTATCTGTGTCGTGCATTGACAAAGGCCTACCACAAGAATGTAGTGATTGACCTATAAAGGTAACAGGATTAAAACATTTTAGATTTTATTAGGAATATTTAAGAGATTAAGAATAATGGGACTGATAATTTTTAGATTTCTCCAGTATGAAAATATTTCCAATCTTCCGCCCTCAATACTTCATGTTCAGCACCTCACATTCAATACCATTTCAACTAGGCCATTTCATCCATTTTCTAGAAATGAATTAGGCCACAAGTTCTTTCATATTCTTTTCTTTCACTCATATCAATTCTGTAAATATTTTTATTCCAATACAAACTTTTAACTAACTCTCTTTGAAAGAAAATATTTACCAATATTGAATATAGCAATTACTGATTACAGTGAAAAATTATGAAAAATATATCAGACCTGTAGTTTATTCCACCTCTGGGACAAACCTAGCTAGGGTTCAACCTCTCAAGGGTCCTATCTTAATCACATTTCATTTGGATTATACTACTAGCTCAATCCAATGATCACCTTTGAACATCCCAGACCCATGGATAAATTTGTTTGCAGTCAGCCTCCTAAGGGACTGCTGAATGGCAAAAAAACCACATACCTTTGTCACAGATCTGGTTATAATAACATTTTTTTCCTTTGATGTTCATTGTGTGAGTTCTTTGCACAGCTTCTGATTCAAGAGGGTGCTACAGAGTGTTTTTTTCTTACACCTGCCTACATGTCTCCTCATGCTTTTCTTTTACCAATATCATTATCTTAGATCCACAGTAAATTATCGGTTTGACTTCAGAATTCTGACAGATTCAAGATAATTTGTGAGCTTCCTGACCACGCCACTTTTTCTGTTCATTCCTGTCTTATCTTCAGCTTTCTTAGAGAAGAAACTGAAGTTATAAATAAAATTATATCCCCCTTTGCTGGAAAATAATTTCCTTATTTTTAACAATTTTCTACATATATAAAAAAATCTCTAAATTTTTTAAACAAGTTTTTTCTCTCAGCATTTTTTGCTTGTGTTTTTTACTTTTTGTTCTTCTTTTTTAATACTTCTTGCCAAAGTAGTTGAGGTCTAAGAACTGAACTCAACAGCAGACTGTTAACAGCTCTATCTTCCAGAGCATCCCTTTTGCTATACAATTTCAAACACAGAATAGGAGCTCTGGTGGACTGGTACCCAATAGCATGACTAGTTCTCTTTTCCTTTTTAAGCGTGACACTTGCTTTCTTTTTATACACATCAAGGAACTAACCTGAAAACCACCCATCCATTGCTGGATTTGTGCCACACATACAAATCTATAAGTCTTATAAGAGAGTCTCACATTAGTTTTCTGCTCAGCTGTCTCGGGGATTGTTTATAGGGATATCATGTATTAAAGTATTCTTTTCTTTCCTGACTCCTTTTTTTCTGTTTCTTTGTTTTGGTGTTCTTTGGATTTGTTCTCAGGTTTGAGCTCCAGATTTTTAAAACTCATTATATTCTATTACTCCTGAGTAGTAATAATATTTGCGCTACTTAGGAAAAAATAAAAAACTGAACCAAATCAAAACTAAACTAAACAAAAAAAACACTAAATTTTCTCTTTAATCATCTTAAAAAATATATAGAATTAATTTACAATAATGATAATAAAATAATATGTAATAATATAGTTTAAATTTCAGTAAAGAGTATTATGACACAGCTAAAATCTCTCGTCATTTTTTTCTTACAAGTATGTCTTACATTTTCTATACTGGCCTGAAGGCTAGCTGATATAGATTTCATGCCCAACTTTGAAGCCGTATCCCTGGTGACTTTTAAGAAAGCCATTGTCTCTATAAATATTTTTTACTTAATGATTTGAATTTAAAACAGTGTCTCAGCCTAAATGTGCAAACTCTGAAAGGTATTTAGGTACATGATGCAGGATCTGAAGAACTACCCAGGTGATAAAGAGTTCAAGAATAAGTATATGTGCTTAGACATGTAAAATTTGGTGTGGCTTGAAAACTCTAATCAAGATGTGCCAGGCATGATGCAAAACTAAATTAAGCACAGGAGTAATACAGTGTGTTAACAAGATTTCAGGCAGTCTTCAATGTGTACTTCAGTCTTACAAGAAGACACAAAAACAAACAGAAAAGGAAACCCACTGTGAATGATGATTGTTTTGTCTTTAAGAAAATAAACAACCAGGGCTAAACATTCTATTGTTTGTTTCATATTTTAGGACATTATGGTGCAACATTTGTATGGTTTTGTTTACAAATACCTCATATACGCATAAAAGATGCTTCAGCACTTTCTCTCTTTTTCTTCACTTTAAGTCAAAATGAAGAAATTTACGATGACTTGAGTTTACAATGGTTTTTGGTTTTTTTTTCAAAAATTCTAAAAACAAACAGCATTTTTCTACAGTGCATGTTTTCTTACCTGTTTCTAGGTTTTATGTCCGCAGGAATTGTTAAAATGCTAGCAAAAAATAAACTCCTGCACTGGAAATAAATGCTTTTATTTGTATGTTATATCAGACTGTAGCTTTTCAGAGAACAACTGAATTATTTTTTTAAAGTTAGATTTAAGTAGTCCACAATATTTATACATTTTTTTCTACTCTGATACCTATTTGTCTTTTCAAAATGTTAGAAATAACACTTGATTAGACCTAATCAGAACTGCTTGTTCTAATATTACCTTCTTTCTCCAGATAATGTATCTGTTCAGAGGTGAAGGGGAATTTAATTAAATCCTTTTGAACTGTTTCCTCTCTTCTTACATGAAAGTACTACAAAGAAATAATGCTAATGCATATTACCTAAAAAGAATCCCAAAACTCAACAAAAACCACCCTAGACTTTACAATTTTCAAAATACAGATGACCTAGTTTTAGCACATTATTTTCATCTTGAATATCTATACTCCAATTTTAACCCAATCAAATTATTTAAATGACTTTGAATTCAGTACTTGCTAAAAAATAAAAAAACACAAACCTTGTTTTTCAAAAATTTCTACTTCATCTTTGCTTGGGAATATTTTCCATAACAATGCTTAAAAAATAATCTCAGTTATTGGGTAGATTTAAATATAAAAAGCCTTTTGAAAACCTTAACTTCTAAAGGAAGAAACAATTAATATACCCTGTCAACAAAACCAGCAAAGTGAACTTCCGGTCCGTATCACTGAAGTGCCAAGTAATCACCACTTATGAGCAGAAGAGAATGTTTTCATCACTGTAAATTGTAGTAACTTTAACTGTTCATTTGACCCTTCAAGAGAAGGCAATTGCTAGTATGCCTAAGAATAACTTGTGGCCTATCCCTAATGCAGATTTTTTGGTGAAGTGTTCCCTTGAACTGTTTGTGGAAATAAGGAAAGGGGCCATGGATACTACTGTCAAGTGCTATCTGTCTTATACTATTTAAGTTTGATGCTTAATCAGAAAAGCACTTAATTGGCTGCTTTTTCAAAATGGTGCTTTGTGTCAGCTTCACACTGAAGAAGTGAAAGCCTATGTCTGTAAAGCAGGAAAAAGAAATATCTTCCTACACATGTATGAAATCAACTTGTGAGGCTAATTCATTTGCAGTAGTGATCACTGTGGCTGAGGGTTTATTGGGATCAAAATCAAAGACTGCAAATCCTTTTAGAGATGAAAACATCAACAGTTGCATTAACTTGAATGGGTGAGGGAGATCAGAGAAATTCAGAACTGTTTAACTTGAGGGTGATGAATTCCAGCAGTGCTGAGGTATCCATATCTGTGCAGCTATAACCAGTAATCCCATAAGCATTGCCCTGTGCTTCCTTCAATCCCATCCAAAACACTATCTGCTCTCAGAGGTATGATACTGGTTTATATCTATCTTCAATATGATATGAAGCAGCAATTTCTATTCTCACAAGTTCTGCCTTTGCAGTTATGCTAGTTAATTGCTCATTATGTAAAACTTGCAGCATTTCAAATGACTAATTCAGCTCCATGTTTCAGAGATACAACATAACCCTTGTTCTTTAGAGGAAAGTGAAACATATCTCCTCGAATTTTCTTCCTATTCTCAGCTATAACTGAAAATGTGAGATTCACATAGACTTTCAGAGTAAGGAGAATGAAAACTGGGAGCTGTGTCCATAGTTTGTCTCTGCAAAAATTGCTTTTTGAAAGCCTTTCAGTCTTTCTCGCTCTGTTTAGCACAATTAGCACAATGTAATTAGGTTTATTAGTTCAATAGGATTAGGCTGTTGGACCAGCTCTAACACTTCTCCCCTTTTATTCCCTTCTTGTGTCACAATACAAGTTCCTTTAAATAGGAACCTACCTGTACTTTTTAAACCAATTTGTCATTAAAGGGATATTCACTTATTGTGAAAAGCATTCTGAATTTCCTTGATTGAGATATCTATATTTGAACTGCAATGTTTTTAATGGTTATTTTTTTTTTTTGTGATTAGAACATAAGCTGATCACCAAGTCTCTGAGTTTTTACAAGAACTTTACAAGCTAGCTTTATGACCTTGTGGCTCATTTAAACATTCTAGTGAAAGAATCTTGGAACTCTGTTAAGTTCTTTCAAAATTTCATTTGTATAACCCTGCAAACTATCTAAAGTAGTGACTTTTGTGATAAGTTTCTAATCTTTAAAGTATTAATGTACATGGTTTTATTAGCCCACGTGTGCTACAATTTCCATACATTAGTGCTGCACTACAAAGCATGAAGTATTACATTTTATCACAGCAATGACTATGACACCAAGTCAAGTAATAGTAATAGTAAATTGGACTATTCTAGAAAAAAATTATGTGTTAATTACATTAATATGGTAATAATGTCCTTACAGGTGTTAATAATATCTACAATTAAAAGTAAATATCTTGCATAATAAAATAATTTAAATATGAAATGCATTTTTCAAAGTTTTGGTTTTATATGGTGTACCTGCTGATTGAGAAAATATATTCTTAAAGCCATTTCTAATTCTAGGGGAGACAAATGGTGACATAGATAACAGAAAGCATAATAACATGTTTTCTATTTTTTTGTTTCTATGTTGATAGAAAAAAATCTTTAAATATCCATTGCATTGGTCATGTTGAGAGTACTGTATTTAAAGGTAAATAAAAATTTAATTTTACCTTCGAATCAGAGATCAGACCAGATTTTTTCTTCCTCAGTGCTAAAAGATGTTTAATATCAAAATTATGGGGATTTGTATGGTTGCCAAATATTTCTGAAAATTTTCTCTATCTT